>OZ026595.1:12170450-12210950 GCA_964020085.1 Micromussa lordhowensis
TCGAATTCATCACTTTTTAGCAGAATGCACTGCATTTAACCAGAGTGCACTGCGCCACTTTAACACGAGGATGTCACACCATCGGGCCGTCGTCTTTTTTTCGCGTAGATTCCCTAGTGAGAAAGGTTAGTGGTTTGTTTTGCTCTGATTTACCTGTGAAACGATGTGAAGGAGATCGTGCTTTATCTTTTGTTCTCAATGTAGTATGTGAGAATTTGTAAATCTGGATGATTGATCGTGACATCTTAATTTTAACCTTAGTATATATATCATTTCTTAGCAGTGTCGCCTCCTTGGTCGCAGTCGTAAATGAAGAGAAATCGTCATCACTAAAGCTTGTAGAATAACTAAAAAACGAAAACCGTACAACACGCTAATTTCATACATGTTGCGATCTAGTCCTTTTTATCCAAACATAATGAATTTAAGCTAAAGCGTTGGCATTTTCACACATCGCGATGGACGCGTCCTAGGCACAGTCTGTCAACATTCTAGAGACATTTAATGCGTACCAGTACAGAATTTATAAGTTAGAGTTCTGCTCCTACAATTTCCACATCTATCGATTTTTGCGATATGATAAAGGGGAAGTTGATGTGTATCGCTTTATGTCCAAACATAGTTCAGACTACTATGTGCTTTTTTATTGTCACGATCCCTTTTTACACCTCGCCATCGATGCGTCGTCACACTGACATAAAGTTGATGCATACAAGGACAGAGTTTAAGTTAGGCAGCAGAATTTGACACTACTTTGAGAAATAAAGGTCTTGCAACGCGCAGATAGTTAAATCATTGCGTAAAATATGCCACTATCAACAGAATGTGCCGCTAATCTTTATGATGGTAGCAATTGCCCATTAGATTAGATGTCTCTAGGGGATTTCCAGCGTCAACGGATGACTTGAGGGAGATTTGTGAAGTGAAGATGGGATATAGTGAATATTTCAGTGTGTTGGAAACCTTCCCAAAAATAAAATCCCTGGAAATGACAGTTTGACGATTGAATTCTATTTGGTCTTCCTGCCTCTGTTCGGGAGGCTATTAGTAGACAGTCTGAACTATGCATTTGAGTTTGGAGAGCTTTCAAATTCACAGAAACAAGCCATAATAACCTTAATAGAGAAGAGAGGGAAAGATAAAAGGATGATTAAAAACTGGCGCTCCATATCCTTGATTAACGTTGATGCGAAGATAGCTTCTAAAACGTTTGGAAAAAGTTATACCTGAAATAATACACTCAAATCAAAACGCGGTAGTTAAAAGAAGATCTCTCTTTCTGGAATTTTAGTGCCTATTGAAAAGGCTTTTGACACGCTCAATCAGTTTAATTTTTAAATAAGAACGCTACACAAGTTCAATTTTGGCCCTTCATTTATTCAGTGGATTCGAACATTGTATAAAAATGTATCGAGTTGCGTAATGAACAACGGTTTTACAACAGGCCCCTTTACGTTGAGCAGGAGGGTACGTCAAGGCAACCCACTTTCTCCATATCTTTTTATAATTGCGTTAGGTCTGAATCTTGCGAACCTTTTTAACAACTAAAGTAGAGTAGCTTTTGTTTTTGTTTTTGTTTGGCTTTTAGATTTATGCTCTCTCCTATTTCTCGACCCTTCGTACTTGTCTGAACAAATTGTTATTTCACTTTTATGTAGCTCAAAGCCGTAAAGGAGCATGTTGGAAAAGTGTTGTTCATTACACAACTCGATACATTTTTATAGAATGTTAGAATCCACTGAATAAATGAAGGGCCAAAATTGAAGTTTTGGCTGCTGCAAAATGTTGAGACTTAAAAAATACACTTGACGTGGAATGTCGATTGTGGCTCCTTCAAGATGTTAACACCTGAAAACGCACATTTAAGCCAAACTGGACCTAAAATGTAGATTTCGGTTCCACGGCACACGTTTCGCTGCTGCAACATGTAACAACAAGAAAAAGCAGATTTAAGGCAAAGCGTAAAATGTCAAGTTGGCTCACAAACACAATTTTGACTACTAGAAGCTGTATAGAGTTGAAAATGTGCTATCATCACGTCACATCAAATTTGCATTTTGCAGTCGTTACAACTTGCAATGCAAAAGACTAAACTATGATTTTTTTCAACAAAAATCGACATTTTACGTTCAATTAGGTCCAATCCTAACAAACTGCGTTTGGGCTGCTTTTGACTTGAAAATACACCAGATTAGACTCGAAATGTATAACCTAGGGAACTGCACATTTCATCCAATGTAGAAATAAAAAATACACTTTTTAACAAACAGCATTTTGGCTGCTTTTGACCTGAAAATTCACATTTAAGCCAAATTTGACGTGAAATGTATTACATACAAACTGCACTGTTCATCCAATGTAGAAATAAAAAAAATACACTTTTTAAGCCAAATCTGACGTGAAATGTCGATTTTGGTACGACAACACAGTTCTTCCAAGAGAGATCGTTGAAATACGGAAGGGTTTAGTCGAAGTGATGAAAGAAGCAAAGAAGAAGGGGCAAGGCACAAAACTGGTTTACGATAAACTGTACATAAATGGTAGAAGATACAGACCAAGTACATAATATCCAAGGACAGCATAGAGTGTCTCGAGTAACCCAAGACAGGCTTGCTGCAACCGTGATTATTTATGTGTCTTTACTGGAGCCTTCTTTGAAGCCGGACCCAAACTAAGTATATTTTTATGTTTTCCTTACTTAATGTAGTTTTTCGTTTTATATTGTTGTTTATTTATATTAGTTGGATAAGTTTCCCGAGATAGCCAAGGATCTTACGAATTCCTTATGCAGTCACATCTACCAAAATTGGTTTATTTTTTTAGATGGCTAAAATAACCATATCTACGCTCAATGTCTGATGCTTGGTTAGTAATGAAAAAAGAAGAGAAGTATTCCAATGGCTTAAAAAGAAAAAATATTCTATTTACATGTTACAAGAAGCTCATTGTACAGAAAAGTCCTCTGAGGTTTGGGTTGCTGAATGGGGCTATACAGCTCTATTCAGTAGCTTGGCAAGTAACAAAGTAGGTGTCGCTATTCTTTTCAACAACAACTTTTCTTTTAACATTTTGAGGCAGCTTTGTGACAAAAAGGGCAGATACATTATTGTTGATTTGGAAGTTGGTGAGCTGACCTTGACTCTATGTGACATTTATGGTCCAAAAACAGATGATCCAGATTTCTGTACAAATGTGAGCGAACAAATGCTGTCTTTTAAATACGATGAAATTATTATCGGCGGAGATTTCAACCTTGTTTTGGATGTCTTAAAAGACAAAACAGGTGGGAAACCAACGACACACTGGAATTCTCTTAAAGAGTTGAAATATATTCAGGACAATTTGGATTTGACGGATATATGGAGAGATTTAAACCCCGAGGCAAAAAGATATACCTGGAGATGGAATCGACCGGAAGTGCATTTTTTTGGTTAGCTTAAGCATCGCTGGAAGAATTTCAAACGCTGATATTCTTCCGGCTTACAAAACAGACCACTCTTTATGTACAATTGACACCAAGAGGACCCGGTTTCTGGAAATTAAATTCCGCACTTTTGAGCTTGATTAATAATGTCATCTCATATACAGAAACAAATAATTTTCCCGGGTTACTTCTCTTTGTTGACTTTGAGAAAGCCTTCGATACTATTACATGGGCTTTTGTCGAGAAAACACTTCAAAATTTTGGGTTCAGCTCTTCTCTAATCAAGTGGATCAATTTGTTTTTGTCAATTTGTGATATCCAAAGCTGTGTAATAAATAATGGTTGGTCAGCGGGTTTCTTTGAATTAAGTCGAGGTGTAAGGCAGGGGTGTCCACTGTCGCCTTACATTTTTATCTTGTGCGCAGAAGTGTTAGCTATCAGTATCCGTAAAGATAATTTGGTCAAAGGCATCACAGTAGGTAGCACTGAATGTAAGCTCAGCCAATATGCAGATGACACTACTTATTACAAATAATTGTTATTTTAACTATGAAAAATAATACATACAGACTACATTAAAAGGAAAAAGACGCAAACCTAATAAGTAAAACAGAATAGTAGTAAAGTGTAGGTTGAAGGAAATGACACAAGCATTCACGTAACTAAATAGGTTTGTCCCATGTTTTTTTGAATTGCGATAAGCGGTTAGATCTAAAAGCTATGGTGCGAAGAATATCAATTTTATTGTTGAGACGCAGTAGAAAACTGTCAAAGTCCAGGATGCCGTTGCGTACGCTTGTAGCAAAAACATTATATTTGGCGACAATCAAACAGTAATTGAGCACTTCCCAGTTATTTGACTCTTTGTGCCAACCATATAGAATAGTGCTTTCAGGTAAAGGCGGTTTGTAATTAAATTTTTCGTGCCACCAGTTAGAAAAACAAGTCCAAAACGAGGAGGATACGCTACAAGTAATTAACATATGTTTTAGAGATTGACTTTCAAGGTTGCATAAAGGACAAACATTAGTAGCAGCTATGCGCGCGCGGAAGAGGCTAGATTGGGTAGGTAAAATATTGTGAATAATTTTGACTTGGAACATGATCAGTTTTGGTTCTTTCAAAATTTTGAAAGGGAGCATGTAGATGTACGGAATTTCCTCTTTGGTGAACCCATGATATAGAATTCTGCCTTCAGCTGTGGGTGCCGAGAAGCTTTTATCGAGTATGGAAGAATAGGCTTCTTTTGTGGAAAAAAGCTTTAAGGATGTTTCGCAGTTTTCAGATTCATCATGCACGCCTACTTTGACTCGTAGTGCACTTTTCCATTCAGTTGGTATGGCTCTTAAAAGGCCGTAATAAGTGGTAAAAGGAAATTCAAAGTTATATTTCTCTTTCATTTCTGATAAGATAAGAAATTAAGAGTTAACATTTAGGAGGTCTTCGATGCAACGAATTCCACTTCTACACCAGGATTTAATATAAAATGGTTTTCCATCAATACATATGTTACGGTTGTTCCAAATTATTTGGGGTTTTTTTTATGAGAATTTGCTTGTCACAGGTTAGTGTTCTGAAATCCTGCAAGTAATTTAAAATGGTGTGGTAAAACTCTGGGAGGTTCTCTAAGTTGAGTAGGTTAGGGTCGTAATCGCATTCGATGAGGAACTCTAGACCTCCGTATTGATTAAGAGCTTGATTTGGGATTTTTTTCCACGATGCATTACTTGATTCAGCGATACGCTTTATCCAAGCAATCTTTAACGACCGCTCCATGATTTCAAAGTCAATCATTTTTAGGCCCCCACAGTGTTTTTCACCGATGATAGTCTTCTTCTTAATTTTGGGAGGCTTACCCTCCCAAATAAAGCTGAAAATAATCTTATTAATTCTGTCTATAAGGGATTTAGATACGATCAGTAACGAACTGCAATATATGAGTTTCGACAAACCTTGATGTCTTGACAATATTGATTTTGCCAATTAAAGTTAGCTTCCTTTTTTTCCAGTTGTTGAGTGTTTTTTCTAAAGAACAAACCTTTTCTTCGAAGTTAAGGGTGTTGGCTTGCTTTAAGTCATATGAAAAGTGTATACCAAGGGCATAGACTGGTTCTTGTGGCCATTTAAAACCAAACGGCTTGTCTTTGCGCGACCTCCAACATCCTAACCACAACGCTTCGGTTTTATTTGTGTTAATTTCGAGGCCACTGATTTGCTTGAATTTGTCTAAATGTTTTAATAATTGTGTGACAGACTCAAGATCTCGCACCAAAACAGTGGTATCGTCTGCGTATTGAGTTATCTTAATTTCCTCCAGACCGACTTGTATGCCTTTAATAGTATGATCGTTTTTAAGTACTCTAGCTAAAAGTTCTATTCCAACGACGAAAAGGAGGCCAGACAGTGGGCAACCTTGTCGCACACCTCGCTCGAGAAGGAAGAAGTCCGATGCATGACCATTGTGCAGTACACAGCTCGATGCTTGGTTGTAAATAACTTGAAACAAGTTGAGTATGTCGGGGCCAAAATTAAACGTTTGTAAAGCGGCTCTTAAATAGTGCCATTCTATTGTATCAAACGCTTTTCGAAAGTCAAGAAATATGGCAATACCGGGTTTTTCCTCCAGCTTAGTGTGAGACATCACATCTTGAATTAGTCTAACGTTTTCACCGATAAAGCGACCTTTAATGTAACCAGTTTGGTCAGAGTTTATGATTTTAGGAAGGACTTTTTCTAGTCTTTTTGCAATGGATTTTGTCAGAATTTTGTAATCAACGTTTAGTAGAGATATGGGTCGCAGGTTTTCAAGCAAAGTTTTGTCTTTGTTCTTTTTGGGGATGAGTGAAATAATTCCGCGCTTTTGGCTGATAGATAATGAACCTTTTTGAAAAGCATAATTAAAACTGGCAGTCATCTCAGTGCCAAGGTCACTCCAGAAGAATTTGTAGAATTCTGCAGAAAAACCATCGGTTCCTGGCGTTTTGTTGTTTTTAAACTCTTTTAAAGCAGTTAAGCATTCTTCTTTTGAAATCATGCCTTCACACAGTATTTGTTCGTTTTCATCTAGCGTATCAATATTCTCTATATGAATAAATCAGATCCAGGTAGATTAACCTGGGAATTTTGCGACTTGTAAAGAGTTTCAAAAAAAGTTTTTTGTTCTTGTAGTATCTCAAACTGATCACAAGTTACCTGATTGTTACGAAGTTTGAGCCTTGTGACTGTTTTTTTAAAATAATTCCGCTTTTCAAGGTTGAAAAAGTATCTGGAATTTCGCTCACCAAACTCATGCCACCGAGCTTTGCTCCTAAGAATGGCGCCTTTTGTTTTTTGTCGCATGATCGTTTGAAGGCGCAATTTTGTCGCGTAAAGCTCGTTCAATATTCTTTTGTCTATAGGGTTTTGTTCACACCTTTGCATAAGTTCATCAGCTTTATTTTGAAGGGCAGCCTCTTCATTCCTCTTATTCTTAGCCTTGATTTTTGAATATTTAATTGTGAATCCGCGAATTTCCATTTTAATTAAGTCCCATTTTAGACCCAAGTCGTCCAGGTCAGCGTATTTATCTTTGAAATCCGGTAGACTTTCACGGATTGCGGAAGTGAAGTCTTCGTCGTCTAATAGAGAATTATTAAATTTCCAAAAACCAGGAGCTTTGGGTTACAATAAATCTTCTGTCTTAAGATGTAAAGTGACAGCCGAGTGATCAGTTTCAGGAGCGTTAATTATATTGCAAGCATGTGTGTCACTGCTGAGTTCTTTTGAAATTAAAAAAAGTCTAGTCGGCATTGGATTTTTAGCGATTTGTTTCTCCAAGTGAAGCGGTTGTCGTTCGGATTGCGATCGCGCCAAATGTCTGTTAAATTATAGAGATTCGCAAGATGCCGAACTTCTTTAATTACTATGGCTTTTTTCCAAACTGGATTTCCACCTTTTTTGTCATTTTCAGAAAGAGCGCAGTTAAAGTCACCTGCGATGATAATATTCTCTTGGGCAAAGTTTTCAAGCTGATTTTCGAGTTCTTTAAAAAACGTGACTTGCTGATTCGCGTCATTCGGGGCATAAATGTTCACTAGAATTAGATGCAACTCATCAATTAATAGGTCAAGTATAAGATACCTGCCATTCGTGTCTTGGACGCATTTTTCGACCTTGACATCTAAGTTCGGATTAACGAGAGTCATAACGCCTTTGCTGTGTGAACTGCCGTGACTAAAATAAATCTTCCCACCCCATTCAGCTTCCCAGATTTGGGCACATTCTTTAGAGCTGTAGGTTTCTTGAAAGAATGTGGAAATGGAATTTTTTGATTATGTAACCAACGGAAGATTGATCGACGTTTGATTGTTTTATTCAATCTTCTTACGTTTAAGGACTGGAATTTAATATCAAAACTAGGTTTTAAAGGCATCTACGGGACAAAGGAAAAAAATCAGAAAATTGCGGTGGCAGCGGCGGACTTTGACAGCTGTCTTCTGGCCGAAGTGTGAATGTGAACGCATTGTTTTGGTGATTAAAGTTTTCAAACTACTAGTAGAAGTAAAGGAAATTATCAGAGGACTTGGACAAACATTATTTAAGAAACATAAACAGAAAAATAAAAAAGGCGCTGAAAAAGGCCTTCGAACGCACCACACGAAAGTAGTTTGGCGTACTTGAGAGGGTAACATAACAAGGGACGTAGAAATAAATCAGCTTTTCAACTAAGAGTTAATTTTAAAGTTTTGTAAAAGGATTGGACTTACAGAAAGAGCGCCACCTGTTTTCTTTAACTAAGCAGTTCCTAGGATTGGACCATAACATCACTGAGAGGATTCTTCTTGACTTTGCAGAGGTTCTTGCTGTTCGACAGTACCATTGCCATAATCCACATGGGTATTCACTGTAGAGTTGACAGGGAGCCATTCCGTCGGCACGTCATAATGAAAATAAACTTTTCCATTAACGACTAACTTATCTGCTATGACGGAAGCTTTGTGGCTAGGTGTTTCTTGTTTTATCCTGTTCATCGCAGGGATAATGACGTTTTTCCTAATTTCTTGTATGTGCTTCGGTAGGTCTTCACCCATTGAAATACGCGAGTTTTTTAGCCTGTGGCGAACTTTCCAGACACGCTCTCTGTCAGCACGACACGTGAAGCGTGCAATGAGAGGTCGAGCTCTATTTCTGTTTGGCTTGCCAAGACGGTGTGCCCCGCAAAGCTTCATCTTCGAGACTTCGTCTTGCGGTAGGTTTAAATTTCGGGTTAAGATGTCACGTACCAGAGAGAAGCAATCCTCTTCTTTCGACTCATTGACTCTGAAGAAAATTAGATTCCATCGGCGACTATAGATGTTTAGATGAGTCAGCTCATCCCAACAGGTTGACTGCTCGTTTTCGCAGTTCGCGACGCGTTCCACAAGGTGGTCGTGCTCACCTTGGGTGAACTCAAGGGAATCTTTAGTGTTGTTGACTGTCTTATCGACTTCACGAAGTTGTTTCTTTAAGGCTTGTATTTCAACTTGGGCTTCGTCAAGTCTAGCTTCCAGGTTGAGAATTCGTTCTTCGCGGATTTTAGTGTTGTCTTCGATGGTTGTAAGTCTTAATAAGAAACTCTGATATTCTGTTAGCGTCATTTTGATGTAGGCGCCATCTTGGGCGGCCTCGATGGATTCTTTGTCGCTTTTTATCTAAATCACTTTTTCCCATGTTGGTAGTTGTTAGTACGATGAAAAACGTACAAGAACGGCAATATTCACTGTGTTGTGTTGATTTCTCAAAGCCGGGTTTGCGGAGCTTTCAAATGTGCGTCTACTTCCAACGGCTCATGCCCAGTCTCCTCGGATGACACTACTTTGATTTTAGATGGTACTCAAGAATCGCTTAAGCGCTCGTTTACTATACTAGAAAAATTTGGCGAGGTTTCGGGTTTGCGAGTAAATTGTGAAAAAACTGAAGCTCTTTGGATCGGGTCCAAGAAAGGATCAAACCAGATTTTATGCTCTGACAAAAATCTTAAATGGTCAGATGGCAAGGTTAAAGCTATAGGTGCTTGGGTTTGTATTGATTGTGAAGAAAGTAAGAAGAAGAATTACGAAGAGAAGGTTAATAAAGTAGAGGATATTTTAAATAATTGGAGAAACACGAGATTAACTTTAATTGGCAAAATTGCCGTTATTAAGGCTCTAGCTGCATCACAATTGGTGTATTGTTTTGTCATCAACGACGTCATGTTTAAAATCACTGAAAGAAACAAACAGTCTTCTTTTTAAGTTCCTTTGCGATAACAAAGGCGACAAAATTAAGCGGACTGAAACGATAGCAGATTAACAAGATGGAGGACGGAAGATGCTAGAAATAATAGAATTTACTAAAGCCTTGAAAATTTCATGGATACTTAAGTATATTTCAAACGACTGCAAATCTAAATGGAAGTGTTTTTTGATTTTAACTATCTAAAGTAGGCGGGAAATTAGTTTTTCTTGGTAATTTGGCACCAAAAGATGCCAGAAAACTTGATATAAAAGACGATTTCATCCAAAAACTCATTGAACTATAGGAGGACTTAAATTATAGGGATTCCTTTGCCTCTCAAGCTAATTTTAGCGCTGGACATATTCGGAATAACTCAAGGACTAGAATCGCAGGCACGACTATATTTTATAAACATTGGGCTAATGCAGGGGTGATGAAAATTAACGATCTGATGACAAGTGATTCAAGAATATCTTACAGTTGTTTCAAAGATAAGTTTTGTTTTCCAGTTTCGTTCCTCGAATTTTATGGAGTAACCTCGGCTATCAGGAGTGCTATGAGATTCCTGGAACTGTCACTGCCAGGTGAAAAAATTCTAGAAAATGTACTTCTCAGTTAAACTCATCAATCAAACCAAGTCAAACAGCTTACAAAATCCTCATCACCAAAAAGTGTACTCGCCCAGAAAAAAGCCAAAACAAATGGATTAAAGACTGTAGACTCTTTGATGTGGAAGATTTGGACTGGGAGTCAATTTATCTACTACCTAGGATATGTACATTAAGCACGCAATTAAGGAACTTCCAGTTCAAATTTCTTCACAGGAGAATAGCTACAAACTCTTTTCTGTTTAAAATTAAATTTTCGGAATCAAATCTTTGTTGCTTTTGTCAATCAACACAAGAAAGAGTTAGCCGAAACGTCTTGACAACATTATACAAGTCAGTGACAAAAAACAACACTTTTATTGACTATGTCATCTCCTGACTACAATTACTCAATTTTTAAACAAGAGACCTTTGCTTCATCTTTTCTGGGAATGCCCGATCACGGAAACCTTTTGGAATAGCGTTCACCAATTCTTCGTCTCTGTTGATTTGATACCAGCCTCACAAGTTTTAACTTTATGTTTTAGGTCTCAAACGAGAGAAAAGCGCCTTGTTATTCAATCACTGTTTACTACTTGGTAGATTTTACATTTACTCTTGTAAGTATAAAAATATTCGACCATCCTTAATAGAATACGTTGGTCAGGTTAGAAGCAATTTAAAAATAGAAAAACACGTTTCAATTATTACAGGAACACAAAACGCATTCCAACAGAAGTGGCGCAAAATACTCCAGTTATTATAACTCCCTGATCTCTCCTTTAAACTTTTGTTTTAAACAGGCAATTTAATTTAAATAAATGATATTTAGGTTCTCCTTTTCACTTAAACAGCTTTAATTGAATATTTCATGGCCCTTTATATATATCTTTTTTTTTGCTGATATTTACTCTGTTAGAATAGTGTTTTAGTAACAGTTGTAGTTTTTTTTAGCTTTGTCTGTATGAGTAATATCGTTGTAATTTTGTAAGTAGTGTAAGTAACTTGGTTTTGTTGTAAAATTGTAAATAATACCATCACAATAAAAAAAAATATCACCTAGAATCTGCACATTTCATCCAAATTTCACGTGAAATGTCGACATGGTTCGAAAACACCTCTTTGGTCGTGAGAGCTTATAAACTTGAAAATTCACTTTGAAACCAAATCTGAGGTGAAATGTCAATTTGGGTCGAAAACACAGTTCTGGCTGCTGGAATATGTATAAACTAGAAACTGCACATTTCATCCAAATTTGATGTGCAATGTCGATTTGGTTCGAAAACAAATTTTTGTAGTGAGAGCTAGTTAGTGCAAGCTTTATAGGCTTGGATCTGCACATTTTTAGGGAAACTTGATGCGAAATCGCGAAATGTCGATTTTTGGCTGAAAACACAATTTTGGCTGGTTTAAGATGTTAACACTCGAAAATGCACATTTAAGCCAAATTGGACCTAAAATGTAGATTTTGGTTCAACGGCACAATTTTCGTTGCTGGAAGATGTAACAACTGGAAAATGTAGATTTAAGCCACAGCGTGCAATGTCGAGATTGGCTCACAAACACAGTTTTCATTACTAGAAACTGTATAGAGTTGAAACTGTGATTTCGCCACGACACGTCAAATTTGGCTTCCAATCCTAACAAACAGCGTTTTGGCTGCTTTTGACGTAAGATACACATTTGAACCAAATTTGACAAGAAATGTATAACATACAAACTGCACAGTTCATACAATGTAGAACTAAAAAATACACTTTTTAAGCCAAATCTGACGTGAAATGTCGATTTTGGTCCGAAAACACAGTTCTGGCTGCTGGAGTATGTAGCACCTAGAAACTGCACATTTCATCCAAATTTCACGTAAATTGTCGATTTGGTTCGAAAACTTTTTGGTCGTGGAAGCTTGTAGACTGTAAAATTCACCTTTAAGCCAAATCTGAACTGAAATGTCGACTTTAATTCGAAACACGCAGTTCTATGTATCACCTAGAAACTGCACAATTCATCCAAATTGACGTGAAATGTTGATTTGATTCTAAAAAACATTTTGGTCGTGCAAGCTTATAGACTTGAAAATTCACTTTGGGTCGAAACACAAAGTTCTTTTGGTTCAAAACACGCAGTTCTATGTATCACCTAGACACTGCACAGTTCATCGAAATTTGACGTGAAATGTCGATTTGGTTGGAAAACACATTTTTGGTCGTGCAAGCTTATAGACTTAAAAATTCACTTTCAGGCTAAACCTGACGTGAAATGTCGATTTTGGGTCGAAAACACAAAGTTGTATGTATCACCTAGAAACTACATATTTCATCCAAATTTGACGTGAAACGTCGATTTGGTTTGAAAACATATTTTTGGTCGTAAGAGCTTATAGACTTGAAACTTCACTTTTAGGCCAAATCTGACGTGAAATATCGATTTTGGGTCGAAAACACAAAGTTCTTTTGGTTCAAAACACGCAGTTCTATGTATCACTTAGACACTGCACAGTTCATCGAAATTTGACGTGAAATGTCGACTTGGTTGGAAAACACATTTTTGGTCGTGCAAGATTTGACGTAAAATGTCGATTTTGAATGGAAAACACAAAGTTCTATGTATTACCTAGAAACTCCTTATTTCATACAAATTTGACGTGAAATGTCGATTTGGTTCGAAAACACATTTTTGGTACTGCAAGCTTATAGACTTGAAAATTCACTTTTAGGCCAAATCTCATGTGAAGTGTCAATTTTGGGTCGAAAACACTAAGTTCTTTTGGTGCAAAACAAACACGCAGTTCTATGTATCACTAAGACACTGCACAGTTCATCAAAATTTGACGTGAAATGTCGATTTGGTTCGAAAACACATTTTTGGTCGTGCAAGCTTATAGACTTAAAAATTCACTTTTAGGCCAAATCTGACGTGAAAGATCGATTTTGGGTCGAAAACACAAAGCTCTTTTGGTGCAAAACACGCAGTTCTTTGTATCACTTAGACACTGCACAGTTCATCAAAATTTGACGTGAAATGTCGATTTGGTTCGAAAACACATTTTTGGTCGTGCAAGCTTATAGACTTGAAAATTCACTTTTAGGCCAAATCTGAGGTGAAATGTCGATTTGGGATCGAAAACACAAAGTTCTATGTATCACCTAGAAAGTACATATTTCATCGAAATTTGACGTGAAATGTCGACTTGGCCCGAAAACACATTTTCGGTAGTGCAAACTTCTACACTTGAAAATTCACTTTTAGGCCAAATCTGACCTAAAATGTCGATTTTCGGTGAAAAACACCTTTTTGCTCGTGCCAGCTTATAGACTTTAAAATTCACTTTTAGGCCAAATCTGACGTGAAATATCGATTTTTGGTCGAAAACACACAGTTCTATGTATCATCTAGAAACTACATATTTCATCCAAATTTGACGTGAAATGTCGATTTGGTTCGAAAACACAAAGTTCTATGTATTACCTAGAAACTACATATTGCATGCATGACCATTGTGCAGTACACAGCTCGATGCTTGGTTGTAAATAACTTGAAACAAGTTGAGTATGTCGGGGCCAAAATTAAACGTTTGTAAAGCGGCTCTTAAATAGTGCCATTCTATTGTATCAAACGCTTTTCGAAAGTCAAGAAATATGGCAATACCGGGTTTTTCCTCCAGCTTAGTGTGAGACATCACATCTTGAATTAGTCTAACGTTTTCACCGATAAAGCGACCTTTAATGTAACCAGTTTGGTCAGAGTTTATGATTTTAGGAAGGACTTTTTCTAGTCTTTTTGCAATGGATTTTGTCAGAATTTTGTAATCAACGTTTAGTAGAGATATGGGTCGCAGGTTTTCAAGCAAAGTTTTGTCTTTGTTCTTTTTGGGGATGAGTGAAATAATTCCGCGCTTTTGGCTGATAGATAATGAACCTTTTTGAAAAGCATAATTAAAACTGGCAGTCATCTCAGTGCCAAGGTCACTCCAGAAGAATTTGTAGAATTCTGCAGAAAAACCATCGGTTCCTGGCGTTTTGTTGTTTTTAAACTCTTTTAAAGCAGTTAAGCATTCTTCTTTTGAAATCATGCCTTCACACAGTATTTGTTCGTTTTCATCTAGCGTATCAATATTCTCTATATGAATAAATCAGATCCAGGTAGATTAACCTGGGAATTTTGCGACTTGTAAAGAGTTTCAAAAAAAGTTTTTTGTTCTTGTAGTATCTCAAACTGATCACAAGTTACCTGATTGTTACGAAGTTTGAGCCTTGTGACTGTTTTTTTAAAATAATTCCGCTTTTCAAGGTTGAAAAAGTATCTGGAATTTCGCTCACTAAACTCATGCCACCGAGCTTTGCTCCTAAGAATGGCGCCTTTTGTTTTTTGTCGCATGATCGTTTGAAGGCGCAATTTTGTCGCGTAAAGCTCGTTCAATATTCTTTTGTCTATAGGGTTTTGTTCACACCTTTGCATAAGTTCATCAGCTTTATTTTGAAGGGCAGCCTCTTCATTCCTCTTATTCTTAGCCTTGATTTTTGAATATTTAATTGTGAATCCGCGAATTTCCATTTTAATTAAGTCCCATTTTAGACCCAAGTCGTCCAGGTCAGCGTATTTATCTTTGAAATCCGGTAGACTTTCACGGATTGCGGAAGTGAAGTCTTCGTCGTCTAATAGAGAATTATTAAATTTCCAAAAACCAGGAGCTTTGGGTTACAATAAATCTTCTGTCTTAAGATGTAAAGTGACAGCCGAGTGATCAGTTTCAGGAGCGTTAATTATATTGCAAGCATGTGTGTCACTGCTGAGTTCTTTTGAAATTAAAAAAAGTCTAGTCGGCATTGGATTTTTAGCGATTTGTTTCTCCAAGTGAAGCGGTTGTCGTTCGGATTGCGATCGCGCCAAATGTCTGTTAAATTATAGAGATTCGCAAGATGCCGAACTTCTTTAATTACTATGGCTTTTTTCCAAACTGGATTTCCACCTTTTTTGTCATTTTCAGAAAGAGCGCAGTTAAAGTCACCTGCGATGATAATATTCTCTTGGGCAAAGTTTTCAAGCTGATTTTCGAGTTCTTTAAAAAACGTGACTTGCTGATTCGCGTCATTCGGGGCATAAATGTTCACTAGAATTAGATGCAACTCATCAATTAATAGGTCAAGTATAAGATACCTGCCATTCGTGTCTTGGACGCATTTTTCGACCTTGACATCTAAGTTCGGATTAACGAGAGTCATAACGCCTTTGCTGTGTGAACTGCCGTGACTAAAATAAATCTTCCCACCCCATTCAGCTTCCCAGATTTGGGCACATTCTTTAGAGCTGTAGGTTTCTTGAAAGAATGTGGAAATGGAATTTTTGATTATGTAACCAACGGAAGATTGATCGACGTTTGATTGTTTTATTCAATCTTCTTACGTTTAAGGACTGGAATTTAATATCAAAACTAGGTTTTAAAGGCATCTACGGGACAAAGGAAAAAAATCAGAAAATTGCGGTGGCAGCGGCGGACTTTGACAGCTGTCTTCTGGCCGAAGTGTGAATGTGAACGCATTGTTTTGGTGATTAAAGTTTTCAAACTACTAGTAGAAGTAAAGGAAATTATCAGAGGACTTGGACAAACATTATTTAAGAAACATAAACAGAAAAATAAAAAAGGCGCTGAAAAAGGCCTTCGAACGCACCACACGAAAGTGGTTTGGCGTACTTGAGAGGGTAACATAACAAGGGACGTAGAAATAAATCAGCTTTTCAACTAAGAGTTAATTTTAAAGTTTTGTAAAAGGATTGGACTTGCAGAAAGAGCGCCACCTGTTTTCTTTAACTAAGCAGTTCCTAGGATTGGACCATAACATCACTGAGAGGATTCTTCTTGACTTTGCAGAGGTTCTTGCTGTTCGACAGTACCATTGCCATAATCCACATGGGTATTCACTGTAGAGTTGACAGGGAGCCATTCCGTCGGCACGTCATAATGAAAATAAACTTTTCCATTAACGACTAACTTATCTGCTATGACGGAAGCTTTGTGGCTAAGTGTTTCTTGTTTTATCCTGTTCATCGCAGGGATAATGACGTTTTTCCTAATTTCTTGTATGTGCTTCGGTAGGTCTTCACCCATTGAAATACGCGAGTTTTTTAGCCTGTGGCGAACTTTCCAGACACGCTCTCTGTCAGCACGACACGTGAAGCGTGCAATGAGAGGTCGAGCTCTATTTCTGTTTGGCTTGCCAAGACGGTGTGCCCCGCAAAGCTTCATCTTCGAGACTTCGTCTTGCGGTAGGTTTAAATTTCGGGTTAAGATGTCACGTACCAGAGAGAAGCAATCCTCTTCTTTCGACTCATTGACTCTGAAGAAAATTAGATTCCATCGGCGACTATAGATGTTTAGATGAGTCAGCTCATCCCAACAGGTTGACTGCTCGTTTTCGCAGTTCGCGACGCGTTCCACAAGGTGGTCGTGCTCACCTTGGGTGAACTCAAGGGAATCTTTAGTGTTGTTGACTGTCTTATCGACTTCACGAAGTTGTTTCTTTAAGGCTTGTATTTCAACTTGGGCTTCGTCAAGTCTAGCTTCCAGGTTGAGAATTCGTTCTTCGCGGATTTTAGTGTTGTCTTCGATGGTTGTAAGTCTTAATAAGAAACTCTGATATTCTGTTAGCGTCATTTTGATGTAGGCGCCATCTTGGGCGGCCTCGATGGATTCTTTGTCGCTTTTTATCTAAATCACTTTTTCCCATGTTGGTAGTTGTTAGTACGATGAAAAACGTACAAGAACGGCAATATTCACTGTGTTGTGTTGATTTCTCAAAGCCGGGTTTGCGGAGCTTTCAAATGTGCGTCTACTTCCAACGGCTCATGCCCAGTCTCCTCGGATGACACTACTTTGATTTTAGATGGTACTCAAGAATCGCTTAAGCGCTCGTTTACTATACTAGAAAAATTTGGCGAGGTTTCGGGTTTGCGAGTAAATTGTGAAAAAACTGAAGCTCTTTGGATCGGGTCCAAGAAAGGATCAAACCAGATTTTATGCTCTGACAAAAATCTTAAATGGTCAGATGGCAAGGTTAAAGCTATAGGTGCTTGGGTTTGTATTGATTGTGAAGAAAGTAAGAAGAAGAATTACGAAGAGAAGGTTAATAAAGTAGAGGATATTTTAAATAATTGGAGAAACACGAGATTAACTTTAATTGGCAAAATTGCCGTTATTAAGGCTCTAGCTGCATCACAATTGGTGTATTGTTTTGTCATCAACGACGTCATGTTTAAAATCACTGAAAGAAACAAACAGTCTTCTTTTTAAGTTCCTTTGCGATAACAAAGGCGACAAAATTAAGCGGACTGAAACGATAGCAGATTAACAAGATGGAGGACGGAAGATGCTAGAAATAATAGAATTTACTAAAGCCTTGAAAATTTCATGGATACTTAAGTATATTTCAAACGACTGCAAATCTAAATGGAAGTGTTTTTTGATTTTAACTATCTAAAGTAGGCGGGAAATTAGTTTTTCTTGGTAATTTGGCACCAAAAGATGCCAGAAAACTTGATATAAAAGACGATTTCATCCAAAAACTCATTGAACTATAGGAGGACTTAAATTATAGGGATTCCTTTGCCTCTCAAGCTAATTTTAGCGCTGGACATATTCGGAATAACTCAAGGACTAGAATCGCAGGCACGACTATATTTTATAAACATTGGGCTAATGCAGGGGTGATGAAAATTAACGATCTGATGACAAGTGATTCAAGAATATCTTACAGTTGTTTCAAAGATAAGTTTTGTTTTCCAGTTTCGTTCCTCGAATTTTATGGAGTAACCTCGGCTATCAGGAGTGCTATGAGATTCCTGGAACTGTCACTGCCAGGTGAAAAAATTCTAGAAAATGTACTTCTCAGTTAAACTCATCAATCAAACCAAGTCAAACAGCTTACAAAATCCTCATCACCAAAAAGTGTACTCGCCCAGAAAAAAGCCAAAACAAATGGATTAAAGACTGTAGACTCTTTGATGTGGAAGATTTGGACTGGGAGTCAATTTATCTACTACCTAGGATATGTACATTAAGCACGCAATTAAGGAACTTCCAGTTCAAATTTCTTCACAGGAGAATAGCTACAAACTCTTTTCTGTTTAAAATTAAATTTTCGGAATCAAATCTTTGTTGCTTTTGTCAATCAACACAAGAAAGAGTTAGCCGAAACGTCTTGACAACATTATACAAGTCAGTGACAAAAAACAACACTTTTATTGACTATGTCATCTCCTGACTACAATTACTCAATTTTTAAACAAGAGACCTTTGCTTCATCTTTTCTGGGAATGCCCGATCACGGAAACCTTTTGGAATAGCGTTCACCAATTCTTCGTCTCTGTTGATTTGATACCAGCCTCACAAGTTTTAACTTTATGTTTTAGGTCTCAAACGAGAGAAAAGCGCCTTGTTATTCAATCACTGTTTACTACTTGGTAGATTTTACATTTACTCTTGTAAGTATAAAAATATTCGACCATCCTTAATAGAATACGTTGGTCAGGTTAGAAGCAATTTAAAAATAGAAAAACACGTTTCAATTATTACAGGAACACAAAACGCATTCCAACAGAAGTGGCGCAAAATACTCCAGTTATTATAACTCCCTGATCTCTCCTTTAAACTTTTGTTTTAAACAGGCAATTTAATTTAAATAAATGATATTTAGGTTCTCCTTTTCACTTAAACAGCTTTAATTGAATATTTCATGGCCCTTTATATATATCTTTTTTTTTTGCTGATATTTACTCTGTTAGAATAGTGTTTTAGTAACAGTTGTAGTTTTTTTTAGCTTTGTCTGTATGAGTAATATCGTTGTAATTTTGTAAGTAGTGTAAGTAACTTGGTTTTGTTGTAAAATTGTAAATAATACCATCACAATAAAAAAAAATATCACCTAGAATCTGCACATTTCATCCAAATTTCACGTGAAATGTCGACATGGTTCGAAAACACCTCTTTGGTCGTGAGAGCTTATAAACTTGAAAATTCACTTTGAAACCAAATCTGAGGTGAAATGTCAATTTGGGTCGAAAACACAGTTCTGGCTGCTGGAATATGTATAAACTAGAAACTGCACATTTCATCCAAATTTGATGTGCAATGTCGATTTGGTTCGAAAACAAATTTTTGTAGTGAGAGCTAGTTAGTGCAAGCTTTATAGGCTTGGATCTGCACATTTTTAGGGAAACTTGATGCGAAATCGCGAAATGTCGATTTTTGGCTGAAAACACAATTTTGGCTGGTTTAAGATGTTAACACTCGAAAATGCACATTTAAGCCAAATTGGACCTAAAATGTAGATTTTGGTTCAACGGCACAATTTTCGTTGCTGGAAGATGTAACAACTGGAAAATGTAGATTTAAGCCACAGCGTGCAATGTCGAGATTGGCTCACAAACACAGTTTTCATTACTAGAAACTGTATAGAGTTGAAACTGTGATTTCGCCACGACACGTCAAATTTGGCTTCCAATCCTAACAAACAGCGTTTTGGCTGCTTTTGACGTAAGATACACATTTGAACCAAATTTGACAAGAAATGTATAACATACAAACTGCACAGTTCATACAATGTAGAACTAAAAAATACACTTTTTAAGCCAAATCTGACGTGAAATGTCGATTTTGGTCCGAAAACACAGTTCTGGCTGCTGGAGTATGTAGCACCTAGAAACTGCACATTTCATCCAAATTTCACGTAAATTGTCGATTTGGTTCGAAAACTTTTTGGTCGTGGAAGCTTGTAGACTGTAAAATTCACCTTTAAGCCAAATCTGAACTGAAATGTCGACTTTAATTCGAAACACGCAGTTCTATGTATCACCTAGAAACTGCACAATTCATCCAAATTGACGTGAAATGTTGATTTGATTCTAAAAAACATTTTGGTCGTGCAAGCTTATAGACTTGAAAATTCACTTTGGGTCGAAACACAAAGTTCTTTTGGTTCAAAACACGCAGTTCTATGTATCACCTAGACACTGCACAGTTCATCGAAATTTGACGTGAAATGTCGATTTGGTTGGAAAACACATTTTTGGTCGTGCAAGCTTATAGACTTAAAAATTCACTTTCAGGCTAAACCTGACGTGAAATGTCGATTTTGGGTCGAAAACACAAAGTTGTATGTATCACCTAGAAACTACATATTTCATCCAAATTTGACGTGAAACGTCGATTTGGTTTGAAAACATATTTTTGGTCGTAAGAGCTTATAGACTTGAAACTTCACTTTTAGGCCAAATCTGACGTGAAATATCGATTTTGGGTCGAAACCACAAAGTTTTTTTGGTTCAAAACACGCAGTTCTATGTATCACTTAGACACTGCACAGTTCATCGAAATTTGACGTGAAATGTCGACTTGGTTGGAAAACACATTTTTGGTCGTGCAAGATTTGACGTAAAATGTCGATTTTGAATGGAAAACACAAAGTTCTATGTATTACCTAGAAACTCCTTATTTCATACAAATTTGACGTGAAATGTCGATTTGGTTCGAAAACACATTTTTGGTACTGCAAGCTTATAGACTTGAAAATTCACTTTTAGGCCAAATCTCATGTGAAGTGTCAATTTTGGGTCGAAAACACTAAGTTCTTTTGGTGCAAAACAAACACGCAGTTCTATGTATCACTAAGACACTGCACAGTTCATCAAAATTTGACGTGAAATGTCGATTTGGTTCGAAAACACATTTTTGGTCGTGCAAGCTTATAGACTTAAAAATTCACTTTTAGGCCAAATCTGACGTGAAAGATCGATTTTGGGTCGAAAACACAAAGCTCTTTTGGTGCAAAACACGCAGTTCTTTGTATCACTTAGACACTGCACAGTTCATCAAAATTTGACGTGAAATGTCGATTTGGTTCGAAAACACATTTTTGGTCGTGCAAGCTTATAGACTTGAAAATTCACTTTTAGGCCAAATCTGAGGTGAAATGTCGATTTGGGATCGAAAACACAAAGTTCTATGTATCACCTAGAAAGTACATATTTCATCGAAATTTGACGTGAAATGTCGACTTGGCCCGAAAACACATTTTCGGTAGTGCAAACTTCTACACTTGAAAATTCACTTTTAGGCTAAATCTGACCTAAAATGTCGATTTTCGGTGAAAAACACCTTTTTGCTCGTGCCAGCTTATAGACTTTAAAATTCACTTTTAGGCCAAATCTGACGTGAAATATCGATTTGGTTCGAAAACACAAAGTTCTATGTATTACCTAGAAACTACATATTTCATCCAAATTTGAGGTGAAACGTCGATTTGGTTCGAAAACACATTTTTAGTCGAAACTACATATTTCTAGAAACTACATATTTCATCCAAATTTGACGTGAAATGTCGATTTGGTTCGAAAACACAAAGTTCTATGTATTACCTAGAAACTACATATTTCATCCAAATTTGAGGTGAAACGTCGATTTGGTTCGAAAACACATTTTTAGTCGTGCAAGCTGATAGACTTGAAAATTCACTTTTAGCCCAAATCTGACGTGAAATGTCGATTTTGGATCGAAAACACAAAGTTCTATGTATTACCTAGAAACTACATATTTCATCCAAATTTGAGGTGAAACGTGGATTTGGTTCCAAAACACATTTTTCGTCGTACAAGCTTATAGACTTGAAACTTCTCTTTTAGGCCAAATCTGACGTGAAATGTCGATTTTGGGTCAAAAACACAAAGTTCTATGTATTACCTAGAAAGTACATATTTCATCCAAATTTGACGTGAAATATCGACTTTGTTCGAAAACACATTTTTAGTCGTGCAAGCTTATAGACTTGAAAATTCACTTTTATAGCCTGGAAAATTCACTTTTAGGCCAAATCTGAGATGAAAGGTCCATTTTGGGTCGAAAACACAAAGTTCTATGTATAACCTAGAGACTACATCCAAATTTGACGTAAAATGTCGATTTGGTTCGAAAACACATTTTCGGGCGTGCAAGCTTATAGACTTAAAAATTTACTTTTAGGCCAAATCTGACCTGAAATATCGATTTTGGGTCGAAAACGCAAAGTTCTTTTGGTGCAAAACAAACACGCAGTTCTATGTATCACTTAGACACTGCACAGTTCATCAAAATTTGACGTGAAATGTCGATTTGGTTCGAAAACACATTTTCGGTCGTGCAAGCTTATAGACTTAAAAACTTACTTTTAGGCCAAATGTGACGTGAAAGATCGATTTTGGGTTGAAAACACAAAGTTCTTTTGGTGCAAAACAAACACGCAGTTCTATGTATCATTTTACACACTGCACAGTTCATCAAAATTTGACGTGAAATGTCGATGTGGTTCGAAAACACATTTTTGGTCGTGCAAGCTTATAAACTTGAAAATTGACTTTTAGGCCATTCTGAGGTGAAATCTCGATTTTGGATCGAAAACACAAAGTTCTATGTATTACCTAGAAACTACATATTTCATCCAAATTTGAGGTGAAACGTCGATTTGGTTCAAAAACACATTTTTCGTCGTGCAAGCCTATAGACTTGAAAATTCACTTTTAGGCTAAATCTGACGAGAAATGTCGATTTTGGGTCGAAAACACAAACTTCTATGTATCACCTAGAGACTACATATTTCATCCAAATTTGACTTAAGAATTCACTTTTAGCCCAAATCTGACGTGAAATGTCGATTTTGGGTCGAAAACACAAACTTCTTTGTATCACCTAGAGACTACATATTTCATCCAAATTTGACTTATAAATTCACTTTTAGGCGAAATCTGACGTGAAATGTCGATTTTGGTCCGAAAACACAGTTCTGGCTGCTGGAGTATGTAGCACCTAGAAACTGCACATTTCATCCAAATTTCACGTAAATTGTCGATTTGGTTCGAAAACTTTTTGGTCGTGGAAGCTTGTAGACTGTAAAATTCACCTTTAAGCCAAATCTGAACTGAAATGTCGACTTTAATTCGAAACACGCAGTTCTATGTATCACCTAGAAACTGCACAATTCATCCAAATTGACGTGAAATGTTGATTTGATTCTAAAAAACATTTTGGTCGTGCAAGCTTATAGACTTGAAAATTCACTTTGGGTCGAAACACAAAGTTCTTTTGGTTCAAAACACGCAGTTCTATGTATCACCTAGACACTGCACAGTTCATCGAAATTTGACGTGAAATGTCGATTTGGTTGGAAAACACATTTTTGGTCGTGCAAGCTTATAGACTTAAAAATTCACTTTCAGGCTAAACCTGACGTGAAATGTCGATTTTGGGTCGAAAACACAAAGTTGTATGTATCACCTAGAAACTACATATTTCATCCAAATTTGACGTGAAACGTCGATTTGGTTTGAAAACATATTTTTGGTCGTAAGAGCTTATAGACTTGAAACTTCACTTTTAGGCCAAATCTGACGTGAAATATCGATTTTGGGTCGAAACCACAAAGTTTTTTTGGTTCAAAACACGCAGTTCTATGTATCACTTAGACACTGCACAGTTCATCGAAATTTGACGTGAAATGTCGACTTGGTTGGAAAACACATTTTTGGTCGTGCAAGATTTGACGTAAAATGTCGATTTTGAATGGAAAACACAAAGTTCTATGTATTACCTAGAAACTCCTTATTTCATACAAATTTGACGTGAAATGTCGATTTGGTTCGAAAACACATTTTTGGTACTGCAAGCTTATAGACTTGAAAATTCACTTTTAGGCCAAATCTCATGTGAAGTGTCAATTTTGGGTCGAAAACACTAAGTTCTTTTGGTGCAAAACAAACACGCAGTTCTATGTATCACTAAGACACTGCACAGTTCATCAAAATTTGACGTGAAATGTCGATTTGGTTCGAAAACACATTTTTGGTCGTGCAAGCTTATAGACTTAAAAATTCACTTTTAGGCCAAATCTGACGTGAAAGATCGATTTTGGGTCGAAAACACAAAGCTCTTTTGGTGCAAAACACGCAGTTCTTTGTATCACTTAGACACTGCACAGTTCATCAAAATTTGACGTGAAATGTCGATTTGGTTCGAAAACACATTTTTGGTCGTGCAAGCTTATAGACTTGAAAATTCACTTTTAGGCCAAATCTGAGGTGAAATGTCGATTTGGGATCGAAAACACAAAGTTCTATGTATCACCTAGAAAGTACATATTTCATCGAAATTTGACGTGAAATGTCGACTTGGCCCGAAAACACATTTTCGGTAGTGCAAACTTCTACACTTGAAAATTCACTTTTAGGCTAAATCTGACCTAAAATGTCGATTTTCGGTGAAAAACACCTTTTTGCTCGTGCCAGCTTATAGACTTTAAAATTCACTTTTAGGCCAAATCTGACGTGAAATATCGATTTTGGGTCGAAACCACAAAGTTTTTCTGGTTCAAAACACGCAGTTCTATGTATCACTTAGACACTGCACAGTTCATCGAAATTTGACGTGAAATGTCGACTTGGTTGGAAAACACATTTTTGGTCGTGCAAGATTTGACGTAAAATGTCGATTTTGAATGGAAAACACAAAGTTCTATGTATTACCTAGAAACTCCTTATTTCATACAAATTTGACGTGAAATGTCGATTTGGTTCGAAAACACATTTTTGGTACTGCAAGCTTATAGACTTGAAAATTCACTTTTAGGCCAAATCTCATGTGAAGTGTCAATTTTGGGTCGAAAACACTAAGTTCTTTTGGTGCAAAACAAACACGCAGTTCTATGTATCACTAAGACACTGCACAGTTCATCAAAATTTGACGTGAAATGTCGATTTGGTTCGAAAACACATTTTTGGTCGTGCAAGCTTATAGACTTAAAAATTCACTTTTAGGCCAAATCTGACGTGAAAGATCGATTTTGGGTCGAAAACACAAAGCTCTTTTGGTGCAAAACACGCAGTTCTTTGTATCACTTAGACACTGCACAGTTCATCAAAATTTGACGTGAAATGTCGATTTGGTTCGAAAACACATTTTTGGTCGTGCAAGCTTATAGACTTGAAAATTCACTTTTAGGCCAAATCTGAGGTGAAATGTCGATTTGGGATCGAAAACACAAAGTTCTATGTATCACCTAGAAAGTACATATTTCATCGAAATTTGACGTGAAATGTCGACTTGGCCCGAAAACACATTTTCGGTAGTGCAAACTTCTACACTTGAAAATTCACTTTTAGGCCAAATCTGACCTAAAATGTCGATTTTCGGTGAAAAACACCTTTTTGCTCGTGCCAGCTTATAGACTTTAAAATTCACTTTTAGGCCAAATCTGACGTGAAATATCGATTTTTGGTCGAAAACACACAGTTCTATGTATCATCTAGAAACTACATATTTCATCCAAATTTGACGTGAAATGTCGATTTGGTTCGAAAACACAAAGTTCTATGTATTACCTAGAAACTACATATTTCATCCAAATTTGAGGTGAAACGTCGATTTGGTTCGAAAACACATTTTTAGTCGTGCAAGCTGATAGACTTGAAAATTCACTTTTAGCCCAAATCTGACGTGAAATGTCGATTTTGGATCGAAAACACAAAGTTCTATGTATTACCTAGAAACTACATATTTCATCCAAATTTGAGGTGAAACGTGGATTTGGTTCCAAAACACATTTTTCGTCGTACAAGCTTATAGACTTGAAACTTCTCTTTTAGGCCAAATCTGACGTGAAATGTCGATTTTGGGTCAAAAACACAAAGTTCTATGTATTACCTAGAAAGTACATATTTCATCCAAATTTGACGTGAAATATCGACTTTGTTCGAAAACACATTTTTAGTCGTGCAAGCTTATAGACTTGAAAATTCACTTTTATAGCCTGGAAAATTCACTTTTAGGCCAAATCTGAGATGAAAGGTCCATTTTGGGTCGAAAACACAAAGTTCTATGTATAACCTAGAGACTACATCCAAATTTGACGTAAAATGTCGATTTGGTTCGAAAACACATTTTCGGGCGTGCAAGCTTATAGACTTAAAAATTTACTTTTAGGCCAAATCTGACCTGAAATATCGATTTTGGGTCGAAAACGCAAAGTTCTTTTGGTGCAAAACAAACACGCAGTTCTATGTATCACTTAGACACTGCACAGTTCATCAAAATTTGACGTGAAATGTCGATTTGGTTCGAAAACACATTTTCGGTCGTGCAAGCTTATAGACTTAAAAACTTACTTTTAGGCCAAATGTGACGTGAAAGATCGATTTTGGGTTGAAAACACAAAGTTCTTTTGGTGCAAAACAAACACGCAGTTCTATGTATCATTTTACACACTGCACAGTTCATCAAAATTTGACGTGAAATGTCGATGTGGTTCGAAAACACATTTTTGGTCGTGCAAGCTTATAAACTTGAAAATTGACTTTTAGGCCATTCTGAGGTGAAATCTCGATTTTGGATCGAAAACACAAAGTTCTATGTATTACCTAGAAACTACATATTTCATCCAAATTTGAGGTGAAACGTCGATTTGGTTCAAAAACACATTTTTCGTCGTGCAAGCCTATAGACTTGAAAATTCACTTTTAGGCTAAATCTGACGAGAAATGTCGATTTTGGGTCGAAAACACAAACTTCTATGTATCACCTAGAGACTACATATTTCATCCAAATTTGACTTAAGAATTCACTTTTAGCCCAAATCTGACGTGAAATGTCGATTTTGGGTCGAAAACACAAACTTCTTTGTATCACCTAGAGACTACATATTTCATCCAAATTTGACTTATAAATTCACTTTTAGGCGAAATCTGACGTGAAATGTCGATTTTGGTCCGAAAACACAGTTCTGGCTGCTGGAGTATGTAGCACCTAGAAACTGCACATTTCATCCAAATTTCACGTAAATTGTCGATTTGGTTCGAAAACTTTTTGGTCGTGGAAGCTTGTAGACTGTAAAATTCACCTTTAAGCCAAATCTGAACTGAAATGTCGACTTTAATTCGAAACACGCAGTTCTATGTATCACCTAGAAACTGCACAATTCATCCAAATTGACGTGAAATGTTGATTTGATTCTAAAAAACATTTTGGTCGTGCAAGCTTATAGACTTGAAAATTCACTTTGGGTCGAAACACAAAGTTCTTTTGGTTCAAAACACGCAGTTCTATGTATCACCTAGACACTGCACAGTTCATCGAAATTTGACGTGAAATGTCGATTTGGTTGGAAAACACATTTTTGGTCGTGCAAGCTTATAGACTTAAAAATTCACTTTCAGGCTAAACCTGACGTGAAATGTCGATTTTGGGTCGAAAACACAAAGTTGTATGTATCACCTAGAAACTACATATTTCATCCAAATTTGACGTGAAACGTCGATTTGGTTTGAAAACATATTTTTGGTCGTAAGAGCTTATAGACTTGAAACTTCACTTTTAGGCCAAATCTGACGTGAAATATCGATTTTGGGTCGAAACCACAAAGTTTTTTTGGTTCAAAACACGCAGTTCTATGTATCACTTAGACACTGCACAGTTCATCGAAATTTGACGTGAAATGTCGACTTGGTTGGAAAACACATTTTTGGTCGTGCAAGATTTGACGTAAAATGTCGATTTTGAATGGAAAACACAAAGTTCTATGTATTACCTAGAAACTCCTTATTTCATACAAATTTGACGTGAAATGTCGATTTGGTTCGAAAACACATTTTTGGTACTGCAAGCTTATAGACTTGAAAATTCACTTTTAGGCCAAATCTCATGTGAAGTGTCAATTTTGGGTCGAAAACACTAAGTTCTTTTGGTGCAAAACAAACACGCAGTTCTATGTATCACTAAGACACTGCACAGTTCATCAAAATTTGACGTGAAATGTCGATTTGGTTCGAAAACACATTTTTGGTCGTGCAAGCTTATAGACTTAAAAATTCACTTTTAGGCCAAATCTGACGTGAAAGATCGATTTTGGGTCGAAAACACAAAGCTCTTTTGGTGCAAAACACGCAGTTCTTTGTATCACTTAGACACTGCACAGTTCATCAAAATTTGACGTGAAATGTCGATTTGGTTCGAAAACACATTTTTGGTCGTGCAAGCTTATAGACTTGAAAATTCACTTTTAGGCCAAATCTGAGGTGAAATGTCGATTTGGGATCGAAAACACAAAGTTCTATGTATCACCTAGAAAGTACATATTTCATCGAAATTTGACGTGAAATGTCGACTTGGCCCGAAAACACATTTTCGGTAGTGCAAACTTCTACACTTGAAAATTCACTTTTAGGCTAAATCTGACCTAAAATGTCGATTTTCGGTGAAAAACACCTTTTTGCTCGTGCCAGCTTATAGACTTTAAAATTCACTTTTAGGCCAAATCTGACGTGAAATATCGATTTTTGGTCGAAAACACACAGTTCTATGTATCATCTAGAAACTACATATTTCATCCAAATTTGAGGTGAAACGTCGATTTGGTTCGAAAACACATTTTTAGTCGTGCAAGCTGATAGACTTGAAAATTCACTTTTAGCCCAAATCTGACGTGAAATGTCGATTTTGGATCGAAAACACAAAGTTCTATGTATTACCTAGAAACTACATATTTCATCCAAATTTGAGGTGAAACGTGGATTTGGTTCCAAAACACATTTTTCGTCGTACAAGCTTATAGACTTGAAACTTCTCTTTTAGGCCAAATCTGACGTGAAATGTCGATTTTGGGTCAAAAACACAAAGTTCTATGTATTACCTAGAAAGTACATATTTCATCCAAATTTGACGTGAAATATCGACTTTGTTCGAAAACACATTTTTAGTCGTGCAAGCTTATAGACTTGAAAATTCACTTTTATAGCCTGGAAAATTCACTTTTAGGCCAAATCTGAGATGAAAGGTCCATTTTGGGTCGAAAACACAAAGTTCTATGTATAACCTAGAGACTACATCCAAATTTGACGTGAAATGTCGATTTGGTTCGAAAACACATTTTCGGGCGTGCAAGCTTATAGACTTAAAAATTTACTTTTAGGCCAAATCTGACCTGAAATATCGATTTTGGGTCGAAAACGCAAAGTTCTTTTGGTGCAAAACAAACACGCAGTTCTATGTATCACTTAGACACTGCACAGTTCATCAAAATTTGACGTGAAATGTCGATTTGGTTCGAAAACACATTTTCGGTCGTGCAAGCTTATAGACTTAAAAACTTACTTTTAGGCCAAATGTGACGTGAAAGATCGATTTTGGGTTGAAAACACAAAGTTCTTTTGGTGCAAAACAAACACGCAGTTCTATGTATCATTTTACACACTGCACAGTTCATCAAAATTTGACGTGAAATGTCGATGTGGTTCGAAAACACATTTTTGGTCGTGCAAGCTTATAAACTTGAAAATTGACTTTTAGGCCATTCTGAGGTGAAATCTCGATTTTGGATCGAAAACACAAAGTTCTATGTATTACCTAGAAACTACATATTTCATCCAAATTTGAGGTGAAACGTCGATTTGGTTCAAAAACACATTTTTCGTCGTGCAAGCCTATAGACTTGAAAATTCACTTTTAGGCTAAATCTGACGAGAAATGTCGATTTTGGGTCGAAAACACAAACTTCTATGTATCACCTAGAGACTACATATTTCATCCAAATTTGACTTAAGAATTCACTTTTAGCCCAAATCTGACGTGAAATGTCGATTTTGGGTCGAAAACACAAACTTCTTTGTATCACCTAGAGACTACATATTTCATCCAAATTTGACTTATAAATTCACTTTTAGGCGAAATCTGACGTGAAATGTCGATTTTGGGTCAAAAATTCAAAGTTCTATGCATCACCTAGAGACTATATATTTCATCCAAATTTGAGGTGAAATGTCGATTTGGTTCGAAAACACATTTTTGGTCGTGCAAGCTTATAAACTTGAAAATTGACTTTTAGGCCAAATCTGACGTGAAATGTCGATTTTGGGTCCAAAACACACAGTTCTATGTATCACCTAGAAAGTACATATTTCATCCAAATTTGATGTAAAATGTCGACTTGGTTCGAAAACACATTTTTAGTCGTGCAAGCTTATAGACTTGAAAATTCACTTTTAGGCCAAATCTGACGTGAAATGTCCATTTTGGGTCGAAAACACAAAGTTCTATGTATCACTTAGAGACTACATATTCCATCCAAATTTGACGTGAAATGTCGATTTGGTTCGAAAACACATTTGTGGTCGTGCATGCTTATAGACTTAAAAATTCACTTTTAGGCCAAATCTGACGTGAAAGATCGATTTTGGGTCGAAAACACAAAGCTCTTTTGGTGCAAAACACGCAGTTCTTTGTATCACTTAGACACTGCACAGTTCATCAAAATTTGACGTGAAATGTCGATTTAGTTCGAAAACACATTTTTGGTCGTGCAAGCTTATAGACTTAAAAATTCACTTTTAGGCCAAATCTGACGTGAAAGATCGATTTTGGGTCGAAAACACAAAGCTCTTTTGGTGCAAAACACGCAGTTCTTTGTATCACTTAGACACTGCACAGTTCATCAAAATTTGACGTGAAATGTCGATTTGGTTCGAAAACACATTTTTGGTCGTGCAAGCTTATAGACTTGAAAATTCACTTTTAGGCCAAATCTGAGGTGAAATGTCGATTTGGGATCGAAAACACAAAGTTCTATGTATCACCTAGAAAGTACATATTTCATCGAAATTTGACGTGAAATGTCGACTTGGCCCGAAAACACATTTTCGGTAGTGCAAACTTCTACACTTGAAAATTCACTTTTAGGCTAAATCTGACCTAAAATGTCGATTTTCGGTGAAAAACACCTTTTTGCTCGTGCCAGCTTATAGACTTTAAAATTCACTTTTAGGCCAAATCTGACGTGAAATATCGATTTTTGGTCGAAAACACACAGTTCTATGTATTATCTAGAAACTACATATTTCATCCAAATTTGACGTGAAATGTCGATTTGGTTCGAAAACACAAAGTTCTATGTATTACCTAGAAACTACATATTTCATCCAAATTTGAGGTGAAACGTCGATTTGGTTCGAAAACACATTTTTAGTCGTGCAAGCTGATAGACTTGAAAATTCACTTTTAGCCCAAATCTGACGTGAAATGTCGATTTTGGATCGAAAACACAAAGTTCTATGTATTACCTAGAAACTACATATTTCATCCAAATTTGAGGTGAAACATGGATTTGGTTCCAAAACACATTTTTCGTCGTACAAGCTTATAGACTTGAAACTTCTCTTTTAGGCCAAATCTGACGTGAAATGTCGATTTTGGGTCAAAAACACAAAGTTCTATGTATTACCTAGAAAGTACATATTTCATCCAAATTTGACGTGAAATATCGACTTTGTTCGAAAACACATTTTTAGTCGTGCAAGCTTATAGACTTGAAAATTCACTTTTATAGCCTGGAAAATTCACTTTTAGGCCAAATCTGAGATGAAAGGTCCATTTTGGGTCGAAAACACAAAGTTCTATGTATAACCTAGAGACTACATCCAAATTTGACGTGAAATGTCGATTTGGTTCGAAAACACATTTTCGGGCGTGCAAGCTTATAGACTTAAAAATTTACTTTTAGGCCAAATCTGACCTGAAATATCGATTTTGGGTCGAAAACGCAAAGTTCTTTTGGTGCAAAACAAACACGCAGTTCTATGTATCACTTAGACACTGCACAGTTCATCAAAATTTGACGTGAAATGTCGATTTGGTTCGAAAACACATTTTCGGTCGTGCAAGCTTATAGACTTAAAAACTTACTTTTAGGCCAAATGTGACGTGAAAGATCGATTTTGGGTTGAAAACACAAAGTTCTTTTGGTGCAAAACAAACACGCAGTTCTATGTATCATTTTACACACTGCACAGTTCATCAAAATTTGACGTGAAATGTCGATGTGGTTCGAAAACACATTTTTGGTCGTGCAAGCTTATAAACTTGAAAATTGACTTTTAGGCCATTCTGAGGTGAAATCTCGATTTTGGATCGAAAACACAAAGTTCTATGTATTACCTAGAAACTACATATTTCATCCAAATTTGAGGTGAAACGTCGATTTGGTTCAAAAACACATTTTTCGTCGTGCAAGCCTATAGACTTGAAAATTCACTTTTAGGCTAAATCTGACGAGAAATGTCGATTTTGGGTCGAAAACACAAACTTCTATGTATCACCTAGAGACTACATATTTCATCCAAATTTGACTTAAGAATTCACTTTTAGCCCAAATCTGACGTGAAATGTCGATTTTGGGTCGAAAACACAAACTTCTTTGTATCACCTAGAGACTACATATTTCATCCAAATTTGACTTATAAATTCACTTTTAGGCGAAATCTGACGTGAAATGTCGATTTTGGGTCAAAAACTCAAAGTTCTATGCATCACCTAGAGACTATATATTTCATCCAAATTTGAGGTGAAATGTCGATTTGGTTCGAAAACACATTTTTGGTCGTGCAAGCTTATAAACTTGAAAATTGACTTTTAGGCCAAATCTGACGTGAAATGTCGATTTTGGGTCCAAAACACACAGTTCTATGTATCACCTAGAAAGTACATATTTCATCCAAATTTGATGTAAAATGTCGACTTGGTTCGAAAACACATTTTTAGTCGTGCAAGCTTATAGACTTGAAAATTCACTTTTAGGCCAAATCTGACGTGAAATGTCCATTTTGGGTCGAAAACACAAAGTTCTATGTATCACTTAGAGACTACATATTCCATCCAAATTTGACGTGAAATGTCGATTTGGTTCGAAAACACATTTGTGGTCGTGCATGCTTATAGACTTAAAAATTCACTTTTAGGCCAAATCTGACGTGAAAGATCGATTTTGGGTCGAAAACACAAAGCTCTTTTGGTGCAAAACACGCAGTTCTTTGTATCACTTAGACACTGCACAGTTCATCAAAATTTGACGTGAAATGTCGATTTGGTTCGAAAACACATTTTTGGTCGTGCAAGCTTATAGACTTAAAAATTCACTTTTAGGCCAAATCTGACGTGAAAGATCGATTTTGGGTCAAAAACACAAAGTTCTATGTATTACCTAGAAAGTACATATTTCATCCAAATTTGACGTGAAATATCGACTTTGTTCGAAAACACATTTTTAGTCGTGCAAGCTTATAGACTTGAAAATTCACTTTTATAGCCTGGAAAATTCACTTTTAGGCCAAATCTGAGATGAAAGGTCCATTTTGGGTCGAAAACACAAAGTTCTATGTATAACCTAGAGACTACATCCAAATTTGACGTGAAATGTCGATTTGGTTCGAAAACACATTTTCGGGCGTGCAAGCTTATAGACTTAAAAATTTACTTTTAGGCCAAATCTGACCTGAAATATCGATTTTGGGTCGAAAACGCAAAGTTCTTTTGGTGCAAAACAAACACGCAGTTCTATGTATCACTTAGACACTGCACAGTTCATCAAAATTTGACGTGAAATGTCGATTTGGTTCGAAAACACATTTTCGGTCGTGCAAGCTTATAGACTTAAAAACTTACTTTTAGGCCAAATGTGACGTGAAAGATCGATTTTGGGTTGAAAACACAAAGTTCTTTTGGTGCAAAACAAACACGCAGTTCTATGTATCATTTTACACACTGCACAGTTCATCAAAATTTGACGTGAAATGTCGATGTGGTTCGAAAACACATTTTTGGTCGTGCAAGCTTATAAACTTGAAAATTGACTTTTAGGCCATTCTGAGGAGAAATCTCGATTTTGGATCGAAAACACAAAGTTCTATGTATTACCTAGAAACTACATATTTCATCCAAATTTGAGGTGAAACGTCGATTTGGTTCAAAAACACATTTTTCGTCGTGCAAGCTTATAGACTTGAAAATTCACTTTTAGGCCAAATCTGACGTGAAATGTCCATTTTGGGTCGAAAACACAAAGTTCTATGTATCACTTAGAGACTACATATTCCATCCAAATTTGACGTGAAATGTCGATTTGGTTCGAAAACACATTTGTGGTCGTGCATGCTTATAGACTTAAAAATTCACTTTTAGGCCAAATCTTTCGTGAAATATCGATTTTGGGTCGAAAACACAAATTCTTTTGGTTCAAAACACGCAGTTCTATGTATCACTTAGACACTGCACAGTTCATCGAAATTTGACGTGAAATGTCGATTTGCTTCGAAAACACATTTTTCGTTGTACAAGCTTATAGACTTGAAACTTCACTTTTAGGCCAAATCTGACGTGAAATATCGATTTTGGGTCGAAACACACAGTTCTATGTATCACCTAGAAAGTACATATTTCATCCAAATTTGACGTAAAATGTCGACTTCGTTCGAAAACACATTTTTAGTCGTGCAAGCCTATAGACTTGAAAATTCACTTTTAGGCCAAATCTGACGTGAAATGTAGATTTTGGGTCGAAAACACAAACTTCTATGTATCACCTAGAAACTACATATTTCTTCCGAATTTGACGTGAAATGTCGACTTAGTTCGTAAAAAAAAATATTTGGTAGTGCAGGCTTCTGGACTCGAAAATTCACTTTTAGGCCAAATCTGACGTAAAATGTCGATTTTGGGTGGAAAACACAAAGTTCTATGTATTCAAAGGGGACAGACCACAATCTCAATGCTGGCTCCGGGAAAAATATCTAGTTGCCAAAACCGTTCATCAGTAGGATACCTAAAATGTTTGGAATTCTACAATTGGTTTCGGCTCCATTAAATCCTATACCAATTGCAGAACATTTCAGGTGGAGCCACCCACGATGTGAGCACAGTTACTGACAAGAAAAGGCAACGCATCCAAATTTGACGTGAAATGTCGACTTGGTTCGAAAACACATTTTTGGTCGTGCAAGCTTATAGACTTGAAAATTCACTTTTAGGCCAAATCTGACGTGTAATGTCGATTTTGGATCGAAAACACAAAGTTCTATGTATTACCTAGAAACTACATATTTCATTCAAATTTGACGTGAAATGTCGACTTGGTTCGAAAACACATTTTTGGTCGTGCAAAAAATTCACTTTTAGCCCAAATCTGACGTGAAATGTCGATTTTGGGTGGAAAACACAAAGTTCTATGTATTACCTAGAAACTACATATTTCATCCAAATTTGACGTGAAATGTCGACTTGGTTCGAAAACACATTTTTAGTCGCGCAAGCTTATAGACTTGAAAATTCACTTTTAGGCGAAATCTGACTTGAAATGTCGAGTTTGGGCCGAAAACACAAGTTCTTTTGGTTCAAAACACGCAGTTCTATGTATCACTTAGAGACTACATATTTCATCCAAATTTGACGTGAAATGTCGACTTGGTTCGAAAACACATTTTTGGTCGTGCAAGCTTATAGACTTTAAAATTCACTTTTAGGCCAAATCTGACGTGAAATGTCGATTTTGGGTCGAAAACACAAAAGTCCATGTATTACCTAGAGACTACATATTTCATCCAAATTTGACGTGAAATGTCGACATGGTTCGAAAACACCTTTTCGGTAGTGGAAGCTTATAGACTTAAAACTTCTCTTTTAGGCCAAATCTGTCGTAAAATGTCGATTTTCGGTCGAAAACACAAAAGTCCATGTATTACATTTTAGGCCTAATCTGACGTAAAATGTCGATTTTGAATTAAAAACACAAAGTTCCATGTATTACCTAGAAACTCCTTATTTCATACAAATTTGACGTGAAATGTCGATTTGGTTCGACAACATATTTTTGGTACTGCAAGCTTATAGACTTGAAAATTCACTTCTAGCCCAAATCTGACGTGAAATGTCCATTTTGGGTCGAAAACACAAAGTTCTATGTATCACTTAGACACTGCACAGTTCATCGAAATTTGACGTGAAATGTCGATTTGGTTCGAAAACACATTTTTCGTCACAAGCTTATAGACTTGAAACTTCACTTTTAGGCCAAATCTGACGTGAAATATCGATTTTGGGTCGAAACACACAGTTCTATGTATCACCTAGAAAGTACATATTTCATCCAAATTTGACGTAAAATGTCGATTTCGTTCGAAAACACATTTTTGGTCGTGCAAGCTTATAGACTTGGAAATTCACTTTTAGGCCAAATCTGACGTGTAATGTCAATTTTGGATCGAAAACACAAAGTTCTATGTATTACCTAGAAACTACATATTTCATCCAAATTTGACGTGAAATGTCGACTTGGTTCGAAAACACATTTTTGGTCGTGCAAGCTTATAGACTTTAAAATTCACTTTTAGGCCAAATCTGACGTGAAATGTCGATTTTGGGTCGAAAACACAAAAGTCCATGTATTACCTAGAGACTTCATATTTTATCCAAATTTGACGTGAAATGTCGACATGGTTCGAAAACACCTTTTCGGTAGTGGAAGCTTATAGACTTAAAACTTCTCTTTTAGGCCAAATCTGACGTGAAATGTCGATTTTGGTTCGAAACACGCAGTTCTATGTATCACCTAGAAACTGCACAGTTAATCCAAATTTGACGTGAAATGTCGAATTGGTTTGAAAACACATTTTTGGTCGTGCAAGCTTATAGCCTTAAACCTTCAGTTTTAGGCCAAATCTGACGTGAAATGTCGATTTTGTGTGGAAAACACAAACTTCTATGTATCACCAAGAAAGTACATGAAATGTCGATTTGGTTCCAAAATACATTTTTAGTCGTGCAAGCTTATAGACTTTGGATCGAAAACACAAAGTTCTATGTATCACCTAGAGACTACATATTTCATCCAAATTTTACGTGAAATGTCAATTTGGTTAGAAAACACATTTTTAGTCGTGCAAGCTGATAGACTTGAAAAGTCACTTTTAGCCCAAATCTGACGTGAAATGTCGATTTTGGGTCGAAAACACAAAGTTCTATTTATCACCTAGAGACTACATATTTCATCCAAATTTGACGTGAAATGTCAATTTGGTTCGAAAACATACTTTGGGTCGTGCAAGCTTATTGACTTGAAAATTCACTTTTAGGCCAAATCTGACGTGAAATGTAGATTTTGGGTCGAAAACACAAACTTCTATGTATCACCTAGAAACTGCACAGTTCATCCAAATTTGACGTAAAATGTCGATCTGGTTGGAAAACACATTTTCGGTCGTGCAAGCTTATAGAATTGAAAATTCACTTTTAGGCCACCAAATCTAACGAAAACTGTCGATTTTCGGTCGAAAAAACCTTTTTGGTCGTCCAAGCTTATAGAAATGAAAATTTACTTTTAGGCCAAACCTCACGTGAAATGTCGATTTTGGGTCGAAAACACAAGGTTCTATGTATTACCTAGAAACTACATATTTCATCCCAATTTGACGTCAAATGTCGACTTGGTTGGAAAACACATTTTTGGTCGTTCAAGCTTATAGACTTGAAAATTCTTTTTTAGCCCAAATCTGAGGTGAAATGTCGATTTTGGATCGAAAACACAAAGTTCTATGTATCACCTAGAAACTACATATTTCACCCGAATTTGACCTGAAATGTCGACTTAGTTCGTAAAAAAAAATATTTGGTAGTGCAGGATTCTGGACTCGAAAATTCACTTTTAGGCCAAATCTGACGTAAAATGTCGATTTTGTGTGGAAAACACAAAGTTCTATGTATCACCTAGGAAGTACATACTTTATCCAAATTTGACGTAAAATGTCGACTTGGTTCGAAAACACATTTTTAGTCGTGCAAGCTTATAGACTTGAAAATTCACTTTTAGGCTAAATCTGACTTGAAATGTCGATTTTGGGTCGAAAACACAAAGTTTATGTATGACCTAGAGACTACATATTTCATCCAACTTTGAGGTGAAATGTCGATTTGGTTCGAAAACACATTTTTGGTCGTGCAAGCTTCTGCACTTGAAAATTCACTTTTAGGCCAAATCTGACCTAAAATGTCAATTTTCAGTCAAAAACACATTTTTGGTCGTGCCAGCTTATAGACTTTAAAATTCACTTTTAGGCCAAATCTGACGTGAAATGTCGATTTTGGGTCGAAAACACAAAGTTCTATGTATCACCTAGAAATTACGTATTTCATTCAAATTTGACGTGAAATGTCGACATGGTTCGAAAGCACCTTTTCGGCAGTGGAAGCTTATTGACTTGAAAATTCACTTTTAGCCCAAATCTGACGTGAAATGTAGATTTTGGGTCGAAAACACAAACTTCTATGTATCACCTAGAAACTGCACAGTTCATCCAAATTTGACGTAAAATGTCGATCTGGTTGGAAAACACATTTTCGGTCGTGCAAGCTTATAGAATTGAAAATTCACTTTTAGGCCACCAAATCTGACGAAAACTGTCGTTTTTCGGTCGAAAACACCTTTTTGGTCGTGCAAGCTTATAGAAATGAAAATTTACTTTTAGGCCAAACCTCACGTGAAATGTCGATTTTGGGTCGAAAACACACAGTTCTATGTATCACCTAGAAAGTACACATTTCATCGAAATTTGACGTGAAATGTCGATTTGGTCCGAAAACACATTTTTGGTCGTGCAAGATTATAGACTTAAAAATTCACTTTTAGCCCAAATCTGACGTGAAATGTCGATTTTGGGTCGAAAACACAAGGTTCTATGTATTACCTAGAAACTACATATTTCATCCCAATTTGACGTCAAATGTCGACTTGGTTGGAAAACACACTTTTGGTCGTGCAAGCTTATAGACTTAAACCTTCACTTTTAGGCCAAATCTGACGTGAAATGTCGATTTTGTATGGAAAACACAAAAATCTATGTATCACCTAGGAAGTACATATTTCATCCAAATTTGACGTACAATGTCGACTTGGTTGGAAAACACATTTTTAGTCGTGCAAGCCTATAGACTTGAAAATTCACTTTTAGGCTAAATCTGACGTGAAATATCGATTTTGGATCGAAAACACAAAGTTGTATGTATTACCTAGAAACTACATATTTCATCCAAATTTGACGTGAAATGTCGACATGGTTCGAAAACACATTTTTGGTCGTGCAAGCTTATTGCCTAAAAACTTCTCTTTTAGGCCAAATCTGACGTGAAATGTCGATTTTGGGTCGAAAACACAAAGTTCTATGTATCACCCAGAAACTACATATTTCATCCAAATTTGACGTGAAATGTCGACTTGGTTCGAAAACACATTTTTGGTCGTGCAAGCTTATAGACTTGAAAATTCACTTTTAGGCCAAATCTGACGTGAAATGTCGATTTTGGATCGAAAACACAAAGTTCTATGTATTACCTAGAAACTACATATTTCATCCAAATTTGACGTGAAATGTCGACTTGGTTCGAAAACACATTTTTGGTCGTGCAAGCTTATAGACTTTAAAATTCACTTTGAGGCCAAATCTGTCGTAAAATGTCGATTTTCGGTCGAAAACACATTTTTGGTCGTGCAAGCTTATAGACTTGAAAATTCACTTTTAGACCAAATCTGACGTGAAATGTCGATTTTGGATCGAAAACACAAAGTTCTATGTATTACCTAGAAACTACATATTTCATCCAAATTTGACGTGAAATGTCGACTTGGTTCGAAAACACATTTTTAGTCGTGGAAGCTTATAGACTTTAAAATTCACTTTTAGGCCAAATCTGACGTGAAATGTCGATTTTGGGTCGAAAATACAAAAGTCCATGTATTACCTTTTAGGCCTAATCTGACGTAAAATGTCGATTTTGAATTAAAAACACAAAGTTCGATGTATTACCTAGAAACTCCTTATTTCATACAAATTTGACGTGAAATGTCGATTTGGTTCGACAACATATTTTTGGTACTGCAAGCTTATAGACTTGAAAATTCACTTCTAGCCCAAATCTGACGTGAAATGTCCATTTTGGGTCGAAAACACAAAGTTCTATGTATCACTTAGAGACTACATATTTCATCCAAATTTGACGTGAAATGTCGACTTGGTTCGAAAACACATTTTTGGTCGTGCAAGCTTATAGACTTAAAAATTCACTTTTAGGCCAAATCTTTCGTGAAATATCGATTTTGGGTCGAAAACTTTGTGTTTTCGACCCAAAATCGACATTTCACGTGAGATTTGGGGTAAAAGTGAATTTTTTGCACGACCAAAAATGTGTTTTCGAACCAAATCGACATTTCACGTCAAATTTGGATGAAACATGTAGTCTCTAGGTAATACATAGAACTTTCTGTTTTCGAACCAAATCGACATTTCACGTCAAATTTGGATGAAATATGTAGTTTCTAGGTGATACATAGAACTGTGTGTTTTCGACATTTCAGGTCAGATTTGGGCTAAAAGTGAATT
>OZ026595.1:12211150-12258650 GCA_964020085.1 Micromussa lordhowensis
CGAAAACACCTTTTCGAACCAAAACACCTTTTCGATTTTGGGTCGAAAACACAAACTTCTATGTATCACCTAGAAACTACATATTTCATCCAAATTTGACGTAAAATGTCGATTTGGTTCGAAAACACATTTTTAGTCGTGCAAGCTTATAGACTTGAAAATTCACTTTTAGGCCAAATCTGACGTGAAATGTCGATTTTTGGTCGAAAACACAAAGTTCTATGTAACACCTAGAAACTACATATTTCATCCAAATTTGACGTGAAATGTCGACTTAGTTCGTAAAAAAAAATTTTTGATAGTGCAGGCTTCTAGACTCGAAAATTTACTTTTAGGCCAAATCTGACGTGAAATGTCGATTTACTTTGAAAACACATTTTTGGTCGTGCAAGCTTATAGCCTTGAAAATTCACTTTTAGGCCAAATCTGACGTGAAATGTCGATTTTTGTTGGAAATCACAAAGTTCTATATATCATCTAGAAACTGCACAGTTCATCCAAATTTGACGTAAAATGTCGATTTGGTTGGAAAACACATTTTCGGTCGTGCAAGCTTATAGACTTCAAAATTCACTTTTAGGCCAAATCTGACGTGAAATGTCGATTTTGGGTGGGAAACACAAAGTTCTATGTACCACCTAGAGACTACATATTTCATCCAAATTTGACGTGAAATGTCGATTTGATTCGAAAATATATTTTTGGTTGTGCAAGCTTATAGCCATAAAAATTCACTTTCAGGACAAATTTGAGGTGAAATGTCGATTTTGGGTGGAAAACACAAAGTTCTATGTATCACCTAGAAACTGCACACTTCATCCAAATTTGACGTGAAATGTCGACATGGTTCGAAAACACCTTTTCGGTAGTGGAAGCTTATAGACTTGAAAATTCACTTATAGGCCAAATCTGACGTGAAATGTCGATTTTCGGTCGAAAACACATTTTTGGTCGTGCAAGCTTGTAGAATGTAAAAAATTCACCTTTAAGCCAAATTTGAAGTGAGATGTCGATTTTGCTTCGAAACACGCAGTTCTATGTATCACCTAGAAACTGCACAGTTTATCCAAATCTGACGTCAAATGTCGATTTTCTGTCGAAAACACAAAGTTCTATGTATCACCTGGAAACTACATATTTCATCCAAATTTGACGTAAAATGTCGACTTGGTTCGAAAACACATTTTTAGTCGTGAGAGCCTATAGACTTGAAAATTCACTTTTAGGCCAAATCTGACGTGAAGTGTCGATTTTTGGTCGAAAACACAAAGTTCTATGTAACCTAGAAACTACATATTTCATCCAAATTTGACGTGAAATGTCGACTTAGTTCGTAAAAAAAAAATTTTTGATAGTGCAGGCTTCTAGACTCGAAAATTTACTTTTAGGCCAAATCTGACGTGAAATGTCGATTTACTTTGAAAACACATTTTTGGTCGTGCAAGCTTATAGCCTTGAAAATTCACTTTTAGGCCAAATCTGACGTGAAATGTCGATTTTTGTTGGAAATCACAAAGTTCTATATATCATCTAGAAACTGCACAGTTCATCCAAATTTGACGTAAAATGTCGATTTGGTTGGAAAACACATTTTCGGTCGTGCAAGCTTATAGAATCGAAAATTCACTTTTAGGCCACCAAATCTGACGAAAATTGTCGATTTTCGGTCGAAAACACCTTTTTGGTCGTGCAAGCTTATAGAATTGAAAATTTACTTTTAGGCCAAATCTCACGTGAAATGTCGATTTTGGGTCGAAAACACAAAGTTCTATGTATCACCTAGAGACTACATATTTCATCCCAATTTTACGTGAAATGTCGATTTGGTTCGAAAACACATTTTTAGTCGTGCAAGCTTATAGACTTGAAAATTCACTTTTAGCCCAAATCTGACGTGAAATGTCGATTTTGGATCGAAAACACAAAGTTCTATGTATCACCTAGAAACTACGTATTTCATCCAAATTTGACGTGAAATGTCGACATGGTTCGAAAACACCTTTTCGGTAGTGGAAGCTTATAGACTTAAAACTTCTCTTTTAGGCCAAATCTGACGTGAAATGTCGATTTTGGTTCGAAACACGCAGTTCTATGTATCACCTAAAACTGCACAGTTAATCCAAATTTGACGTGAAATGTCGAATTCGTTTGAAAACACACTTTTGGTCGTGCAAGCTTATAGACTTAAACCTTCACTTTTAGGCTAAATCTGACGTGAAATGTCGATTTTGGGTCGAAAACACATAATTCTATGTATGACCTAGAGACTACATATTTCATACAAATTTTACGTGAAATGTCGATTTGGTTCGACAACATATTTTTGGTACTGAAAGCTTATAGACTTAAAAATTCACTTCTAGCCCAAATCTGACGTGAAATGTCCATTTTGGGTCGAAAACACAAAGTTCTATGTATCACTTAGAGACTACATATTCCATCCAAATTTGACGTGAAATGTCGATTTGGTTCAAAAACACATTTGTGGTCGTGCATGCTTATAGACTTGAAACTTCACTTTTAGGCCAAATCTGACGTGAAATATCGATTTTGGGTCGAAACACACAGTTCTATGTATCGCCTAGAAAGTACATATTTCATCCAAATTTGACGTAAAATGTCGACTTCGTTCGAAAACACATTTTTAGTCATGCAAGCCTATAGACTTGAAAATTCACTTTTAGGCCAAATCTGACGTGGTGTAGATTTTGGGTCGAAAACACAAACTTCTATGTACCACCTAGAAACTACATATTTCATCCGAATTTGACGTGAAATGTCGACTTAGTTCGTAAAAAAAATATTTGGTAGTGCAGGCTTCTGGACTCAAAAATTCACTTTTAGGCCAAATCTGACGTAAAATGTCGATTTTGGGTGGAAAACACAAAGTTCTATGTATTACCTAGAAACTACATATTTCATCCAAATTTGACGTGAAATGTCGACTTGGTTCGAAAACACATTTTTAGTCGTGCAAGCCTATAGACTTGAAAATTCACTTTTAGGCTAAATCTGACGTGAAATGTCGATTTTGGGTCGAAAACACATAATTCTATGTATGACCTAGAGACTACATATTTCATCCAAATTTGACGTGAAATGTCGATTTGGTTCGAAAACACATTTTCGGTAGTGCAAACTTCTACACTTCAAAATTCACTTCTAGGCCTAATCTGACGTAAAATGTCGATTTTGGGTCGAAAACACAAAAGTCCATGTATTACCTTTTAGGCCTAATCTGACGTAAAATGTCGATTTTAATTAAAAACACAAAGTTCGATGTATTACCTAGAAACTCCTTATTTCATACAAATTTGACGTGAAATGTCGATTTGGTTCGACAACATATTTTTGGTACTGCAAGCTTATAGACTTAAAAATTCACTTTTAGGCCAAATCTTTCGTAAAATGTCGATTTTGGGTCGAAAACACAAAAGTCCATGTATTACCTTTTAGGCCTAATCTGACGTAAAATGTCGATTTTAATTAAAAACACAAAGTTCGATGTATTACCTAGAAACTCCTTATTTCATACAAATTTGACGTGAAATGTCGATTTGGTTCGACAACATATTTTTGGTACTGCAAGCTTATAGACTTGAAAATTCACTTCTAGCCCAAATCTGACGTGAAATGTCCATTTTGGGTCGAAAACACAAAGTTCTATGTATCACTTAGAGACTACATATTCCATCCAAATTTGACGTGATATGTCGATTTGGTTCGAAAACATATTTGTGGTCGTGCATGCTTATAGACTTAAAAATTCACTTTTAGGCCAAATCTTTCGTAAAATATCGATTTTGGGTCGAAACACAAATTCTTTTGGTTCAAAACACGCAGTTCTATGTATCACTTAGACACTGCACAGTTCATCGAAATTTGACGTGAAATGTCGATTTGGTTCGAAAACACATTTTTCGTTGTACAAGCTTATAGACTTGAAACTTCACTTTTAGGCCAAATCTGACGTGAAATATCGATTTTGGGTCGAAACACACAGTTCTATGTATCACCTAGAAAGTACATATTTCATCCAAATTTGACGTAAAATGTCGACTTCGTTCGAAAACACATTTTTAGTCGTGCAAGCCTATAGACTTGAAAATTCACTTTTAGGCCAAATCTGACGTGAAATGTCGATTTTGGGTGGAAAACACAAAGTTCTATGTATTACCTAGAAACTACATATTTCATCCAAATTTGACGTGAAATGTCGACTTGGTTCGAAAACACAGTTTTGGTCGTGCAAGCTTATAGACTTGAAAATTCACTTTTAGGCCAAATCTGACGTGAAATGTCGATTTTGAATCGAAAACACAAAGTTCTATGTATTACCTAGAAACTACATATTTCATCCAAATTTGACGTGAAATGTCGACTTGGTTCGAAAACACATTTTTGGTCGTGCAAGCTTATAGACTTTAAAATTCATTTTTAGGCCAAATCTGACGTGAAATGTCGATTTTGGGTCGAAAACACAAAAGTCCATGTATTACCTAGAGACCACATATTTCATCCAAATTTGAGGTGAAATGTCGACATGGTTCGAAAACACCTTTTCGGTAGTGGAAGCTTATAGACTTAAAACTTCTCTTTTAGGCCAAATCTGACGTGAAATGTCGATTTTGGTTCGAAACACGCAGTTCTATGTATCACCTAGAAACTGCACAGTTAATCCAAATTTGACGTGAAATGTCGAATTGGTTTGAAAACACACTTTTGGTCGTGCAACCTTATAGCCTTAAACCTTCAGTTTTAGGCCAAATCTGACGTGAAATGTCGATTTTGTGTGGAAAACACAAACTTCTATGTATCACCTAGAAAGTACATGAAATGTCGATTTGGTTCCAAAATACATTTTTAGTCGTGCAAGCTTATAGACTTAAAAATTCACTTTTAGCCCAAATCTGACGTGAAATGTCGATTTTGGATCGAAAACACAAAGTTCTATGTATCACATAGAAAGTACATATTTCATCAAAATTTGACGTAAAATGTCGACTTGGTTCGAAAACGCATTTTTAGTCGTGCAAGCTTATAGCCTTGAAAATTCACTTTTAGGCCAAATCTGAGGTGAAATGTCGATTTTGGATTGAAAACACAAAGTTCTATGTATCACATAGAAAGCACATATTTCATCAAAATTTGACGTAAAATGTCGACTTGGTTCGAAAACGCATTTTTAGTCGTGCAAGCTAATAGACTTCAAAATTCACTTTTAGGCCAAATCTGTCGTGAAAGATCGATTTTGGGTCGAAAACACATAGTTCTTTTGGTGCAAAATACGCAGTTCTATGTATCATATTAGACACTGCACAGTTTATCAAAATTTCACGTGAAATGTCGACTTGGTTGGAAAACACATTTTTGGTCGTTCAAGCTTATAGACTTGAAAATTCACTTTTAGCCCAAATCTGACGTGAAATGTAGATTTTGGGTCGAAAACACAAACTTCTATGTATCACCTAGAAACTACATATTTCATCCAAATTTGACGTAAAATGTGGATTTGGTTCGAAAACACATTTTTAGTCGTGCAAGCTTATAGACTTGAAAATTCACTTTTAGCCCAAATCTGACGTGAAATGTCGATTTTGGTCGAAAACACAAAGTTCTATGTATCACCTAGAGACTACATATTTCATCCAAATTTGACGTGAAATCTCGATTTGGTTGGAAAACACATTTTTAGTCGTGCAAGCTGATAGACTTGAAATTCACTTTTACCCCAAATCTGACGTGAAATGTCGATTTTGGATCGAAAACACAAAATTCTATGTATTACCTAGAAACTACATGTTTCATCCAAATTTGACGTGAAATGTCGACCTGGTTCGAAAACACATTTTTGGTCGTGCAAGCTTATAAACCTGAAATTCACTTTGAGGCCAAATCTGTCGTAAAATGTCGATTTTCGGTCGAAAACACATTTTTGGTCGTGCCAGCTTATAGACTTGAAAATTCACTTTTAGGCGAAATCTGACTTGAAATGTCGATTTTGGGTCGAAAACACAAAGTTCTATGTATCACCTAGAAACCACGTATTTCATCCAAATTTGACGTGAAACGTCGACATGGTTCGAAAACACCTTTTCGGTAGTGGAAGCTTATAGACTTAAAACTTCTCTTTTAGGCCAAATCTGACGTGAAATGTCGATTTTGGTTCGAAACACGCAGTTCTATGTATCACCTAGAAACTGCACAGTTAATCCAAATTTGACGTGAAATGTCGAATTCGTTTGAAAACACACTTTTGGTCGTGCAAGCTTATAGACTTAAACCTTCACTTTTAGGCTAAATCTGACGTGAAATGTCGATTTTGGGTCGAAAACACATAATTCTATGTATGACCTAGAGACTACATATTTCATCCAAATTTGACGTGAAATGTCGATTTGGTTCGAAAACACATTTTCGGTAGTGCAAACTTCTACACTTGAAAATTCACTTTTAGGCCTAATCTGACGTAAAATGTCGATTTTGAATTAAAAACACAAAATTCGATGTATTACCTAGAAACTCCTTATTTCATACAAATTTTACGTGAAATGTCGATTTGGTTCGACAACATATTTTTGGTACTGAAAGCTTATAGACTTAAAAATTCACTTCTAGCCCAAATCTGACGTGAAATGTCCATTTTGGGTCGAAAACACAAAGTTCTATGTATCACCTAGAAACTACATATTTCATCCGAATTTGACGTGAAATGTCGACTTAGTTCGTAAAAAAAAATATTTGGTAGTGCAGGCTTCTGGACTCGAAAATTCACTTTTAGGCCAAATCTGACGTAAAATGTCGATTTTGGGTGGAAAACACAAAGTTCTATGTATTACCTAGAAACTACATATTTCATCCAAATTTGACGTGAAATGTCGAGTTGGTTCGAAAACACATTTTTAGTCGTGCAAGCCTATAGACTTGAAAATTCACTTTTAGGCTAAATCTGACGTGAAATGTCGATTTTGGGTCGAAACACACAGTTCTATGTATCGCCTAGAAAGTACATATTTCATCCAAATTTGACGTAAAATGTCGACTTCGTTCGAAAACACATTTTTAGTCGTGCAAGCCTATAGACTTGAAAATTCACTTTTAGGCCAAATCTGACGTGAAATGTAGATTTTGGGTCGAAAACACAAAAGTCCATGTATTACCTAGAGACCACATATTTCATCCAAATTTGAGGTGAAATGTCGACATGGTTCGAAAACACCTTTTCGGTAGTGGAAGCTTATAGACTTAAAACTTCTCTTTTAGGCCAAATCTGACGTGAAATGTCGATTTTGGTTCGAAACACGCAGTTCTATGTATCACCTAGAAACTGCACAGTTAATCCAAATTTGACGTGAAATGTCGAATTGGTTTGAAAACACACTTTTGGTCGTGCAACCTTATAGCCTTAAACCTTCAGTTTTAGGCCAAATCTGACGTGAAATGTCGATTTTGTGTGGAAAACACAAACTTCTATGTATCACCTAGAAAGTACATGAAATGTCGATTTGGTTCCAAAATACATTTTTAGTCGTGCAAGCTTATAGACTTAAAAATTCACTTTTAGCCCAAATCTGACGTGAAATGTCGATTTTGGATCGAAAACACAAAGTTCTATGTATCACATAGAAAGTACATATTTCATCAAAATTTGACGTAAAATGTCGACTTGGTTCGAAAACGCATTTTAGTCGTGCAAGCTTATAGCCTTGAAAATTCACTTTTAGGCCAAATCTGAGGTGAAATGTCGATTTTGGATTGAAAACACAAAGTTCTATGTATCACATAGAAAGCACATATTTCATCAAAATTTGACGTAAAATGTCGACTTGGTTCGAAAACGCATTTTTAGTCGTGCAAGCTAATAGACTTCAAAATTCACTTTTAGGCCAAATCTGTCGTGAAAGATCGATTTTGGGTCGAAAACACATAGTTCTTTTGGTGCAAAATACGCAGTTCTATGTATCATATTAGACACTGCACAGTTTATCAAAATTTCACGTGAAATGTCGACTTGGTTGGAAAACACATTTTTGGTCGTTCAAGCTTATAGACTTGAAAAATTCACTTTTAGCCCAAATCTGACGTGAAATGTAGATTTTGGGTCGAAAACACAAACTTCTATGTATCACCTAGAAACTACATATTTCATCCAAATTTGACGTAAAATGTGGATTTGGTTCGAAAACACATTTTTAGTCGTGCAAGCTTATAGACTTGAAAATTCACTTTTAGCCCAAATCTGACGTGAAATGTCGATTTTTGGTCGAAAACACAAAGTTCTATGTATCACCTAGAGACTACATATTTCATCCAAATTTGACGTGAAATCTCGATTTGGTTGGAAAACACATTTTTAGTCGTGCAAGCTGATAGACTTGAAAATTCACTTTTACCCCAAATCTGACGTGAAATGTCGATTTTGGATCGAAAACACAAAATTCTATGTATTACCTAGAAACTACATGTTTCATCCAAATTTGACGTGAAATGTCGACCTGGTTCGAAAACACATTTTTGGTCGTGCAAGCTTATAAACCTGAAATTCACTTTGAGGCCAAATCTGTCGTAAAATGTCGATTTTCGGTCGAAAACACATTTTTGGTCGTGCCAGCTTATAGACTTGAAAATTCACTTTTAGGCGAAATCTGACTTGAAATGTCGATTTTGGGTCGAAAACACAAAGTTCTATGTATCACCTAGAAACCACGTATTTCATCCAAATTTGACGTGAAACGTCGACATGGTTCGAAAACACCTTTTCGGTAGTGGAAGCTTATAGACTTAAAACTTCTCTTTTAGGCCAAATCTGACGTGAAATGTCGATTTTGGTTCGAAACACGCAGTTCTATGTATCACCTAGGAACTGCACAGTTAATCCAAATTTGACGTGAAATGTCGAATTCGTTTGAAAACACACTTTTGGTCGTGCAAGCTTATAGACTTAAACCTTCACTTTTAGGCTAAATCTGACGTGAAATGTCGATTTTGGGTCGAAAACACATAATTCTATGTATGACCTAGAGACTACATATTTCATCCAAATTTGACGTGAAATGTCGATTTGGTTCGAAAACACATTTTCGGTAGTGCAAACTTCTACACTTGAAAATTCACTTTTAGGCCTAATCTGACGTAAAATGTCGATTTTGAATTAAAAACACAAAATTCGATGTATTACCTAGAAACTCCTTATTTCATACAAATTTTACGTGAAATGTCGATTTGGTTCGACAACATATTTTTGGTACTGAAAGCTTATAGACTTAAAAATTCACTTCTAGCCCAAATCTGACGTGAAATGTCCATTTTGGGTCGAAAACACAAAGTTCTATGTATCACCTAGAAACTACATATTTCATCCGAATTTGACGTGAAATGTCGACTTAGTTCGTAAAAAAAAATATTTGGTAGTGCAGGCTTCTGGACTCGAAAATTCACTTTTAGGCCAAATCTGACGTAAAATGTCGATTTTGGGTGGAAAACACAAAGTTCTATGTATTACCTAGAAACTACATATTTCATCCAAATTTGACGTGAAATGTCGAGTTGGTTCGAAAACACATTTTTAGTCGTGCAAGCCTATAGACTTGAAAATTCACTTTTAGGCTAAATCTGACGTGAAATGTCGATTTTGGGTCGAAACACACAGTTCTATGTATCGCCTAGAAAGTACATATTTCATCCAAATTTGACGTAAAATGTCGACTTCGTTCGAAAACACATTTTTAGTCGTGCAAGCCTATAGACTTGAAAATTCACTTTTAGGCCAAATCTGACGTGAAATGTAGATTTTGGGTCGAAAACACAAACTTCTATGTATCACCTAGAAACTACATATTTCATCCAAACTTGACGTGAAATGTCGACTTAGTTCGTAAAAAAAAATATTTGGTAGTGCAGGCTTCTGGACTCGAAAATTCACTTTTAGGCCAAATCTGACGTAAAATGTCGATTTTGGGTGGAAAACACAAAGTTCTATGTATCACCTAGAGACTACATATTTCATCCAAATTTGACGTGAAATGTCGACTTGGTTCGAAAACACATTTTTAGTCGTGCAAGCCTATAGACTTGAAAATTCACTTTTAGGCTAAATCTGACGTGAAATGTCGATTTTGGGTCGAAAACACATAATTCTATGTATGACCTAGAGACTACATATTTCATCCAAATTTGACGTGAAATGTCGATTTGGTTCGAAAACACATTTTCGGTAGTGCAAACTTCTACACTTGAAAATTCACTTTTAGGCCTAATCTGACGTAAAATGTCGATTTTGGGTCGAAAACACAAAAGTCCATGTATTACCTTTTAGGCCTAATCTGACGTAAAATGTCGATTTTAATTAAAAACACAAAGTTCGATGTATTACCTAGAAACTCCTTATTTCATACAAATTTGACGTGAAATGTCGATTTGGTTCGACAACATATTTTTGGTACTGCAAGCTTATAGACTTGAAAATTCACTTCTAGCCCAAATCTGACGTGAAATGTCCATTTTGGGTCGAAAACACAAAGTTCTATGTATCACTTAGAGACTACATATTCCATCCAAATTTGACGTGATATGTCGATTTGGTTCGAAAACATATTTGTGGTCGTGCATGCTTATAGACTTAAAAATTCACTTTTAGGCCAAATCTTTCGTGAAATATCGATTTTGGGTCGAAAACACAAATTCTTTTGGTTCAAAACACGCAGTTCTATGTATCACTTAGACACTGCACAGTTCATCGAAATTTGACGTGAAATGTCGATTTGGTTCGAAAACACATTTTTCGTTGTACAAGCTTATAGACTTGAAACTTCACTTTTAGGCCAAATCTGACGTGAAATATCGATTTTGGGTCGAAACACACAGTTCTATGTATCACCTAGAAAGTACATATTTCATCCAAATTTGACGTAACATGTCGACTTCGTTCGAAAACACATTTTTAGTCGTGCAAGCCTATAGACTTGAAAATTCACTTTTAGGCCAAATCTGACGTGAAATGTAGATTTTGGGTCGAAAACACAAACTTCTATGTATCACCTAGAAACTACATATTTCATCCGAATTTGACGTGAAATGTCGACTTAGTTCGTAAAAAAATTATTTGGTAGTGCAGGCTTCTGGACTCGAAAATTCACTTTTAGGCCAAATCTGACGTAAAATGTCGATTTTGGGTGGAAAACACAAAGTTCTATGTATTACCTAGAAACTACATATTTCATCCAAATTTGACGTGAAATGTCGACTTGGTTCGGAAACACATTTTTAGTCGTGCAAGCCTATAGACTTGAAAATTCACTTTTAGGCTAAATCTGACGTGAAATGTCGATTTTGGGTCGAAAACACAAAGTTCTATGTATCACCTAGAGACTACATATTTCATCCAAATTTGACGTGAAATGTCAATTTGGTTCGAAAACATACTTTGGGTCGTGCAAGCTTATAGAATTGAAAATTCACTTTTAGGCCACCAAATCTGACGAAAACTGTCGATTTTCGGTCGAAAACACCTTTTTGGTCGTGCAAGCTTATAGAAATGAAAATTTACTTTTAGGCCAAACCTCACGTGAAATGTCGATTTTGGGTCGAAAACACACAGTTCTATGTATCACCTAGAAAGTACACATTTCATCGAAATTTGACGTGAAATGTCGATTTGGTTCGAAAACACATTTTTGGTCGTGCAAGGTTATAGACTTAAAAATTCACTTTTAGCCCAAATCTGACGTGAAATGTCGATTTTGGATCGAAAACACAAGGTTCTATGTATTACCTAGAAACTACATATTTCATCCCAATTTGACGTCAAATGTCGACTTGGTTGGAAAACACATGTTTGGTCGTTCAAGCTTATAGACTTGAAAATTCTTTTTTAGCCCAAATGTGAGGTGAAATGTCGATTTTGGATCGAAAACACAAAGTTCTATGTATCACCTAGAAACTACATATTTCACCCGAATTTGACCTGAAATGTCGACTTAGTTCGTAAAAAAAAAACATTTGGTAGTGCAGGCTTCTAGACTCGAAAATTCACTTTTAGGCCAAACCTGACGTAAAATGTCGATTTTGTGTGGAAAACACAAAGTTCTATGTATCACCTAGAAAGTACATACTTTATCCAAATTTGACGTAAAATGTCGACTTGGTTCGAAAACACATTTTTAGTCGTGCAAGCTTATAGACTTGAAAATTCACTTTTAGGCCAAATCTGACGTGAAATGTCGATTTTGGGTCGAAAACACAAACTTCTATGTATCACCTAGAAACTGCACAGTTAATCCAAATTTGACGTGAAATGTCGATTTTGGTTCGAAACACGCAGTTCTATGTATCACCTAGAAACTGCACAGTTAATCCAAATTTGACGTAAAATTTCGACTTGGTTGGAAAACACACTTTTAGTCGTGCAAGCCTATAGACTTGAAAATTCACTTTTAGGCTAAATCTGACGTGAAATGTCTATTTTGGGTCGAAAACACATAATTCTATGTATGACGTAGAGACTACATATTTCATCCAAATTTGAGGTGAAATGTCGATTTGGTTCGAAAACACATTTTTGGTCATGCAAGCTTCTGCACTTGAAAATTCACTTTTAGGCCAAATCTGATGTGAAATATCGATTTTTGGTCGAAAACACACAGTTCTATGTATCACCTAGAAACTACATATGTCATCCGAATTTGACGTGAAATGTCGACTTAGTTCGAAAACACATTTTTGGTAGTGCAGGCTTCTAAGACTCGAAAATTCACTTTTAGGCCAAATCTGACGTAAAATGTCGACTTTCGGTCGAAAACACATTTTTGGTAGTGCAAGCTTGTAGACTATAAAATTCACCTTTAAGCCAAATCTGAAGTGAAATGTCGATTTTGGTTTGAAACACGCAGTTCTATGTATCACCTAGAAACTGCATGGTTCATCCAAATTTGACGTGAAATGTCGATTTGGTTCGAAAACTTAAATTTCTATGTATCACCTAGAGACTACATATTTCATCCAAATTTGACGTGAAATGTCGATTTGGTTCGAAAACACATTTTTGGTCGTGCAAAAAATTCACTTTTAGCCCAAATCTGACGTGAAATGTCGATTTTGGATCGAAAACACAAAGTTCTATGTATTACCTAGAAACTACATATTTCATCCAAATTTGACGTCAAATGTCGACTTGGTTCGAAAACACATTTTTGGTCGTGCAAGGTTATAGACTTGAAACTTCACTTTTGGGCCAAATCTGTCGTGAAATGTCGATTTTGGGTCGAAAACAGAAAGTTCTATGCATCACGTAGAAACTACATATTTCATCCAAATTTGACGTGAAATGTCGACATGGTTCGAAAACACCTTTTCGGTAGTGGAAGCTTATAGACTTAAAACTTCTCTTTTAGGCCAAATCTGACGTGAAATGTCGATTTTGGTTCGAAACACGCAGTTCTATGTATCACCTAGAAACTGCACAGTTAATCCAAATTTGACGTGAAATGTCGAATTCGTTTGAAAACACATTTTTGGTCGTGCAAGCTTATAGACTTAAACCTTCACTTTTAGGCCAAATCTGACGAGAAATGTCGATTTTGTGTGGAAAACACAAAGTTCTATGTATCACCTAGGAAGTACATATTTCATCCAAATTTGACGTAAAATGTCGACTTGGTTGGAAAACACATTTTTAGTCGTGCAAGCCTATAGACTTTTAGGCTAAATCTGACGTGAAATGTCGATTTTGGGTCGAAAACACATAATTCTATGTATTACCTAGAGACTACATATTTCATCCAAATTTGACGTGAAATGTCGATTTGGTTCGAAAACACATTTTTGGTCGTGCAAGCTTATAGCCTTGAAAATTCACTTTTAGGCCAAATCTGACGTGAAATGTCGATTTTTGTTGGAAATCACAAAGTTCTATATATCATCTAGAAACTGCACAGTTCATCCAAATTTGACGTAAAATGTCGATTTGGTTGGAAAACACATTTTCGGTCGTGCAAGCTTATAGAATCGAAAATTCACTTTTAGGCCACCAAATCTGACGAAAATTGTCGATTTTCGGTCGAAAACACCTTTTTGGTCGTGCAAGCTTATAGAATTGAAAATTTACTTTTAGGCCAAATCTCACGTGAAATGTCGATTTTGGGTCGAAAACACAAAGTTCTATGTATCACCTAGAGACTACATATTTCATCCAAATTTCACGTGAAATGTCGATTTGATTCGAAAATATATTTTTGGTTGTGCAAGCTTATAGCCATAAAAATTCACTTTCAGGACAAATTTGAGGTGAAATGTCGATTTTGGGTGGAAAACACAAAGTTCTATGTATCACCTAGAAACTGCACACTTCATCCAAATTTGACGTGAAATGTCGACATGGTTCGAAAACACCTTTTCGGTAGTGGAAGCTTATAGACTTGAAAATTCACTTATAGGCCAAATCTGACGTGAAATGTCGATTTTCGGTCGAAAACACATTTTTGGTCGTGCAAGCTTGTAGAATGTAAAAAATTCACCTTTAAGCCAAATTTGAAGTGAGATGTCGATTTTGGTTCGAAACACGCAGTTCTATGTATCACCTAGAAACTGCACAGTTTATCCAAATCTGACGTCAAATGTCGATTTTCTGTCGAAAACACAAAGTTCTATGTATCACCTGGAAACTACATACTTCATCCAAATTTGACGAGAAATGTCGATTTACTTTGAAAACACATTTTTGGTCGCGCAAGCTTATAGCCTTGATAATTCACTTTTAGGACAAATTTGACGTAAAATGTCGATTTTGAATTGAAAACACAAAGTTCGATGTATTACCTAGAAACTCCATATTTCATCCAAATTTGACGTAAAATGTCGACTTGGTTCGAAAACACATTATTAGTCGTGAGAGCCTATAGACTTGAAAATTCACTTTTAGGCCAAATCTGACGTGAAATGTAGATTTTGGGTCGAAAACACAAACTTCTATGTATCACCTAGAAACTACATATTTCATCAACACAAAGTTCTATGTAAGACCTAGAAACTACATATTTCATCCAAATTTGACGTGAAATGTCGACTTAGTTCGTAAAAAAAAAATTTTTGATAGTGCAGGCTTCTAGACTCGAAAATTTACTTTTAGGCCAAATCTGACGTGAAATGTCGATTTACTTTGAAAACACATTTTTGGTCGTGCAAGCTTATAGCCTTGAAAATTCACTTTTAGGCCAAATCTGACGTGAAATGTCGATTTTTGTTGGAAATCACAAAGTTCTATATATCATCTAGAAACTGCACAGTTCATCCAAATTTGACGTAAAATGTCGATTTGGTTGGAAAACACATTTTCGGTCGTGCAAGCTTATAGAATCGAAAATTCACTTTTAGGCCACCAAATCTGACGAAAATTGTCGATTTTCGGTCGAAAACACCTTTTTGGTCGTGCAAGCTTATAGAATTGAAAATTTACTTTTAGGCCAAATCTCACGTGAAATGTCGATTTTGGGTCGAAAACACACAGTTCTATGTATCACCTAGAAACTACATATTTCATTCAAATTTGACGTGAAATGTCGACATGGTTCGAAAACACCTTTTCGGTAGTGGAAGAAACTGCACAGTTAATCCAAATCTGACGTGAAATGTCGATTTTCGGTCAAAAACACAAAGTTCTATGTATCACCTAGAAACTATATATTTCATCCAAATTTAACGGGAAGTGTCGATTTACTTTGAAAACACATTTTTGGTCGCGCAAGCTTATAGCCTTGATAATTCACTTTTAGACCAAATCTGACGTGAAATGTCGATTTTCGGTCGAAAACCCATTTTTGGTCGTGCAAGCTTGTAAAGTGTAAAATTCACTTTTAGGCCAAATCTGACGTGAAATGTCGATTTTGGGTCGAAAACACACAGTTCTATGTATCACCTAGAAACTACATATTTCATTCAAATTTGACGTGAAATGTCGACATGGTTCGAAAACACCTTTTCGGTAGTGGAAGAAACTGCACAGTTAATCCAAATCTGACGTGAAATGTCGATTTTCGGTCAAAAACACAAAGTTCTATGTATCACCTAGAAACTATATATTTCATCCAAATTTAACGGGAAGTGTCGATTTACTTTGAAAACACATTTTTGGTCGCGCAAGCTTATAGCCTTGATAATTCACTTTTAGGACAAATTTGACGTGAAATGTCGATTTTGAATTGAAAACACAAAGTTCGATGTATTACCTAGAAACTCCATATTTCATCCAAATTTGACGTAAAATGTCGACTTGGTTCGAAAACACATTTTTAGTCGTGAGAGCCTATAGACTTGAAAATTCACTTTTAGGCCAAATCTGACGTGAAATGTAGATTTTGGGTCGAAAACACAAACTTCTATGTATCGCCTAGAAACTACATATTTCATCCAAATTTGACATAAAATGTCGATTTGGTTCGAAAACACATTTTTAGTCGTGCAAGCTTATAGACTTGAAAATTCACTTTTAGGCCAAATCTGACGTGAAATGTCGATTTTTGGTCGAAAACACAAAGTTCTATGTAACACCTAGAAACTACATATTTCATCCAAATTTGACGTGAAATGTCGACTTAGTTCGTAAAAAAAAAATTTTTGATAGTGCAGGCTTCTAGACTCGAAAATTTACTTTTAGGCCAAATCTGACGTGAAATGTCGATTTACTTTGAAAACACATTTTTGGTCGTGCAAGCTTATAGCCTTGAAAATTCACTTTTAGGCCAAATCTGACGTGAAATGTCGATTTTTGTTGGAAATCACAAAGTTCTATATATCATCTAGAAACTGCACAGTTCATCCAAATTTGACGTAAAATGTCGATTTGGTTGGAAAACACATTTTCGGTCGTGCAAGCTTATAGAATCGAAAATTCACTTTTAGGCCACCAAATCTGACGAAAATTGTCGATTTTCGGTCGAAAACACCTTTTTGGTCGTGCAAGCTTATAGAATTGAAAATTTACTTTTAGGCCAAATCTCACGTGAAATGTCGATTTTGGGTCGAAAACACACAGTTCTATGTATCACCTAGAAACTACATATTTCATTCAAATTTGACGTGAAATGTCGACATGGTTCGAAAACACCTTTTCGGTAGTGGAAGAAACTGCACAGTTAATCCAAATCTGACGTGAAATGTCGATTTTCGGTCAAAAACACAAAGTTCTATGTATCACCTAGAAACTATATATTTCATCCAAATTTAACGGGAAGTGTCGATTTACTTTGAAAACACATTTTTGGTCGCGCAAGCTTATAGCCTTGATAATTCACTTTTAGACCAAATCTGACGTGAAATGTCGATTTTTGTTGGAAATCACAAAGTTCTATATATCATCTAGAAACTGCACAGTTCATCCAAATTTGACGTAAAATGTCGATTTGGTTGGAAAACACATTTTCGGTCGTGCAAGCTTATAGAATCGAAAATTCACTTTTAGGCCACCAAATCTGACGAAAATTGTCGATTTTCGGTCGAAAACACCTTTTTGGTCGTGCAAGCTTATAGAATTGAAAATTTACTTTTAGGCCAAATCTCACGTGAAATGTCGATTTTGGGTCGAAAACACACAGTTCTATGTATCACCTAGAAACTACATATTTCATTCAAATTTGACGTGAAATGTCGACATGGTTCGAAAACACCTTTTCGGTAGTGGAAGAAACTGCACAGTTAATCCAAATCTGACGTGAAATGTCGATTTTCGGTCAAAAACACAAAGTTCTATGTATCACCTAGAAACTATATATTTCATCCAAATTTAACGGGAAGTGTCGATTTACTTTGAAAACACATTTTTGGTCGCGCAAGCTTATAGCCTTGATAATTCACTTTTAGACCAAATCTGACGTGAAATGTCGATTTTCGGTCGAAAACCCATTTTTGGTCGTGCAAGCTTGTAAAGTGTAAAATTCACTTTTAGGCCAAATCTGACGTGAAATGTCGATTTTGGGTCGAAAACACACAGTTCTATGTATCACCTAGAAACTACATATTTCATTCAAATTTGACGTGAAATGTCGACATGGTTCGAAAACACCTTTTCGGTAGTGGAAGAAACTGCACAGTTAATCCAAATCTGACGTGAAATGTCGATTTTTGGTCAAAAACACAAAGTTCTATGTATCACCTAGAAACTATATATTTCATCCAAATTTAACGGGAAGTGTCGATTTACTTTGAAAACACATTTTTGGTCGCGCAAGCTTATAGCCTTGATAATTCACTTTTAGGACAAATTTGACGTGAAATGTCGATTTTGAATTGAAAACACAAAGTTCGATGTATTACCTAGAAACTCCATATTTCATCCAAATTTGACGTAAAATGTCGACTTGGTTCGAAAACACATTTTTAGTCGTGAGAGCCTATAGACTTGAAAATTCACTTTTAGGCCAAATCTGACGTGAAATGTAGATTTTGGGTCGAAAACACAAACTTCTATGTATCACCTAGAAACTACATATTTCATCCAAATTTGACATAAAATGTCGATTTGGTTCGAAAACACATTTTTAGTCGTGCAAGCTTATAGACTTGAAAATTCACTTTTAGGCCAAATCTGACGTGAAATGTCGATTTTTGGTCGAAAACACAAAGTTCTATGTAACACCTAGAAACTACATATTTCATCCAAATTTGACGTGAAATGTCGACTTAGTTCGTAAAAAAAAAATTTTTGATAGTGCAGGCTTCTAGACTCGAAAATTTACTTTTAGGCCAAATCTGACGTGAAATGTCGATTTACTTTGAAAACACATTTTTGGTCGTGCAAGCTTATAGCCTTGAAAATTCACTTTTAGGCCAAATCTGACGTGAAATGTCGATTTTTGTTGGAAATCACAAAGTTCTATATATCATCTAGAAACTGCACAGTTCATCCAAATTTGACGTAAAATGTCGATTTGGTTGGAAAACACATTTTCGGTCGTGCAAGCTTATAGAATCGAAAATTCACTTTTAGGCCACCAAATCTGACGAAAATTGTCGATTTTCGGTCGAAAACACCTTTTTGGTCGTGCAAGCTTATAGAATTGAAAATTTACTTTTAGGCCAAATCTCACGTGAAATGTCGATTTTGGGTCGAAAACACAAAGTTCTATGTATCACCTAGAGACTACATATTTCATCCAAATTTCACGTGAAATGTCGATTTGGTTCGAAAACACATTTTTAGTCGTGCAAGCTTATAGACTTGAAAATTCACTTTTAGCCCAAATCTGACGTGAAATGTCGATTTTGGATCGAAAACACAAAGTTCTATGTATTACCTAGAAACTACATATTTCATCCAAATTTGAGGTGAAACGTCGATTTGGTTCGAAAACACATTTTTCGTCGTACAAGCTTATAGACTTGAAACTTCACTTTTAGGCCAAATCTGATGTGAAATATCGATTTTTGGTCGAAAACACACAGTTCTATGTATCACCTAGAAACTACATATGTCATCCGAATTTGACGTGAAATGTCGACTTAGTTCGAAAACACATTTTTGGTAGTGCAGGCTTCTAAGACTCGAAAATTCACTTTTAGGCCAAATCTGACGTAAAATGTCGACTTTCGGTCGAAAACACATTTTTGGTAGTGCAAGCTTGTAGACTATAAAATTCACCTTTAAGCCAAATCTGAAGTGAAATGTCGATTTTGGTTTGAAACACGCAGTTCTATGTATCACCTAGAAACTGCATGGTTCATCCAAATTTGACGTGAAATGTCGATTTGGTTCGAAAACACAAAGTTCTATGTATCACCTAGAGACTACATATTTCATCCAAATTTGACGTGAAATGTCGATTTGGTTCGAAAACACATTTTTGGTCGTGCAAATAATTCACTTTTAGCCCAAATCTGACGTGAAATGTCGATTTTGGATCGAAAACACAAAGTTCTATGTATTACCTAGAAACCACATATTTCATCCAAATTTGACGTCAAATGTCGACTTGGTTCGAAAACACATTTTTGGTCGTGTAAGGTTATAGACTTGAAACTTCACTTTCAGGCCAAATCTGTCGTGAAATGTCGATTTTGGGTCGAAAACAGAAAGTTCTATGCATCACGTAGAAACTACATATTTGATCCAAATTTGACGTGAAATGTCGATTTGGTTCGAAAACACATTTTTGGTCGTGCAAGCTTATAGACTTGAAACTTCACTTTTAGGCCAAATCTGACGTAAAATGTCGATTTTCGGTCGAAAACACATTTTTGGTCGTGCAAGCTTGTAGACTGTAAAATTCACGTTTAAGCCAAATCTGAAGTGAAATGTCGATTTTGGGTCGAAAACAAAAAGTTCTATGTATCACCTAGAAACTACATATTTTATCCAAATTTGACCTGAAATGTCGATTTGGTTCGAAAACACATTTTTGGTCGTGCAAGCTGTATAGGCTTGGATCTGCAAAATTTTAGGGAAACGACGTGAAATGTCGATTTTGGTTCGAAAACACATTTTTGGCTGCTTTAAGATTTTAGCAGTCGAAAATGCACATTTAGGCCAAATTGGACCCTAAATGTAGATTTTGGTTCAATGGTACAATTTTCGCTGCTGCAAGATGTAACAACTGGAAAATGTAGATTTACAATGGAAAATGTTGTGTACAATGTCGAGTTTGAGTTTTGATTACTAGAAACTGTATAGAGTTGAAACTGTGGCTTCGTCACGTCGCGTCAAATTTGGCTTCCAATCCTAACAAACAGCGTTTTGGCTGCTTTTGACTTAAGATACACATTTGAGCCAATTTGACGCGAAATGTATAACCTAGAAACTGCACATTTCATTCAATGTAGAAAAAAATACACTTTTTAAGCTAAATCTGACGTGAAATGTCGATTTTGGTTCGAAAACACAGTTTGGGCTGCTTCTGACTTCAAAATACACATTTACGCCAAATTTGACGCGAAATGTATAACATACAAACTGCACAGTTCATACAATGTGGAAATTAAAAATACACTTTATATCGATTCATGACTCTACGGAACGCTAACTCTGCTTGAAGTCGCACTAGTTTGCTGAAGAATGCGTAATAAATCTCAACACATGAATTGGATGAATTTGGCCACACATGTGGCGTGTTTAATATGATCCAGGACACTTAAAATGTAGCAACACATTAAATCTACAAGATTTCTATTGTTCAGCAAAGGTGGGGCGAAAAAGACGCCACATGCCACCGGTTGTGGCAGCCCCACCAAGACAAAAGCAGAGTTAGCGTGGCGAAATAAGTTGAATAACATGTGACTTAAACTTGATGTGCATAATGAGATATAGAAATTACTAGCAACATGCCTTTTAAGTCTCGACAGGCAAGCGGGAAACCGCAGCTCCTGCCTGACCGGCTTCAATGAGATAGTACAGAGCACGTGCAGCTAATCAGTACATTACATCATATATAAGTTAAATTACGTAAGGACCTGAGGGAGCTAGTGAAGCCGCAGCCCCCTGCCTGACCGACTTTACCAACAGGTGAAGGTCCGAACAAAGTAAACAGCTGATTTAAACTTAGGTGATATAAAGATTACAGTATAGAAGTGAAGTCGCAGCTCCTGTCTGACCAACTTCAGTAAACGCTCAATTCTAAATTATTGCTAATGATAAAAGTAACATTATAGCACCCGCTAATAAGTCGCGATATACTGTTATAAGTGGTTGTATAGTGCAAAAGTAAAAAGGCCGGAAAGTAGCAGCTCCTGACTGCCCTAGCTTATTGGCCATATAGTGAAAGACAGCAACATAGCAGACCTACGAAGCTGTCAGTACGTACTAAATACAGGAACAGAATGACTACAAACTTAATTCAATTGGCATTGATACTTTCAGAACGAAGGTAAACCTTAAAGGCGTCTGATTTCCATCGACCAAGAGCTCTAATTTGCGCATCAGAAAAACCCTTGTCGGCAGCGTGGCACGCGCCCCCGATGCGAAAACTGTGGTTTTTGTATCGACTAATGTCTAAGCCGCAATATTGGAGGTAACGCTGGAGCTCGGTATTAAATTGACTCGTAGTAATAGGAGTCTGATCAGAATTACAGAAAAGAGGCCCAGGTCGGTTACCTCGAATCTTGCAGTACTTGAGAAGAATTTTAACGGGGCCAAAGGTAACAGAATCATCCCGAGTAATTAGGATATCAAATGGCCGGTGGTCAGAGTTATGTTTATAATCAGTAATAGTGACCTTGTCCTTGCACGGGTCGCCCTCACGCGATAAAATTTGCAGATCACGATATTGGACAACTGAACACGCAAAGCGAGTACTCTTGGTCGAAAGTTCGCCAATGCGGAAAAGTCCATAGAAAGCAGTAAGAAACATGGCTGAAAACAAAGTTCGTTGAAAAGCCGAAGAGTTGGTGTATTCGAGGGACCGGGCGAGCTCATGCAACACTGGTCTGGTGGTAATGGGCAGACGAATGTCTGCATGTCTTTGACGGCTTAATATGCTGTCAATAATTTTTGTATTAAAAATGATTTGGTTGGATCACAAAATCCTCCAAGTTTGTGAGCGTAAGAAATGGCTGAAAGATGTAAAGTTATCGTAGAATAAGCCAATTTGCGAAAAGAAATATATGAAATATAAAGGGGAAGACAGACAGGAGATAATGGCAACGTGGGGTTAGGGGACCCATAAAATTGAGCATAAAATTGTCGAAAGACGACCCACGCGCGTTGATACGATCTCCGGGTTCCTTCAGTTAATGCTGAGCTCAACAGGCCACTCAAATTAGAGACCAACTCTTGGGCAGTAGGTTGTCGGGTATTGTGGTTGGATTCTCGTCTACATCTGGTGAGAGTTCCTTGAACTTTGCTACCTGAGAACGTGAAATGTAATCGGCTCGAGTATTGTAAAACCCGGGAATGTGTTTTGCGTGAAATAACACATTGTGTCGGAGGCAACTTAACACTAAATCCCTGATTAGCACCATAATACCCTGATGTTTGGACGTCTGCTGATTGATTATGTCAACAACGGCAGCGTTATCAGTAAAGAAGATAATACACTTATCAGCCATTAAATGGCCCCAGATGTGCAACGCGAGGACAATAGGAAACAACTCTAAGACTGCAATGTTATAAGATTTCCATGTAACCGGCCATTCGCCGCCAAACCAGTGCTTACCAAAGACAGCCCCGAAGCCTATTGAGCCCGCTGCGTCGGTATAAAGTTCGAGGGTATGTGACGTTTCCCAGGAATCTTCGAGGAAAAACGATTTGCCGTTGAACTCGTCTAAAAACCGAATCCATAAAAGGAGATCCTGTTTCGAGCCTTTACATAAACGAATGTGGTGGTGCGGCTTGTCGGACGCCCTTGGTAAGATCGATGAGGCGACGCAAAAAAGCACGGCCCGGGACAATAACTTGACAAGTAAAATTTAGTAAGCCTATTAAAGACTGAAGTTCTTTTAGCTTGACTGTGCGACGTTTATAAAAATTGTGCAAGATCATGCGGCATTTTTGAAGATTTTCGTCCGGGAGTCGCGCTTCTCCCTTCACCGAATCGAGGGTAATGCCTGCAAATTGCAATACTGTATCAGGGCCGGCGGTTTTCTCCGGAGCTAGAGGTACTCCTAGCTGATGGCATAGAGAAACAAAGTGGCCTAAGTCGGTCTCGCACCGGTCTTTGGTCTTTGCAATGAACAAACAATCGTCTAATATCTGCAAAACAGATGAGGCCCACAGGCGATGAACAGACAACCACTCCAAGGCGGTACTAAAAGCCTCAAAAATGTTGCATGAAGAAGAAAGACCCATGGGGAGGCACCGATCAAAGTAATACAAATTATCGAACTTCATACCCAGCAAGGAATAGTCTGCAGGATGAATTGGGATAATACGAAAAGCCGACTTAATGTCCGTTTTAGCTAAAAAACAACCCTCCCCGATGGCTTTAATGGCCGTGATCGCATCACTAACAGAGGAATAATAGTCAGGAATAGCATCATTAACAGAATTTCCTTTTGGATAGGATAAATGATGAATCAAACGAAATTCAGACGGGTCTTTTTTGAGTTCGCAAAAGGGGGAGTTCTAAAAGGGCCCACAATTCTGCCTGCGTCGCATTCCTTGCGCAATTTTATTCTAGCAATTTCCGGTTGGTCTAGGACACTCTTAAGATTAGGAGATTCATAAGGAAGCCGATCACCAACAAAATTAACACGAAAGCCACAACGAAAACCATCGACAAGGAAATGCTTTTTGTTTTGATCATAGCAGTGCAAGAGGCATTCAAGCCGTTCCACCCTGACGGGGGTTACTGGCGGACTGTGAAGGGCCTGATACCTGAGTAGAGTTTCCTTTTGGTTTAGCTCCACTAGAACGCTGCTGAGAGGTTTGCACGGAGCACTGAATTGCTGGGTGTTTTGCTCCACATTTGTAACAAACGTGTTCAAACTGACACCCTTGGCAGTTTTTTCCGGCATGAAAGGCCCAACACGTACCTCGGGGGAAACAATTCGAACGAAAACGCTGGCGTGTTGAGGTCTGGGGCTTATTGGTGATCGACTGTGATCTCCGAAAATTAGCTGAGGCCCTTAACCAAAGTTCCCAATGTATTTGGTCCCAGGGATATTTATCAGGTGCAGACTGCCTTAGATAACGAAATTGTTCATCATACCAGAGCCAATCCCCGTTCGACGAAGCAATGTCACGGACTACCTCGCAGTACTTCATCAACTGTGGGGTTTCACTCTGATATCGCTCAGTATACACAGAGACAAAAATGGTAAATGCGGTAACCCACTGTTGTATGTTGTAAACCTTCTTTGTTGCCTGATACGGCTCGAGTGTCAGCCGTGGCTGTTTTGATGGCGCAGTGGAGGGTGTCATAGATAACGCATACTTATCGACTTGAGGGGTGGATGTTAATAAGGCCCCAAATTCCACATATTCATTAGCCCAGATTTTAGCTTTTGTTTTCGAACCCACTCGAGAACTAAGATGTACTGAGACGCTAGTAAAAATTTGTTTAGGCTGAACATTGTCGGGACCTATAAGCAGAGAATCATTGCTTGTACCTGCACCGATGAGGCTACTGACATGACTGCTCACAGCTGCGGTCACGTTTTCTGAGGGCAGGTCGGCTTGAGAGTGCCCTGTTAATGTCGCTTCAATCGATGAGCTGTCGTCAACGGTGTTTTGTCTCAAGATCTCAGTGAGACTGTCCTTGGACAATGCTGTTTTCACCGCTTCCGAAATAGCTGTCGATATAGCTGTCGGCGGAGAGCGCATTTACGTCCAAAGAGACCAGCCCAGGATTGTTTAAAGTTGGTTCAGGTACAGGCGGGTCCGTTGCTGTCAGCTCTGAGGTCCGCACGCGCTTCGAACGTGTTTGGCGGGCTATCCTTGATGGCGGTCCCGGACGCTTCTTAGGAGGCATGACTTATCGATAACAGATAAAAGTAGGTAATTAAATACGATGGAATGCAATTGAATGTCGAAATACAATGATAAGAAAATATACTTGTAGCTAAAAGTGACAAAACGAAATTCCATTCCAAATTTTTGTGGTCGCAGTTTGAGGTGGGGCAGCTATACAATGTCTCCGTAAATACGGTTCATGAGCAAGGATAAGTCACTGGATGGAAAAAATAAAAGAGCCAAGTTCCCAAAACAATGCATTACCGCAAGTGCCGAGTGCATTGGACCACTCTTAAAGAGGCGGTCAAAGGATTGTACACTCATACGGCAGGGGTAAGCATAAAATAATCATCGCCAAAGCCATAAATGCACGATGGACGTGCGAACCATGGTTCAAATGAACCGAACAAGCACAGCCATTGCTCGTGGGAATAAAACCCAACGACACCCAACAGGGGCTGTGAAAGTAAACAGACAAATCGGCTTGGCTTAAAACATCAAAGGAACTGGCAAATCTTAAGGCAATAAAATGAAAATCGTAAAAATTCCTGGGCAAGGTGGGCAGTATAGATAAGAGGATCCTTCAGATTTGTTACATAACTTGCATAAGCCCGCTTTGCTGCTGTAACGATTGTAGGCAACGTAGAACTGCCCCCCTCAAACTACGATAGAGCTTGTACTGACCAAGATCGTTTAAGTGTATACCGTCACGGGCCATAAAATTAGTTTTAAACCTGCAGTTTCTAGTCTATACAGGTTTTTAATAATGCAATTTTGTTTACAATTTCAGCATTTAAAACTACTTACAGTACTGATGCTATACATACATTTACACTTAGAAAATACTTGCTTGTTACACCACTAATACCTACACTATTTTGTTTATTTTTACATAGGTACTTACACTACATTAACTTGCGCTACTGTATTACTGCCTTGCATGACAGTGAAACAGATTGAAGTGGGAGGCGTAACCTTCTTGCAATAGTTTCTTTCAATTTCTGGGAATAGAAAAAAGAATGCAATGTAAAAAATAACATTTTACATTGAATTGATTGCAAAAAGAATCAAATGGAAGGAAATGGCCCTCACAGAACTCAAAAAGGTCCGAGATTTTTTTATTTCCGCTTGATACCAATGAGGAAAGAATGCCATTTTATTAGTCGCAGTTAAAAATCGGTTGTCCAGATTGGCTATGAGAGAACCTCATTTTTTATTTTTAGGTGTGTGGCCGTTGCGGTGTCCTGCCAGTAAATAATGATGTGTCAACAGCTTTGTTGTATGCTGGAGGTACAGGTGCACTGCAGGCCTTGCAAGGCGTCTCCATTGCTGCTGGACTGCCATACCGTTTTGCCGTGTTTCATGTGTGTTGCACTGTGGAGAGCTGTTTAAATAGAAGCTGGTGATTTGGTTCCTAATGGGTTTCGACAAAACATTGACCCCCGGTCAACTGACCCCCTACTGACCCCCCTACTGACCCCCTATAAAATCAACTGGAAAATGAAAATTAAAAAAGCCCAGAACTATCGATGGGACCGATTTATGTTCATCAATAAAAATTAAGCTCACCTGAAACTTCCAAGATGGTGGACGCGTTGCAGATTTCCGACTCCCTTCTCACTTGACTGAGGGATTTGTCACGGAAAATCGAGCACAGAATAAGTTGGAATATCATCAAGTATGGTATTTGTACTCATTAGAAAATTAAGCAATGACAATAGCGAGGAAATTCTGGCGAATTAACACGCACACGACTAACTTCGAGCGACACGCACACGATTACATCAACCGGAAGTTTATTTTAGCAACCTTGTAGGCCCATGTCCCTCGCCTTCCGCATGCACAAACAAAGCTATCTTGGAAAGTGAAGATTAAATGAGATTGAGTTACCTTGAGAATCCGTGGTCTTTTTGGCGACTTCATGCACCAAGGAGAAAGTAATCCACCGGGCTTGTCAGTTGTTAAAATGCGAAAACAAGGCGAGAGGCCTGGAACTACCTTATGAAATTCGCCGGTTGAGGTTTACAAGCGTGTTCTATTTTTGTTTTTTTTTGGTGTTGCAACAGCCATCCGAACTGGCATAAGAGAAGAAGATGAAATACACGGTAACATGGTGGAGGATTTCTTTGTGGTCGGCTACTGCGACTTATCAGATGGACGTGTCGACTTACCAAACGAAGAGGAATGGCGATACTGAACATGGCCACATCTACGACAATCCTGTTCACAAAGTCATCGGTGGCCATGAAAGATCGGAAATGATAAAGTTATAAAGGGACAGATTTAGGCCAAACCCTCTTACATCTGAAGAAACGTTTAACATTATTTATGATATTCTCCATTGACACTTTCTATATATTTTCGTTAGTGTGTTGAGCCACGGTCGTGACACATTCAAACTTTTGTTTACCAGAGGTTGCAGACTAAGATTACATGAAGACTTTCTAAGTTTTTTCGATTGAACGCTATTTGCCAGAAATTGAAGCATCGCCGTAATTGTTAGGAAATAAGCTGGAGTAAAATTTGTTATGACCTAATACCGCCAGTCAAACTGTAGTACTATGCGCTAAAAGTTAGAATAAAATCCGTTGTGTCCGTTATGTGTTTCTAGAAAGCAGGAAGATGGTTGTCTACGTCAAGGAGATTATAATCGTAATTACATTTAAACAGTTGAGACCGCCAACATCGGCTAGCTGCGATTTTAATATGTACTGCCATGGAACATCCGAGTTAAAACATAACCGTTTCACCCAGTTTAACTTAAGCCCTTTATCAAAGAGAGAAAAATCCTTCATGTCCAGGCTGTTTTTTGTTTGATAAGGGGAGTCTTTTTATTTTGGCGGGTTTATGATTCCAAATGAAGTCGAAGGTAATCTTCTTTACTCAAGTCTTTAGGGCTGCAGATAAAGACAAGTTTTGAAAGTGCTAATGTTTTAATCATTTCCCAATGCAACCCTTTGTCGTTCATGCTTTTTTACAAACATTGGAAATGTAAATGTTAACAGTTCGACCTAACTAGACAGCAAAATGTTGTTAAACTTCCAGAACCCTGGTCCTCGACAGAGCTCACTTTCGTTAAAAGACATGGAGAGAGGGACGGCGAATAAAAATAAATCTGAATAAATGTTTGAAGGTATTTTGTACTCCTTTACGCGATCTTTTAACTGCTTAGAAATAAAAAAAGTAGTCAAGTCTACACTGTATTTTCATTGACGGGTTAGCCCATGGTTGATCTGGATTCTTGAAACGCCAGGAATCAAGTAAATTGCGTGTTTTTATTAACGATTGAAGCTCGCTGTGAGAAGCCTTTTTGCTGTGAATCGGTCTACCGCCTTTTTTGTCTAAAGCGCTAATTGTACAGCTAAAATCACCTCCCAGCACCAGGTCGTCATTGCCGTAAAAGGTTGAAAATTCTTTTGAAACGTCCCTGAGGAAAACAACTTGAAAACAATTTTTTTTCCAAGTCAACGTTAAGACGTGGTTTGAATAAAATCATAACGCCTCTACTATGAGAGGAGCCGTGGCTGAACACGATTTTGCCCCCCCCCCCCCAATTCTGTTTCCCACATTTTGATAGATTCCGGCGAGGAATAAGTTTCTTGCAAGAAGATTATATCCGATTGCTGTTGAAGCAACCAGTGAAAAACTTGTCTTCGCTTTCTCGAACTGTTTACCCCTCCAACGTTAAGTGATAACAGTTTATACATCTAGATTCTAATGAAAAGATAGACGGTGTATCCAAGAAATAACGAAAATAGCTCTCTTAGAAATATGCTCACTGCGCTGTTGATATTTATGACAATTTATACAGTTTATAGCTGCCAAAACTGTGTTTGTGAGCCAAAATCGACATTTTAGGTCTAATTTGGCATAAAGTGCACATTCAAGCCAAAATCTACAGTTCAGGTCAAATTCGGTAAGCCAAAACTGTGTTTGTTAACCAAAATAGACATTTCACGTCCAATTGGGCTTAAATGTGCATTTTGCAGTCGATACATCTTGCAGCAGGCAAAACTGTGTTTTTTTTTAAACCAAAATCGACATTTTAGATCCAATTAGGTCCAATGCTAACAAACAGAGTTTTGGCTGCTTTTGACTTAAAAATACACAAGCCAAATTTGACGTGAAATGTCGCTTTTGGTTCGAAAACCCACTTTTGGTAGTGCAAGCTGTAGACTTGGATCTGCACAATTTAGGGAAACTTGAGCTGAATTTAATGTGAAATGTAGATTTCACGTCAAATTTGGCTAAAATGTGCAGTTTCAAGTCTTTACATCTTGCAGCAGCCAAAACTGCGTTTTGAGCCAAAATCGACATTTCACGTCAAATTTGGTTGAAATGTGCATTTTCCAGTCGTTATACAAACACAGTTTAGCTTTATAGAATTGAAACTACATTTTAGCTAAATCGGAAGTGAACTGTAGATTTTGACTCAAAAACACAGTTTTGGCTGCTGCAAGATGCAACGACTAGAATATTTACATTCAAGCCAAATTGGAACTTAAATGTCTATTTTGGCTGAAAAACACAGTATAGACTAGAAAGTGCACATTTAAGCGAAAGTGGACGTAAAATGTCGATTTTGGCTCACAAGCAGAGTTTTGGCTACTCGAGCTACGGGTCAATAGGGGAAGCGGAATGGGCTATTTTACCTGTGGCCCTTGAGGGCGAAGGCTTGAGGGCGAAGTTTTTGAGCTATATAAACTTGAAACTGCACATTTTAGCCAAATTTGACGTGAAATGTAGATTTTGGATCGAAAAACACAGCTTTGGTTGCTGCAAGCTGTATATAGTGTTGGATCTGCACATTTCAGGGAAACTTGATGTGAAATGTCGATTTTGACTCAACAGCACAATTTTGGCTGCTGCAAGATGTTAAGACTTGAAAATACACATTTAAGCCAAAGTGGACGTAAAATGTCGATTTTGGCTCAAAAAGACAGTTCTGGATACTATTAGCTGCATTTTAGCCAAATTTGACCTGATGTGTAGACTTATGCTGAAAGAATAGTTTCAACTACTACAGGCTGTATAGAATTGAAACTGCACATTTAAGCAAAATTGGATGTGAAAGGTCGATTTTGGCTCAATAACACAGTTTTTACTGTTGGAAGATGTATAGACTAGAAACTGGACATTTAGGGAAAAGTGGACGTAAAATGTCGATTTTGCTCACAAACACAGTTTTGGCTACTATAAGGTGTATAGACGTGAAAATGGACATTTTAGCCAAATTTGACGTGAAACAATTGTACTCCCAAACCTAACCGGTTTGACAGTGTCGGAACCAATGGCACCCTGTACATCTGTCACGGGTTCCATCCTAACCACAAAAGTAACTCACTTATCTCCTCTTGTCACTTGCAGTTAACAGTGCCTCATAGAAGACAGTTGGAAACGATTAATCAACACAGAACCAAGACATCATGACTGATGAAGAAATGGTAGGAATCATGATTGAATAACCTGTATCAGACAACAAGAAAAGACCAGCCAAAAGAGGTCAAAGTTGCAAAACATTAAGTAGGCAATATAAAATGACCGAATGCATGTCGAACTATGTTCCCGTCAAGAAAGTAGAACCCAACATCGAAGCATGGAAATTTGAGGATGGAACGCTTGCATCTGAACGTAAAAAGAAAGTGACAATCGGCGCGAGGCGCTTAAAAATAGAATGCAAATGATTATATCCCCAACAAGGCTCATACAACAACAGCGTATTCTGAGAGAACTAGAGGGAATCTAGGCAAAGTTTTCGTTTCAAAATGTGTTTTAGGAACACCGGGTGTTTTAGAACGTGTTTTAGGAAAATCGTCCGCCATATCGGTTTGTTTGTCTGAGTCTTGTCCGAGTCGTGACGTCACTCGCGCGCTTTGCTATTTCATGTGCATAACTGCGATGAACAATCATGTCTTCAATTTTGCGTCTAATAATATACATGCAAAAATTTCATCGTGCTGATTGGCTGAGAGCACGTCAATTAATCCCAAACAGTGCAGAAAGTTGAAATTGAGTGCAAAAAGTTGAAATTAAATTGATTGACAGAAAACTCAGAGTTTGAAAGAGAATGCTGTGAACAAAACAATTTTACCTAAAAAGCACCTTACAAAGCACAAATAACTGGGTAAACGTCTGGAAGTCTTGGGCTTCTCAAAAGGGATATGACGAAAGCATTGAAAAGTACGAACCACGGGCCAAACTGAATCCTCGAGCAGTTTTATGCAACAGTTCGTAAGAAAGACGGGGATGATTACGAACCTGATGGCCTTCGTGTGATAGTTACTGCTATCGACCGATACCTAGCAGATAAAGAGTACAAACACTCGATCATACGCGACAGAGAGTTTAAAAGCTCGAAGCAAGTTCTTGAGGGAAAAGCAACACTACTGCGACAACAAGGTAAAGGCAAGCGGCCGAACAAGGACACAAAAACATGAATAAAGAAGAGCCAGACTCAAATTTTTGCATGTATAAAATAAAGTCTACGAGTCCTCAGCTTCTACGTTCGCTACAAATGATCAACTGAAAGGTTCAAAGTGAAAACGAAGGAGCGGTTAGTAAATGATCAGGGGCTAGTTTTGTTTGCTCAGTTGGGTTGCGGTAAGAGATACGCGAACGCAGGCTGTGCGTGTTGCTAGCAGAAGATCATATGTTAATTTCCTTCTGGTTTGAATACAAACCTTTTGAAAGTGCTTCTTTGTTTACAAGTTTTTATGATTGCGGCGTGATTGAAGGAAGTTTTGCGCGAACTAAAATGTCGTTGAGTGATTTTTCCTTCCTGTAAGATACAATCAGTGGCTATTTAAAATGTGGGTCATTAGGTCGATGTGTCCCGAATGGTATAGTTTATTAACCAGTTCTTTTACTTTTCGGGCCTTCGTCTATTTTATGTGCAGTATCGAGGATGACCGTTGTGTTGTTCCTTTATCAGCTTTTTTAAGGTTAATTTTGCTGTTGAACTTGCGCCATGGTAGAGTTCTAAAGAGAACTGTTTGTCAAGCTTTAGGTGAAATGGTCACAAACCGTGTATTTTTGTTTCTAACCTAGCTTGCAGCTCATATTGGCCCTTCGTCGTTTTGTACGGACTTCGATGCGCTCGGTCCGTATACTGCCTCCACTTCGGGCCAATATTTCCCACTACGGCCAGAAGAGGTTAATACCCCCAATCTGATATATCAAATAGACGATTCATAAATAAGTTACAAGTGATATACTTCTTTGTAATTTCGCTACATATTGTCATTTAAAAAAGTACAAATCTCAAATAGTTTTAAAGCATACGAGGATCACTCCTCGTTTGTCTCTTCGATATTGCACATCTGCCTGGGCACCAAGCGCACATGCCACGTGACAAACTTCACCAAATGTCTGTATTCATTTCTTCCGCTTTGTTCATGAGGTAGCCATAACAGCTTTTACAAACCAGTACTGTCTCTTCGTAGGCTGCTGGTGCTGCATCATAAAAACAACATATCAGAGATATCAGTGACGTCAGCTATCGTTATGAATTTGTTGGGAAGAGATCTAATGACGGGTGAAATAAAAAGTCGTTTAACTTGCTGGACATTTTCAAAGTCAAACCAGTCAGACAAACATAAATACGGGCAAGAATATCAAACTTCTAACAAGCTGGGTGGGGCAAGGCTTGAAACTCTCACTCTAGTATTGTAGATTATTGTGAGGTTGAAGGGTGCAAAGTTTGCACTCCAAAAAACTTCTCTTGTTACCAAGCGATCGTCGAGGCTATTTTTCACAATGACCGCAGGAATTCTCACGGGCTCATTGGCTAATTTTCGTTGTCAATAAGCCGACAGACAAATGCATTCATAATTTATGAGATGCGCCAACGAGCGAGAGCGGAAAATTTGTTACCATAAAAAACAAATTGACGTCAGTTTTTCATGCGTCTGTCCTGTTATTGACAAAAAATTCCATCATAACAATGTCAAAGTTGTCTGCGGATCCAGTCGGTTATCGCCTCGTAGATCCATAGCTACTTTGACAATGTCATGACGAAATTAATGATCAATAACAGGGTAGACGCATGAAAAACTCACGTCAATTTGTTGAACCAAAATTGCAAAATATTTGGGTATTTGCGACTTTTAATAAAAATTTAATTAAACGATTTGTATTCCAAGTATTTTCAATCCCGTCACATGTACAGGACTTATGAGTGAAGCCCGAAAAGATGTTATAATATAGCAATACTGAATGATTTTATAATATAGCAATACTGAATAAAAGTGTCTAATCAGTCGGGAAAGTAGGGCCTCAAGAGTTGCACAGGTGGCAATTTGGACACTTATTCTCAGACCTTTTGTTAAACTAACGAGGTCATTCTTCCTTATTTTCCTGTAAGATGCTGATAACGAAGTTATGGCGGATCATGTATCTTACGGAGAGCCTCGATTGACATATCGACTGATGTATCGTTCGATACGTCGGTCGTTACTCGATCGACACTCGAGCGGTATTCGACCGATACTCGACCGACTAGCAACCAGTGTCATGATCGATACTCGGACGATATAGCGACCGATATTTAACAATTATTCCACAAGGACACGTTGGATATGAGATGGTAGATAGCCAACGAGGCGAATATCTCATATCCAACGAGGGCGAGTGGAATAATTGTTTTATTAAAAACGCCCCCAAAATATAGCAAACTAAACTTAAAAAAAATAAAAACGCATCAAAAAAATCATGCGCACGCTTACCATATTTGTAGAGCATGGTATAATGGCTCATAGCCCATGATGGCTAAGCCAATGAAAACTCTCGAATTGCATTATTCAATGGTCCAGTTTTTAATAAATATATATATATAAAGCCGATACAGTCGGCGGGACACCGACACTTGACCGATATTTCAATGCCGTAGTTTACGATAAACTAACACGCAATTGCTTATATTTGTGCTTCCAGCTTAGAATAATGTGTGTAAAAAATATACGTTGCCTGTTTACCTTCCAACCTTTTATAAAGAGTGTTTGGACGCTTGGTCTATGTTAAACCAGTCTATCATGTCATCGTACGAGGATATTGTCCACCAGGTTATTTTGAATAATAAATATATTACTGTTGAAAAGCTCTCGATCTTTAAAAAAGACTTGTCTTCTAAAGGAATCATTGCGATTGGTGACCTCTTCTGTGATGCTGGAATTTTTCTAAAGGGTGTCAAGGTGTTAAATGCAAACCTATCACAAATAGAGCATTTTAGTTTAATGAGCATCATTGACGCAATCGCTCTTGAATGGCGACAAATAATCAGACAAAACGCGCAACACGTTCCTCCTTACATGGATGATACAATTTACAAAATGTTATTTTTCTCGAAATAGTCAAAAAGTCACTTAGGGCTTTTTACACGCACTATCACAATACTCTTGGTTTTTTGTGCATTGCATAGTATTTGACATTAAGATGTTTGCTGCAATTTGTAGGAGACCCAGCTGGATAGAACTGGTGTTAAACAAGTTTTTGCTCGAGGTAACAAATAACACTCACCAGAAGGTTTCCAAGTTGCTTTAGAAAATTACCAAAAACATTAATTTTCTTTGAGTTATGTTGCAAATAAAGGGCTTTATCACATTTACTAACTTCTCATCCACCCTGTTGCCCCTAGGGAAAACTTTAGGGAAGGTATTTTCCCTGTTTGGATAACATTTTGCACAGCCAGGTTCCATTTCTTTTTCTGATAGCAAGCTCTCTCACAAGCTGTCAAGGAAATCCTCTGAAAGCTACGATGCTAAATAGCGACAATGTCACGATCGAGGATGAATCATTTAAAGTCTTTTAAAATGTCATCCAGAGGAGGAAACAATGCAACGGGGAATGAACGCTGTCCGATCATCGGAAGCTAAGGTAAGCCTCCTTGTTGTGGCGTATTTTTTACTATGCCTTTTATACGAGGGGGATTGTTTCGTTCGGAAAGAAGCACTGGTATAGCTCTGTGTTGATTCCGAAAATAGTCACGTGACAAAACACATGGTTTTCCTACTCAAAAGAGCTGCTCGCCATCTTCTCTCATTTTGGGTGTTGTCTCTAGAGTTGACTTTGAGCCGTGTGTTCAATATTGACGAGTTATATTATCGGTGCTATGGATGCAGTTTGTGTAGAAATGCTATTAACAAGTCTCTCGTATATTCGGGGACAAAAGCATTATCGCAACCTTCGACTAGCCGGGGTAATTCGCAAGGCCAGGAGACGTAGCTTCGAAGAAGCTTACGTCGAGTTCCCCTCTCGCTGGGACTTACATGCCACAGTTGTGGAAAGCGAGATTGAGAGAGAACTGCCAGATACTTATCAAACAAATGCTAAATAATGTATACGAAATAACAAATGCCAAATACGAAATGCTGAACAACTGTCAAACACACGGATGAGAAATCGCTGAAACGTGAAAATACCAAGGAGCAGAGTGAGTCTGTTGCAGTACCCGAGAAGTATATCGAAGCATGTATTAGAAAACCGGAACTTCAAAATAAAGATGGAACACCATTTCAGGCAGACAAACAAGAAGGGCAGTCAAATTATACATTACGAAATGTGTCCCTGCATCATCTATGTTGAAGGCTATGCTTTGTGGATATATTCCTAATCACTTCTTGGATCGAAAATCACGGTTTTCCCAAAGAAGAGTTTGAATAGACGTAATTTGTTTGTTGTTCGAATGAGGACATTTAAGCATAAAAAGTCACCTTTGTTTTGTATTGGTACTGAAGACAATATTTACCAAAACCATTAAAATTTTGTATCATTTACCTTGCAGAATTATATCACTTAGTGGAGATGTTGAGTTAAATCCAGGGCCCTCAAATCAGTCTAACAATGGCATGTGTAGTTCATCACCTACAAATTTTGTACCTCTATTACAAACTAGATTGTCTAACTTCGGCAGAACTGCAATTGATGTTGGAGGAGGTGGTGACTGCTTTTTTAGGGCTGTATCAAATCAACTCTATGGCAATCCTAATAATCATTTTTATCTGCGCAGTGTTAACATTGGTGTTCAGTATTTAGTACATAACCCTGATCAATTTATAGAGAGTAACACTGAGCATTCTTGGCAAGATTATTTACGAAGAATGTCAAATCAGGGAACATGGGCTGATGCTATCATAATTCAAGCAGTTGCTAACTGTCTTTTAAACTTGTCAATTCACATTATTGAGTTAAATCCAGCCTTTTCTCCTGCTACTGTTGTTGAACAAATAAATGTGACAGATGTTAGCCTAAGAATTTACATTGAGCATGTAGACGAAATTCATAATGTTTCCGCAAGCGAGATGCGAAGCAGATACACTATTAGTGAAACAATATAAAGACAGGAAAAACCAAGGTGCCCAAGAAAGGAAATTGAACCTGGAACATGTAAGGGAAATCAAGCGAAATCAAACGAAAAACAGCTAAACCAGAGCTTGTACGGCAAATTAATAAGCATTCAAGTAGAAAACGAAAAGCAGCTAACCCAGAGCTTGTACGGGATATCAATAAGCATTCAAGTAGAAAACGAAAAGCAGCTAACCCAGAGCTAGTTAAGGAGTCTCTTAACCCTTTAAGCCCTGAAGGAAATAGCAGGTTTTTCTAAACCGGTAACCATGAACCAGCAGACCACATGTGATATACCATCTGAAAAGTATTTTCTGAAGTATGCTATAAATCATACCAAACAAAAATAGAGGAGGCCACAGATTTGACTGACAAGTGCCCGAAATGAAAAAATAAAAACGTTTAAAATTCTTCTGTTCCTTGTACACATTGGGCATCCCCCTTAACTATAGCTTAATTTGCAGCTCTCAGTGCATAGCTTATTGTCAGATATTAACTTGGTATAAAAAGTACCAAGACAAAAGGTTCCAAAAGTTGCATGGGTGGTAAATCAAGTCTTGTATAGGAGGGGGTCTAATATTATGCCTTCAAAGTGCAGATCTTTCCAAGATCTTTTAGTTGTGCAAATTTCATGCAAATTGACTGAATATTGAGCTTGTAATTGCATGTTGTGCCATATGGCACTATCAGGGCTTAAAGGGTTAAAAGAAAGAATGCAGTGACCCAGAACACATCAAAGAAATTGATAGAAAATCCAAAGAAAAGCTCAAAACTGTGTCAGGTTTCCATACAGTTAATCATAGTTAGGAGAGGAAACACCTTTTCAAGATGTCCCAAATGCATCACAAGTAACGTTTGGTAGTGATATGTTATGTGTACAAGCACAAAAAAACAAAGATATTAATACAATGTGCATGATTAATTTGTTTCACAAAAACATTGCAGATGGCCCAGAATATGTATGCACTTGTTGTGATCAGTTGTGGTACAAGTCCTCTGTGGTGAAATGTGATGCAAATAGATACAAGGCATGCTCACAAGATGTGGTTAAGTCCTGTCTTACTGGTTTTAAAAGTGTTAATGACTCTGAATGGATTCGTATAACTTGTGATTCAACTGAAGAAAGGAAAGTTGCCCAGCTGTTCTAAAGCCAATAAAATGGGGTTTCCTGACAAACCAGAAGTATTAAATTTGACATCTTTAGAAAAGAGACTAATATCACCACTTATTATTCAACAAATTGTAACACTATCCAAATATGGTCATGATGCTCTCGATATTTGTCATCCGTAGGTAACAGATATCCGGCGCTATACGTAGCTTCGTACGTGGGAAGAAAAAGTGAAGTGAGAAAATGTCGACAGAGAGATTTACAAGGATTTAGGCTGTTTTGTTATCAATTTGTTGAATAATAAAACAATTATCCTGCTCAATCTCGCGGGATATCGTCTGATTTTCGCCGACTCGCCCTACGGCTTCGTCGGCTAAGTATCAGACAATATTCCGCGCGATTTCGCAGGATAATTGTTAAGTATACCTTTTATGCAACTCCGTGAACTACCTAGAGGTGGTCAATTGTCTATTCATGGAAACATTGTAAATGTCCCAAGTGATGTCAATTCCACTGTACATTGTCTCCCAAGGCCACTAAGTGAATCACAAACTATTCCTATAAAACTTAAAAGGCGTCTCAGTTATAAGCACAATTACCAGTTTCAGAATGTTAGACCTAGGAGAGTATTAGATGCAGCCAAATATCTTGTAGACATAAGTGACTTGTTCAAACGAGAAGGTATAGAGGTACAAAATACCAGTAGATCGCTAAATGACAATCCCAGGCGTGTCGGGGTTTAGCCAATAAGAATCCAACGTAGTAGAAAATGCAATAAGAACTGCTTTTCCATCTTGGATTGTGCACCCAACAAACTACAACTGATGCTGAAGGAAGCAATGCATATCAAATGGGAGAATCCTACTTTAAACAAGCAGCTGAAACATGCTGACTTAACTCTCTCGTTCTGATATTATTCTTTATGTAGTACCGGTTTATTTTACTTTATTCTTATTACTGTTATTTAATTTTTTCAGAACATTTTGTATTTTAATCATTGTAATTATTACTATGTTTTTCAATTTTCTTCCTTGTATTAAGTGTATTTTGTGTATTGCTCGTGCAGGTTCTATTCAGTGTCTCACGCTTTTTAAAATTGTACGTTAATTTTTTCGAATTTTGAATTGTATCACGTTTTAACTTATGCGCCATTGCTGGTATTAAGTCAACCGAACTTGTAAACGAATTCACAACTGAAGATGATCGTTGAACGATCGAAACATGTCTTGTTTTAAACTTAAAGTTGTTGTCCATTTTTTTAAACATAGTTAAATGACATCAATTCTACAAACAATGAGGATTGGCAAGAATTTGTTCAACACCCAATCGATGAAGTCCTCCCAAAGGATAAAACAGAAGATGCACATAATAACATTTTTAACACTGAAGTTGATAGTCAAGACAAAATAATTTATGATAATGATAACTGGTGTGCAGTTGAGGAACGTCCTTCAGGAGTTACAGATACATTACTGCAAGAATCCAACATAGTAGAAAATGCAGACAGAATTATTAGTTTTGCACCAGGTGAAGGAAACAAACCATCAGGGATATTCTTGGACAGACTCGGAGTACCTTTCATTCCCTTCAATATTTTGTGGAAACGAAGGCCTGACAACAATGAAAGAAAGGTCCCTGTGACATACAGTACAGTAGCCAAGTGGGAATTAACAAGTCAAGATAGGAGAGCTGCCATGTCTGTCCCTAATCTTTTACAAGCTGAAAAAGTTACAAATCAAGCAAATTCAAGAAAGTGCTTGTATTTCACTCGGAAAATGTAAGACAAAAGGGAAATGTTTCACTCCTGGAGACTTGAAATCTGAAGATTATCTCAATAAGCTTGCACACCTTGATGAAGGTGAAATGGAAATTGTTCTCAATTTGCAAATGCACAGACATGCAAAAACTTGTAAGAGATCAGGGAATAACGTATGTCGATTTAACTTCCCTTTACCACCAATGCCTAGGACAGTTATACTGAAAACACTTGATGAAAAACTTCATGATGAAAAGGAGAGTAAACTAATAAAAGAAAATTCTGAAAAAAATAAACAAATCCTTGACGACATGAAATACGGTGAAGATATAAGCTTTGAAGATGTCCTGAAAAAAATTAGGATTAACTGAAGAAAGTTATATCTTAGCTATCAGGAACACATTAAAGCGTGACCCATTATTTCTTAAAAGATCACTATCAGAAATAAGGATCAACAATCACAACACTCACTTACTTCAAGCCTGGCAAGCAAACATGGACATACAATATGTCTTAGATCCTTATGCATGTGCTACATACATACTGTCTTACATTGGCCAGCGAGGTATGAGCAGACTTCTAGAAAAAGCATCTGAAGAAGCCGGCAGGTAACAAAGACATTACAAATAGAGTTACACATATTGGAAACAAATTTCTCAATGCAGTTGAAATTAGTGCTCATGAAGCTGTTTATCTTGTATTACAAATACCTCTAAGACGATCACCTCGTGATGTTCAGTCTATAAGCAGCTCACCCCCAGATGAAAGAACATTCTTTATAATGAAACTGGAAAAGCTGAAAGAGTTACCTGATAGTTCACATGACATAGAATCTGATAACGTGATAAAGCGGTATCAATGGAGACCAAAACAATTGGAAAAATTTTGCCTTGCTGACTTTGTTGCATGGTTTGAGTGTGCTAAGGACACACAAATCAGCTTATTACAGAAACGCAAGACATTCGAACCTCTATTAACATCGGTGACGCGACGAGAGCTCTTAGTAGCAGGATGACGCTTTTAGGCCAAAGCCAAAAGGAAGACCAAAAGCCGACAGCTTCAATCGTGAATCCGAGGAATAAAACAAGGATAGGAAACTGGAATGGTAGGACAATGTTCGAGACTGGGAAGGCTGGCCAAGTTGCAAGAGAGATGAAGAGATATAAGTTAGATATTTTGGGTATTAGTGAATGCAGGTGGAGAGGAAGCGGAAAATCCAAGCTTAACACAGCAGAGGTAATAATCTACAGTGGTGAAGAAAATATACACCAAGGAGGTGTAGCAATTATGATGTCACAACAAGCAGCCAGATGTCTTATGGAGTGGACACCAGAAAGTAGTCGAATTATAAGAGCAAGATTTTATTCAAAGTGTAGGAAACTGACGTTGATACATGCATACTCCCCGACCAACGATGCGAGTATAGAGAGCAGAGACGATTTTTACGAACAACTAGAGGGTACGGTGCAGAAGTGCAACAGAAATGACATCCTGCTTACTACTGGAGACCTAAATGCTAAAGTGGGGAAAGGAACACCAGAAGAAAGAGAGGTACTGGGACAACACGATGCAGGAGACAGGAACGAAAATGGGGAAAGGCTCTGTGAGTTCTGCGAGATGAATGGCTTAGTCACCACAGGAACAATCTTCCCCCATAAAGAAATTTATAAAGCAACATGGACATCACCAAATGGCAGAATTAAGAACCAGATAGACCACACTATGATTGCAAAGGAATATAGATCGTCAGTTATGGACACTGTAGTTAGGAGAGGTGCAGATGTGGGAAGCGACCACTACCTAAAGTTGAAAAGAAACCCAAGGGAAATGAAAGGTCGAACAAGGTTGGATACGCAGAAACTAGCAGATGAAGAGATGCTTGTCAGATACAACATTGAGGTCAGAAACAGATTTCAAGCCCTGACAGATTTGGAGGAAGAAAATGCCGACTATATGAACAACAGAATGGAGAATATATATGCTGGTGCAGCTAAAGATGTACTAGGCATAGCTAAGAAAACCAGCAAACCTTGGTTGCACGACAGAACGTGGAAGAAAGTAGAGGAAAGGAGACAACTAAAGCTGAAGTTAGAAAGTACATGTTCAGAAAGAGTCAAGAAAAGAATGAAAGAACAGTACAAGGGAAAAGACCAAGAAGTTAAATGGGTTGCTCGTGAAGATAAGAGGTATTGGATGAATGAGATGGCAGATATTGCTGAAAGAGCGGCAGAAATGGGAGAGCAGGGGAACTACATCGTATAGTGAAGACTCTGACTGGTGAGAAGAAAAGAACAAGTACAGTAGTCAACGATAAAAATGGAAAACCAACAAATGAGCGGAGTGAAAGACTGAAGATCTGGAAAGAACACTTTGACACAGTACTAAACAAAGAACCACCTGTCAGGCCTATACACATGAATGACAGAGAGTTTGACATTGGAGCATTCTAACCAACAGAGGTGAAAAATGCTATAAGATCAACGAAACGTGGGAAAGCAGCAGGTCATGATAGCCTAGTTGTAGAGCTTCTAAAGACGGATTTGGAAGAGAGAGCAAAGGAGTTGACAAAGTTGTTCAACAAAGTAAAGGAAGAGGGTGTAGCACCGACAAGTTGGAATAAAGGACTAATAGTAATAAGTTACCCAAGAAGGGTAACAAACTGGAGAGGTATCACACTTTTACCAGTCATAAGTAAGATCTTTGGCAAAGTGTTGATAAGTAGGATTAAAAAAGGAGTTGACAACATCTTGAGGAAGGAGCAAGCGGGGTTTCGAGAGAACAGAAGTACCATCGATCAGATTTTTACTCTGGGAATATATTGGAGCGAGTCAATGAATGGAATGCAACTCTGTACACACATTTCATAGACTTTGAGAAAGCATTTGATTCTATACATCGCAAAAGTTTATGGAACATCATGTCAATATATGGAATCCCAGAAGAGCTCATCAGTCTGACAAAAGCAATGTACAACAACTTTGAATGCGCAGTCGTAGGAGAAGGTGAAACAACAGAATGGTTTCAAGTCCAGTCTGGAGTAAAACAAGGGTGCACCATGTCAAGTTTTCTTTTCTTACTATCAATTGACTTGGTCATGAACAGAACTACAGAGGGTAGGAAGAACTGGCATACGATGGAAGTTCACCTCGGTTTTAGAAGATCTTGACTTCGCAGACGACATTTGCCTTATTGTCATCTAGATATGCTGACATAGAAGATAAGACGAGTAGGCTTGTCGAAGAAGCTGCCAGAGTAGGACTTAAGATCAGCTCCAAGAAGTCAAAAGTTATGAGAATAAATGCCAGAAAAGTAAATGACGAGCAGGTAGATGATGTTGAAGAGTTTTTGTACCTAGGTGCACTGTTGGACAAAGAAGGCGGGGCGAACAAAGACATACAACAGATACTAAGTAAAGCCAGACAAACTTTCTACAGGTTGCAAAGAATTTGGAACAGTAGCGAAATTAGCAGGAAGACAAAGATTCAATTGTTCAAAACAATTGTCAGAGCAGTTTTGATGTATGGCTGCAAAACTTGGAAAGTCAAGAAAACAGAAGCAAAGAAGCTGAATGCTTTCCAATACAAATGCATGAAACGCATACTGAGAATAAGATGGCCACGGACCTTCTCAAACTCATTAATAATTCATCAAGTTAAAACAAAGGAAATCATGACCGTGACGGTGGTTTGGATACCCGATCTTAATTAGCATAGATTTTGACGATTTTACTTCTCCGTTTACTCCCTAGTTTTTGTTTCGATTGAGAAGATATATCAAACACTCGAGACAGTGTTTCATCGGCTATCCAAACACCTTGAATTTCGTCAAAAATACTCCGCTGCGCGTCGTATTTTCAACTCTCTTCTCGGTGTTTGGATATCCCGATGAAACACTGTCACTCGTGTTTGATATATTACATCTCACACCAAGAAATCCAGGAGACCACAGGAGTGAACAGAACAAGCGATGAGATCAGATGCCGAAGATGGAATTGGATTGGGCATATAATGAGGACGAACAGAGAGGAGCACTGTGTTACAGCATTGGAGTGGAGGCCAGAGGGGAGGAGGAGACCAGGTCGACCAAAAACAACATGGAGGAGAATGGTTGAAGACGAAATACGAGTAGCTGGGTGGCAATCATGGACGACTGTCAGAGCATTAGCAGCAAACTGAAGAGGATGGGAAGAGAATGTCAAAGCCTTATGTGCCGTATGGCACGAAGAGATATAGAGATAGAGAAGGACACACAAGGTGATACAAATTCTAGTTGGTCATCACTCACAGCTTCTGGTGATTTTCTTCCAGAGACTAATTTTGAGGAAAACACTGATGATGACCCAAACGGGACTAATACTACTGACCCAGAATGTGCACAAAATGAATACAAACTGAAAGGAGGCATGAAACTAGTAAAACGAAAGAAGGCTAAAATTATCCGACATGTCAGGTACCATAAAGATAAGGACCCAGAAAACTATTACAGAGAGCAACTGGTACTTTATACACCATGGCAGAAGGAGAGCATAGATTTGATTAAAGACTGTCAAACTTACCAAGAGAGATTTGAGCAGGTTAAGAATGAAGTTATCAGTAATAGGTGTCAGTATTCAGAAATACTAGATAAAGTAATAGAGGATATGAATAATGCTGAATGTGACAGCTTTGCCAATGTTGCTCCAAATGCAGAGCACATCAATCAGGAGGACTGTGCTGTTGAAGACAAGCCTAGTGAATTATTTGGTTGCTTTGACCCTGGCAAAAACAAGCAGCATTGCCAGTATGATAGATAGATAGATAGATAGCTTTATTTGTTGACGCAGGTTAGTGGGTTGGCAGCCAATGTGGACCTGCCTATCTAATTACAATATCAAATATACTAAGGCATAAAATACAAATAAATCTAGTCAATAAATAATTACATAAAAGGCTAGGTATGTCTAATACGTATAGTAGTAATTAAAATATTTAGGAAATAGGGTAAAATCAGAAATAATAAAAATCCTCGTTCTTGTTTGTGCTCAAACATGATTCTTTTTCAAAACTTAATTTATCTAATAATGCCGGGTCTTTTTTGATCTTTTGTTTAAAGCTTGCCCAGCTGTCTATAAGCTTATATGAGTCTGGTATGATATTCCAAGCAATAGGCCCTCTGTAGGATAAAGATGTTCTTCCTATAGAGTAATTGTATTTTGGAACATTAAATCCTTCCGCCCTTCTTAGATGGTAGCGCCGCAGCTCAGTTTTATGGAATAAGTCGCAGATAGGTTTTGGTGCTAAACCATAATAAACTGAGTACATTAGCGAGGTTAACTTAAGTTTGTAAGCATTCAGTAAGGGCTGCCAGCCAATGTATTTTAAAGTCTCCAAGTTAACATCAGCAAGGCTGTATATGATTTTTGCAGCTCTTAAGTGGATCCGTTCAACATTGTGTACCAATGCGGGGGAGCAGGTTCCCCAGACCAGCATGCCATATGTGGCACTAGGGACAATGCTCCGGAAATAAATGGCTTCTAGGACCTTCTTGAGTAGCACCCTCAATCGTTTTAGATATTTAACTTCTTGACTGAATGTCTTGCAGACGGCTGTGATCTGAGGCTGCCATGATAGTTTAGAGTCAATGACTACCCCTAGGCAGATACTTGTGTTAACATAGCTTAGGGTCTTATTACCAAAGAAGACAGGTTTCAAGGGGCCAATAGGGCTATTTCTGTTAATTACCATGACTTCTGATTTCCCACTGTGAATAGTTAACCTATTATTTCTACACCAATTGTGTACATCCCTCAGTATGCGATTCAATCCATCGCACACTGCATCAACTGAGGGGCCTATGTAAAATAGTGTTGTATCATCTGCATACATATCTATTTCCCCTTCCTTGATCTGATCTGGTGGGTCATTTACATAGAAAGAGAATAGCCTTGGGCCCAGGAGAGACCCCTGTGGGATCCCACAGTTCATAGCATTAAGTTCCGATTTGCATCCATTGACAACAGCGAATTGTTTACGGTCTTTAAGATAGTCTCTTATCCACTCAAGGGCAGAACCACTGATGCCCAAGGCTTGAAGCTTTAGATCAAGTATTGAGTGTGAGACACAATCGAATGCCTTCTTAAAGTCAATGATTTGCTTGATGATATTGGAATTTTTCCCAGAAGTAATGATCAGGAAGAACTTGTTGCAAAGCGCATGTCTGATGACGACTATCGCAGACTTGTCCGCTCTTTTATCATGTCTTACATTCAATTAACACAAAAGATGACCCTCTAAGATTGTTCTTAAGTGGAGGTGCTGGAGTTGGCAAAAGTACTGTTACAAATGCATTGTATGAAGCTCTGATGAGATTTCTGAATAGTATCGCTGGAGAAAATCCAGATGATGTGAAAGTTGTCAAGATTGCCCCTACTGGTAAAGCAACATTCAATATTAAAGGCAATACATTACATGCTGCTTTTAAGATACCTGCAATATAAAGGTTTTGAATATTGTGCACTAGACAGTGACAGATTAAATACCATTAGAGCAAAACTAAACAAACTTGGGGTAATTTCATAGATGAGATTTCTATGGTTGGTAGTGGCATGTTCAAGATTACAACAATTATGGGAACTAATGAACCATTTGGAGGAATAAGCTTGGTAACTGTTTGAAACAAAGACTTCTGAAAGTAGAGCCTGGACAAGATAATTACCCTAAGAACATGGCACATTTATTTACTACAAACGCATCTGTAGATGCTCACAACTCTGTAAAGCTGATAAAGCTCAGATTAAGGCTGTGGACATTATAAAGGGGGCAAGTTTCTAAAGAAACTGTGGTGCTGCGTCAGTGGGAGTATTACAAGATAATTTGGTTTTATCAAGTGGGTTGATAATGTGAATTGTCCACCGTAAAGAGATTCGGAAGCTGACAAAATATGACTTGACAAACTAATATTGATGTGACTGACGGACTCACCAATGGTGCAGAGTGTGTCATAGAATACATAGACTATAGAGTTGAAAATTCCACCAGACCAAGTATTATTTGGGTCTCATTTCCACATCCTGACATTGACAGAAACCAGCGTAGAGAAAATGCACATTTGTACAAGGCAACTATATATAAAAATTGGACACCAGTATTGGAAGTAACAAGAAAATTTCGAGTCAACAAAAAAATTCAAGTCCAAATTCTCCGGCACCAATTTCCACTTAGACCCGCTGCTGCCAAGACTATTCACCGTTGTCAAGGTGACACATTAAATGAGGCAGTTATTGATTTTCCAGCATCCACAAGAGAGCATATGCATTATGCTAGCTTGAGCCGTGTACGAAACAGCTCTACACTGCATATTCTTAATTTGAATGAAAACAAAATAAAAGTTAGTGAAAAAGTTAAAAGTGAAATGAGTAGACTAAGAACACAAGTAAGCCTCATGCCTTTAGCAGTGTTACAGACTGACAATTTACACCAAACAAAAACAATCTTGTTTCAGAATGTTAGATCTCTGTACCTTTACATAGATGATATGCGAAGTGATTACAACATTCAAAAATCTGATGTCAACATTTTTGTTGAATCAAAACTTTGCTTGTTAGATAGAGATGATACATATCAGGTAAGTGAATTTACTCTTTACAGAATTGACTTTAAAGTGCCACTAAGACGAAAATCGCATCCTTCAAATCTGAGCCATTTTAAGACGCAAACAAGTAGTCCGTACAAGAGCAAAAATGCTGTTTTCTGTTTTCAAATATCTCTTTTCGTTCCAGAGATATTCAAGTTTTTAAAATATGCAAATTAACCAAGTGATGACGTCATACACTCAACCGCATATGATAAACAAGGATATCTCAGTCAATATGTATAATGAATGTTTGAATTTTTACAGAAAGATTCTACTAGAGGTGCTCCGCAATATGAGCTTAACAATTTTTGTTACCATG
>OZ026595.1:12263650-12266150 GCA_964020085.1 Micromussa lordhowensis
GATCCAAGAGGAAAGAAGATCGTTAATCAAGGCTCTGTTCGTAGCCAGAGAAAAGGGTCGCAATGCAAAAGTAATCAACCGAAGCCTCCTTATTGACAGCCAAGCTTATGACATTAATTCTATCCCTAATGAATATAGACCTGTTTGTTGAGTTGTACGTACTATCCAAGGTATGTGTTTTGCTTTTTTCCGCCGGGTGGCACTAGGATGGAATGCAGTTAATTCAAGTCTTCTCTTCTGGCTCACTCCTGGACTCCAGCCTTGCAAGAAATATGTATGTGTATATATGTAGGTTATATATGTCTCTATGTTTTTTGTCCTTTTACTTATTTTTCCTCTTACACTATTTAACCATTATAAGTTGTTGTTTACTCTTACCGTTTCTACTCGCGCTACCTAAACGCTTTCAGCACTATACAGGGTAATTGTTCGGTACTGACTTTAAATGTTAGAGGGCTTAGGAGCCAGTTAAAAAGAAGAAGTATCTTTAGTTATCTCAAGGACCAAAATTGCCAGTTTTATTTCTTGCAAGAGATCTACTCTGAGCCAAACGATGAAAGGATCTGGAGAGGCGAGTGGTAGCCCACCTCCCATTTCTATCCCCCGTAAGATCTACGCAGGAGGTTTAGGTATGCGGTAAACAAACTAATGCTTGTAATCAGTGTAGGAGGTACGTAATTGTAATTTTTATTGTAAGTATTGTTAGTATTGTAAGTAATATCAGTATTGTAAATTTCATATACTATATTCAAATTCTAACTTGTACTCGAGCTTTCAGGAAAAAAAAAATTCCACTATCTTTCTGTCAAGTGATTTCCTTTGTAGCAAAAGTATCGTATTGTAAGTAGTTTCGTATTATTTTAAGTCGTTTTGCTACAGTAATGTAAATAATGTAACCTTTTTTAGAAGTAGTATAGTTTAAGTACCGTGTTGTAATTCGTTGTGTAAATAAGTAAAATCCTTCAAAAAGAAAAAAAAAATTGAAATAAAGAGTGTTTTTTTTTTAAATACCACCATGGGTCATATCAGGGCATCAGGCCAGACCGAATTGCATTCATAATGCTGCCGGAAGTGTAACGCTTGCATTCTGTTTACTTTACATTTTATTCTTAGCGTGAGAGTAGCCTGTACACAGGTTGGCATGAAAGCATAGTCTGAACTTTGAAGCAATACAGGAATTACCCGGAATTTATTCTTGCCGATTGGTTTTCCTCTGATATCAGTATCATTTCATTCCATGAAATAAAGCAACAAACAACAGATTTAAGCTTAAAATTGTCTTAAATACAGAGCCGCATAAATGTTCCTGAAATGGAAGACATGGAATTGGAAACTGTGTGACAATCTGTTTAAGGAAACCCTTTTGAGAAACATTTTGTAGTAAAAACTATTGGGATAAGAAAGCGACGTTTCGACTGTTCAATGGTCATTATCAAGCAAAGTGAAGATAAAAATTTACATACATGTAAGCACTAATTATATAGCAGAACAAAGAAGTGACAAATGTAAAAAGCATGAAAATGTTAAAAAAAGTGGGGTATTAAAAACAATACGAACATACAATAAAAAGAACACTATTTAAAAAAACTATTTAAAAACTTCTGCACAAATTGAGTCACATTGAACATTGAGACTTGGTCTTAGTTCGTTAATGAAGAACATCTCATAGATGAGGCAGTCAAACTTGCTGTTGCATTTTTTGAGGAAGGTTTGTATCTACTGAAGTCCCAAGAAACTGAATGCAACCATATTTACATAAGGAACATCTAGGCATCACAATGAGCTTATTAAAATCTACCATATAATGCGCACTTTCCGAGAGTAAGCAAACAGGTATAAATCACAATAAAATCTCAATAAGAGTAGAATCTGGCCAGATCAAAGTTTATTTATAAAGTAAATGAAGTAAAAATGTATCCTGTCTATTTGATCTAGCGTTGGATTTCTTTGCACTAAACAAGTAACAAGAGGCAGCCCAGGCCGGGGCCTTTTATTTCTCTTGGGCACCTAATCGGGGGTGGCTCATCATAAGGGGCGTTCCTAGGGGAGAGCGTGGAAACTGGGGATGAGAATTGTGACAGCTTGAGGTAATTTTATAGTACAGAATGCTGTGTTTTGTGAAGAAAGCTGTAGAAAGAATCATGCCTTATATGCTCATGACACATACAAAAGATGTCGAGCGTTTTCGGTCAGTCCAGGAATTCTATAGCTTGAAGGCTAGCCAAATTATAAAAGTTTGTGTTAGTTCCCATGATATAGCAAAGGAGCCACTATGATTTCAAACTGCAAAAACACTGACAAAACTATAACTACTTCACTAACAAAAAATACTATGATGTTGAATAAAGGGGAAACTCAATGAAGCAACTTGATAGTATAAATATCTAGGCTTATTAAAAAATGGATCATTGGATAATGCAATTCAAGAGTTTTCATTAGCTTAGCCATCATGGGCTATGAGTCATTATACCATGCTCTACGAATACGGTAAGCGTACGCA
>OZ026595.1:12273650-12278650 GCA_964020085.1 Micromussa lordhowensis
CAGTCATCTCGGGAACGAGGAAACATCCATACAAAAAAATTAACGAAAATTGAATTTATTTATTTCAAATTCCAGTAAGAATATCAGTATCACTAAGGCCGGGAGTCATTAAGGAGAAAAGTAACAAAACAAAGTGTTCCACAATGTGATATTAAGCTTAAGTTTGTCACGATTTTATTTTAAAAATTCGATCATGATCAGTAGCTGTACATGTAGTATGTATGTATGTATGCATGCATGCATGCATGCATGCATGTGCGTGTATGTGTGTGTATGTATGTAGCCAAATGTCATGCAGTCTTTAATAGTAGCATACGGTAAACGGCAGATTGACATTGATTCTGGGTAATTTTTCTTGACTCACTTTAAAACAAGAAAAAATATAATTTTGTATCATAACATTGTCACGCAATATCATGGTCCTTAATGTCCTTATTGATCAGTTTCTTTGGTTAAACCCCTTCTTGAAATCGATTTTAAAAGCTGTCTAAACAAGAAGACATTATTGAAGATAAACAGTGACACTTGAAACAACTAGACAACTAAAGACTACACAAATTTTACTGGTAAATCTACAGAATTCCATTCTGGTTCCCAGAGCCACATGTTTTTTTATATATCATGTGATAACACAATCCCACACTCTACCTGGCACAAGATAGGCTGGAAATTTCTCAGAGTTTTTCAGCTCCTATACACTCTTTTACTGCATTATATTTGTAACTGTCTTGGTTAGATATTAGTGATGTTTCCGTCGGATCGTATTTCAGAACCTCGTGTGTTTTTACTAGTTGTCTGAGTGCATCGTCTGCGTTTGCGTTTGCCAAGTTTATTCCAATTGTTGTGAAGGTTTTTTGGATCCAGCGTTACTTTTATTTCGTTGTTGTCATTTCTAGTTTAGTAGTTTTCATTGCCGTTTTGTGCTTTCATGTTTTTATCACATCCAATTATTGTTTGGCTCTGACCGTTCGTGTCGCTTAGACTAGATACATGTACTTTGCTTGTATTTTAGTTTGATGGTTTTGAGCATTGGAATATTGCAATAAAGATAAATAATTGGAAATCAACACAAGTCCAGTGCTCTTGATCAGTGCTTTGACGTCCTTTAATCTTAAATTCTGAACTTGCGGTAATCGCGCCCGGAGTCAGTTACATATTTAAAATACTTTTTCTTTTCTTTTCCGAGTTGAGTGGAGTACAGTGGAGTTGAGTAGTTGGCTTGTCCAGTCCTGCTGTGTGACTTTGCGATATATATGTTCCTCAGCTTGAAGTAGCCCATGAACGCAGAGGGATTTTCAGCTTTTGTTTCACGCTGCCAATGTTGCACAACTATTTGTAGTTAGTATGACAAAACTTGCACCTCCGTTCTCGCTCCCCAGATTTGGGCATGGTTTCGTTGAACAGGTCTCATTGCAGTCTTGACCAGGAAGGATTTTGATGTGGGTTGTTCAACTACCTCCCCGTACATTCATGGCTGAGACTTGTTTGAAGGTTGTGGCTTCAGGAACACTTTATCCCCTGGAGTGCAGCGTGCTTGATGCCCTCTTGTCATGATAGGCTTTTGATCGGACTCTCCTTTCTTTGATGTTTCTCATTACAACCTGCCGTGATGTGGCTTGTGGGAGGAGCTGGCTTGTTGCTGCTGGGATGATGTCTCAAAGTTTATGAGACATCAGTCCCTGTGCTGGTGAATATTGGTACCCATGATGTGGGGTGTTTCGATAGGCCAAAAGAGCCAGGTACGGGTCCTCAAAGCGAGACTTCTTGAGAATATTTTTCGCAATCTTGACTGCAGATTCCGCTTTTCCATTTCCTCTACTGTGATAGGGGGGTGATTTAATACTTGTGAATCCATATTCACATGCAAACATGCGTATTCGTGGCTGACAAACTGTGGGCCGTTGTCTGTTATGCATTTGTCGGGAATACCGTGGCGTACAAAATTTCTCTTCATGGCTCGTATGACTGCGACGGCTGATGTATTTCTGTAATGGTCCACAAGCACAAGGTAATTACTTCCATCTAGTTGAAACAGATCTGCACTCACTCTTTCCCACGGCCGAGGCAGTATGGTATGTGTCTGCATGGGTTCCTGGGGCCACTCACTTCTCAGGTATTGAGAACACACACCACATGAGGAGCATGTTTGCCTGCATTTCTGGCCAGTAGATGGATTTCCGGGCTCTTCGTATGCTACTATCTGCGCCTTGATGTGCTTGCGCTTGCGCTTGATGTGTATCTTCTGTAAGAGCTCAGGTTGCAGTGATGCGGGAACTACGAGTTGATGAGATTTCAAGAGCACTCCATCATATACGGAGTTCTCATCTCTGAAGTCCCAGTAGGCTCTGATTTCATCCGGTACTTCACTGTTCTTCACCACTTTGTTCACAACATCATTAAGGATGGGTCTTTCACAGTCAACTCTCTGATCTGATTCATTGTACTGGGTTCGACAAGGTTTTGTGACAGGTCCATCTGTGTGAGATCCACACGAAATACATCGTACTCTTGCGTCATTCCGGAGGGGGACTCAGGTCCATCACTGAGAGCCGCGCGAGATAGAGTGTCGGCCATGAAGAGCTCTTTCCCTTTCTTGAAATTATTGAAAAAAAAATAAGTGGCGCGTGAACACAACTTCAGTTTCAAACGACAATTCAATCTGAGCGATCTTTCTAAGGCACAAAGTTTAACAACATGTCGAGAAATAATTGAAAACTGTTATTTGAAGTAAATTTCAGTTAGAATTCTACTAAAACAATTAGATTATTCGCTCTTGATTTCTATGAAGTAATAGTTGATTCAGCTTTCGGCTTCATTAACTATCACCTCATAGAAATCTCGAGCTCATAATCTAATTGTTAAATAGTGAATGGACCGGGTTTTTGATATCATTTTCCTTGTATTGCATCAGTTGTATCTTTAAACCCACAAAAAGATCAAAATATACATGTATGTATTCCCTCCTGCTTTATAATGAGAGAGATGTGTCCCCTATTCAATACACTAATATACATATATACATATGTAGTGAAATAATAGCCAATAATATATGGCACTACCTCTCACCACGTCAACCCAGAAAAGGGTCTTCAGCTCTGTATACATATGTGAGAAACCTGCATCTCTGGCATACCACGACAGAAAACAGTTCCAGGATAAACCAATAGTTCCATAAAAATACTTAGGCAAATGCAGGCACAAAAAACAAAGTTTCTTTCCAACATCAAGCCTGAGTGAACACAAATATGCGTCTTGTCTCATCCTAAGGCCAGCCCGACTTCTCATTTGCATTTCAATTGCATAATCTGATCACCCACTACAACTCATAGCTTGCTATCATAATTAACAAGTTAAAAGGTTCATATTTATAGTGGCATCGAAACTTTTCAAATTGTAAATTTGTAGACCTGGATTTCTAACAAAAGAAACTTCTCAAATATTACTGCAGACTCTGTGACACCTCCTGAAAGTGTCACATAATTTGAACAGTCTTTGAGAGGCTCATTCACCAATGTGGGATTTAGTCTCAGTCAAGTAGCACTGTTTACCTTCAATACTTCTCGTTGAAACATGCACACACACATACATACATACAACTTTAGTTGACAATGCAGTTTTACAGAAATTGGCAAGACCTAAATCCTGATGTGGACCTGCCTAACTACAACTACTTTACTAAAATTAGATGGCTAACTGATTAAAAGTTAAAATAACTAAATACTAAGTAAATAAATACGTAATAAATATACTAGTAAATAGAACAAATTATTCAAAATATACAGTCTTTACACTTTGCAGTTACAAGTTGATGTAATGCCAGCCAACATATTGCATCGACTGAGACACTGAGCCGCAAAATTTTACAACATTGATGTAGCCCTGGAATGGAAACAGCACAACAGTCAGAATTACTAAATGGTTTTAAAGATCTCTGGACTAACGAATGGATGCCAACTTTAAAAAAGGATTTATTGACCACTGAAGTGGAAGACTGAAATCGGCAACCAAAGCAAACATGCCACAGAACGACTCAAAAGTAAAATTTGTGATCTTGATAAGAGACTTCACAGCCTTAACACGTCTCAATCATTTGTATCAAGCATGTATGATGCGTTGACCGCAGGATTATTGAACACTAAAAAAAAAAGACATAAAAGTGCTAAACGAGAAAACAAAGGAATTCGAAAGGATTGAGAACAACCTTTACGACAACATGGCGTCCCTCGATGCTAGACAACAGTACTTAAGGCGTGACTGCCTCGAAATTACTGGAATTCCAATTATTCCACAAGATAGTCCTAATAAACTCGTTGCCGAAATATCCTCTGCCTTGGATGTTGATCTAGATGAAAATGAGATTTCGGTTGCTCATCGCCTTCTACCCACAAAGAAAGTGAAAGATCAAATAATTGCAAAATTCGTTAGGCGTGACAAACGCGATGAAATGTAGAAAAAAACTAACTTAATATCTACATTAGTTTTGCAATCACGTCTAAGCAGCTGTCTTAATTTAATCTGTGCAATTTTAGAAAAATGACCAACATACGGGAGTTTGTAAAATCATCATCAGATTCTTAAATCTGTTATTGTAATTATTATTATTATTGTAATTGTTATTATTATTATTGTAATTGTTATTAGTTTAGAAACAAAATAAATGTGCCAGTTGACAATTTGTAGAGTTTTACTGAAAGACTGTTAATGTTATTTTTGTGGAATTTTTTTAGGATAAAAAGATGCCTTAATACAATACGTGCATCACTGAAGTTTAAATACATTTTTCTGAACACTGAAATGGTCTTTAAGACTTTCTATAGATATTTTATAAGAAATTGCATGGATAATTCACCCTAATGTTACTGGACTTTTCAGCGATGCCTCTATATCCAGAATTGTTGAGTACCTTCAGGTGTAGAAACATGCACAGTTTTGTACTTTTATCAAAAAAGGCACAGTTCTTCCCCTTAAGCTCCTGACTATAAGTTCACCGAATAATTCAA
>OZ026595.1:12286150-12296150 GCA_964020085.1 Micromussa lordhowensis
TTTCATTTCATTCTTGGCCGCCGCTCGCTAACAGTGCGTTCATCGACGATGTTTGACTTAATGTGCTTATATGAAGTATGCCCAGAATCTTGTAGCATGTAAGGTTGTTGTCTAACAAACCATGTTTACATACACATCTTCAAAAGTATAATAGAAGGTACTGAAAAGTTAACGAGGTCGAGCTTCAAACTAATAAGGATCAAAAAGGACATTGCACCATTGGCTAGCTGTTATAACCAATAGAAACCACGCATTTTCGATCCGCCACAAGGGTACACACCACCAGATCTTCGTGCCAAGCCGCAGAATGTCTCACATTCTCAAGTAAGTATGAGTTGCGCTAGCAACTTCAGACGTACACAAGAAATACGGGCAACTGATGAGATCCACATGGAGGATCGAAACCATGGTCTTGTCTGAACTAAGCCGAACAGTGGCATATAGAACACGCAACACAGTCAACAGACTTGCGCGTGAATAGCTACATTTGAATCATGTGGTGTGAGAACGAACGAAAGGAGGAATAAACCTAAACATCGAGCGCGAGAAACATAAGCTCGATCAGAAATATGCAAGAAACATAAGAACGACTCTAGACAAACGTGTATCTCGAAGTAAAGCTACAGCGTCTCCGAAGAAAAAGGTAAGAGGACAAATATGATATCCGTGGTAAGAATCTACATACTGTACTTGCAAGCAGTTTTAATCAAACAGCCGGGCCCGGCGTCACACTATATGATGCAAGTAAGCAACATGTTCACGGTAAATTTCATATTTTGTCCTTCGAAAGCATATTCTTGGAGACATATCTTGCATTAGAGATGAGCCTAGGCAATGTATAAACACATGGCAAATGACAAAGGTGTCAAACTCTGCAAAGCGACATGCCGATAACAGCGGAAACTATGCAGACCAACAACCTCTAAATTTGCTATAGCACAGTCTAACGGCTCAGTTCTACTAAAAATTCCTCTTTATAACACAACATGAAGTGCCCTTCGTAAACACGAGTGAAGCAACAAAAAGATCGAGAGACGGAACAGAGAACGGCAAATGTACTAATGTCACGAACGGTAGGAGTCGTGTAGGCTAGTCACCTCATTTTACACTCTTCTCCGACAGAATTGAAATTGCCAACGATAAACCTAAAGTAGTCACCCCTATTCGACTCACAAAGAGAGACGACAAGACAAAGTGGCAGGTGAGAAGAACTCTGGCTGCATAATTTATATCTATAAATGTGGCAAGGAGACTTAGAGGGCGATGTTGTACAGGGTTAAAGGTCAAAACTGAAAGATCAGCAGAAAAGTTGTGGGGGTGGGCCACACAGGTGTAGAGTGGCAGCAATTAACTCATGTGCAAAGATACACAGCAAAAATCATTTTCAAGGGCCTGTTATAATATCTGTCCTGGGATGTACTATTCAAGATAAGAGCACTGTTATAATATCTGTCCTGGGATGTAGATTTCTTATTCATCAAGTATAATTTAACTTCATAGGTGGAGAAAAGGCCAACTGCAGCTACTGGTGCAGCGAACTTCCTTGACCCTGACAGGATATCGGGAAATCAGTACGAGCTTGTAAGCAGAGATGATGGAAAGCTCTGTCTGAAAAGTGTCCAGAGATGCGAGCAATGCAGGGTGGCTTTTCATCAGGTGGACAAGGTTGTTGTAAAAAGTGTAGGAGTGCGGGAACGCACTGATAAGTCAGGAAAGGTAGTCAAATATACCGGTAATCTTTACCTGCATTTTCTAACCAAATGCCTCACTGAATATGACCACTCAGAAATTTTCCTTTTCGGCTATAACGGTCACCGCACACACTCTTACATTTCTACCTGAAGGAGGAAGGGAAATGCTAGAGGCCAAGGGGTTGCTTGTGGAGAAGTGAGCATGTACAGTTGTATGTGCATTTCAAGCATTTTTCAGGATTAATTAGTATACAAATGATTTTACCAAGCTGTTCCGGTTTAGCAGGTGTTTGTTACATGGTAGTGTGGAAGACTAAAGGTTGTTACTCCCAAAGGTTTTGTTATAGAAAATTATTACCTTTATCCTCTGCATTTTATTTGGGTTCTCACTAGAAACAAGTTTATAGTATTTGTTTAAAAATATTTAATTCCACAATGAAGTGTTAATGAGTTTTGTTCAATTTTTATGACGAGACCATGTCCTAATCTTGTTGTTATGGCCGGAGAACTGTGTTTTTCTGTCTTTAATCGAAATTTGACATTACGTGGACATTATATGAGGTACTAAGTAGGAAAACTTTGTAACCCGGATTGAAGCACATGGTTTTTGGTCATTTTGGTTTTGTAAAACAACTGGCTGGACTTTTTGAATAAATTATGGTCGAAAATTACAAATGTTGTTGAGTTGAAGTATCGGCAACATTTTTCTGGTCCTTGGAAGCCGGATAGAATGAGCGAATCGAAGAAGTGGTGTGGAAATTCTTATGGATGCGACCAAAGCGATCGGCGATGGCGGACAACCTTTGGATTCAGCTCACGCAACCCGAACAGTGAGTGCAAAAATTGTGAGTTTAAAAAACAAATGTGCTGCGGTTAAAAGAAGAATAACTAACACTTTGAAGAAATTAGATTCAACCATTGAACAATACGGATGGAAAGCTATTATTCGTGGTTATGTGAGTAATCTGCAAGAATATCTCATCGAAGTGAAAGACCTTAATGATGAACTCGTCTCTGTAATCCCAGAGAATGAACACGAAATCGCGTTAGATTGGTACGAGGAACAGCTCGAAAGAGTTCAAGAGGCTAAATTAATGGCCAGCATGCACCTTGACGAAAGAGCAGAGGAAAGTTCCAGCGGATTAAGCTCAGTTAAGTTAAGCTTAAGCAAAACTTCTACAACAGCGAGATCCTCCCAAGGAGCCGAAATTCGGGCAAAAATGACCTCGGCGGAAATTAAAGCAAAACAGCTTGCTTTGGAGGAACAGCGAAGAATGGAGGAGTTTGAAAAACAACAGGAGGTTAAGAGAAAGCTTGAGCTTTTCCAAGAGAAAGCTGAAAGACTCAAATTCAAAGCTGAAGAAAGAAGAAAGACTCAGGAAGCTAAGGACGAGGCTGCACGGCTCGCAGCAGAAGCAGCAATATTTGAAAAGGCCCAAAATGAAGATCATGACCCTGAAGCTCTGCCTAATCGATTGCTTGATTTTGCAGATGAATCTTTGGAGTTTGAACATTCAAATGCTGTGATGGGAGACTTACCCATGATCCCTAAACCTCCCACTAGTCTTAATTCCCATGAAGCAAAAGCGAATCACGAAACTTTATTGTCAACCAACGTTACTGCAGAAGCTGTCAAATCTTCAACATCATTGCAACAACCAAAATCAGCTGTCTCATTCAAAGTCCCTCAAAGTTCAAGGTCTGGCAAAGCTAAAGAAACATTGCCATCTTATCTCTCATGGATTGGAGAATTACAAGCACATCCATCAGCTTTAACAAGAACAAACAACCAGAAACCCCTGTTTTGTGGTCATTCTGCTCGTGACTCTCTTCCTAAGTTACGTCTAAACAAGTTTGATGGCGATCCTTTACACTGGTCTAATTGGTCTTTTATGTTTAAATCAATTGTTCATGATGCTAATCTCTCACTAAATGGCAAAATGCAACATCTGCAGAATTCTGTGATTGGAAGAGCTAAGTCTGCAATTGAAGGATATGGTTACAGTGGAGATTCTTACTATGAAGCACTGCAGGAATTGGAATCCAGATTTGGCAAACCCTCTCTTGTTGTGAAAGTCACATTGGACAGACTCAGGAAAACACCTCGTGTACAAAATGACAAACCTCAAGAAGTTAGGAACTTGTTGCGCAATTTAAGGCACAATTTAAGGAACGTTACTTCAATGGAGAATACTAACGCAGCATCACCTACTAACCCAGTGGTTGAAGTAGCAGTCGGTTCATCTACTGAACATTCTAACTCATCCCATAGAAGCAGTCACACTTCTGTGTTGTTACAAGTGGTACCAGTAACCCTCTATGGTCCAAAGGGATACTTTAACACTCACGCAATGTTGGACACAGGAAGCACTTGTAGCTTGCTGCTAGCAAATGTTACTGAAAAGCTTGGTTTGGATGGTCCATTGGAAAGTGTGCTCTTAAATGGAATTCAGAAAACATCTGAGCTGCTGACGAAGCGTATTAATGTACAAGTTGGTCCAGTGAATGACATTGGTACCCAATTTGATGTGAATGGAGTTCTTGTGGTTGATCACCTGAATGTACCCGAGAAGAAAATGAAACTCCAGGAGCTACAACAAAAGTGGCCACACCTCTCAGACTTGGAGCTGACTGAAGTCGCAGGGACTCAAGTCACTTTACTCCTCGGTAGTGATGTTGCAGAGCTTATTGTTCCCCTGGAAATATGATATGGTCCGAAGGGTTCTCCTGTTGGCGTTCGTACTAGGATTGGTTGGACTGTTACTGGTCGTGTACCTGGTTATATTCAAGAGCAAGAATCTGTTGGTAAAGTTCATGTGGCAACTCCAGACGAGAAGCTCAATGAAACCATAAAAAATTGGTGGCGAACAGAGAACTTTGGTTGCTGTTACGACAACGACACCCAATGCTCCATCGAAGATGGAAGAGTCATGAAATTCTTGGACGAAAACACATGAAAAGTGGATGGTCGTTATGAGGTTCCCTTGATTTTGGTGCGATGACAGTGTGGATCTTCCTGACAACTTTGCCGCTGCAGCTCGGCGACTTGAATTTCTTGAGAAGAGACTTAGTCGTGATCCTGAGTTCGCTGCAAATTACAAGAAAACTTTTGACATAGACATGGAAAAGGGATACATCAAATGGCTTACTAAAGAGGAAGCAGCTGTTCCAGTCACGCGCAAATGGTACCTTCCTCATCACCCTGTTATCAATCCGAAGAAACCTGGTAAGGTTCGACGAGTATGTGATGCCACTGCAAAGTTTCAGGGCTCATCATTAAACAGCCATCTTCTCAGTGGCCCAGATTTGCTTAACAACCTTGTTGGAATCTTCATGCGATTTGGAGAAGAAAAGGTTGCGCTTTCAGGAGACATTGAAGCAATGTTTAATCAAGTTGCCGTCCCGGAAGCAGATCAAGTTGCCTTTTGTTTTCTATGGCGTCAATCCCCTGAATCAGCGATCGAAGTCTACCAGTTCATGCGGCACATATTTGGAGCGAAATGTGCACCAACTTGTTCCAACTATGCCTTGTTGAGAAGTGCAGAAGATAATGAGATAGAGTTTCCAACAGCCGCTCTAGCTGTGAAGCGAAACTTTTACAATGGATGACTTTTTCAAGTCTGTTAAATCAACTGATGAAGCTTTGGAAAGCAACAACAACTTTCTGAAATGCTTAACCTGGGAGGTTTCCACTTGACCAAGTGGATCTCAAATGAGAAAGAAGTGATCGCGCAAATACAAGAACTGGAAAGAGCTCCCTCTGTTAAGGTCATGGATGGAAATGTCATAATGCCTGTGGAACGTGCTCTGGGTGTCATCTGGGACACCAATTCAGACTGTTTTGTCTGAGGTTGTGAAGAGGAACATAGCGGACACTCGTCGCAAGATGCCGAGCCTGATAGCATCACTCTTTGATCCCATTGGATTCCTAGCTCCATTCCTGGTCAGAGCAAAAATACTTCTTCAGCAAGTGTGGCAGTGTGGTATTGGTTGGGATGATGTGCTGCCATCAGAACTTCTAGAGGAGTGGTCTAAGTGGCAAGAAGAGCTGGATGGAATTTCACAATTTCACATCCCCCGTTTCTATCGTCATGTCCCAGACTACCCATCTGCTATTGAGCTTCATGTCTTTGGGGATGCCAGCGAACAGGCATTCTGCTCTGTGGGTTACTTCAGATTCTGATATGCCAGTGGAGCAGTGAAATGCGCATTTGTTACCGCCAAGACTCGAGTGGCACCCAAGAAACCCTTGAGCATACCAAAGCTTGAACTGCAGGCTGCTGTTTTGAGTGTGAGGTTATCATTGGTGGTAGTCAAGGAACATGATTATAATTATCATTGACTCTGCTTATTTCTGGACAGATAGCAGCACTGTGTTTCAGTGGATTCGTGGAGTGTCAAAACGGCACCCCGCCTTTATCGCTAACCAAATTGGTGAGATCCTGGATTCAACTGACCCATGTCAATGGAATCACTGTCCAGGACCGTTAAACTCAGCAGATGATGGTAGCAGGGGATTATCAGTAACTTCGATTACATCTGGCAGTTGTTGGCTAAATGGCCCCGCCTTCTTGCTCCTTCCAGAAGAGAAATGGCCAAAGGGAAATTCAACGCTTGAACCTCACAAGCAAACCGTTGATGACCCCCATGCCCAAGACACCACTTTGACTTGGATTGGTGCAACGGAAGATACAAAGAACGAATACTTTTCTCCAGCTAAGTACTCATCTCTGACAAAGTTTCTTAGAGTAACTGCGTACCTTAACCGTTTTATCTACTGTGGACACTTGAAATCGGAACGTCGTATTGGTACTTTGTTGGTTCAAGAGATTAAGCAAGCCCGAAAGTTTTGGATCCGTACTACCCAAGAGGAATCATTTCCTCAAGAAGTTGCAGCCTTCAAGTCGAAACAACATGTTTCAAGTAAGAGTAAATTGGTATCGCTATCACCCTTTCTTGATGAATATGGAATTGTTCATGCTGGTGGTCGAATTGAGAGAGCCAATATTCCATTTTGTAGCCGCCACCCAATAGTGCTATCACCCGATCATGAGTTCACCTGACTAATCGTCATGAACTGTCATGAGAGACTGAAACATGAAGGAGTGGACCATGTCCGAAATGAGTTGAGACAATGGTATTGGATCTTGCGCTGCCGTACTACAGTACGAAAGATTCTTCATCAGTGTTCTTAATGCCGAAGGCGAAAAGCAAAACCAGTCCCACCCATGATGGCAAGTCTTCCATATGATCATCTGCAAATTGCACCAGCATTCTCCAAAGTTGGCATAGATTTCTTTGGACCACTAAAGGTGAAGCATCTAAAGAAACAGGAGAAGAGATATGGCTGCCTCTTTACTTGCATGGTGACAAGAGCTGTCCATTTGGAAGTTGCATTCTCCTTATCCACTGATTCCTTCATTGTGTGTCTTTATTGCTAGAAGAGGTAAACCAACTGTCATCTACTCTGACAATGGAACAAATTTTGTTGGACCAAACCGCGAGTTACGCGAGTGTATCAGTGCTTGGAACCAAGAAAAGATTGGAAGTGTGTTGAGTCAAGATGGAATACAGTGGGTGTTTAATCCTCCAGCCGTGCCTCATATGGGAGGCGTATGGGAGCGCCTCGTGAGATCATATAAGAAAGCACTAGCTGTTGTCCTACAGAATCAAGTCCTTACTGATGAAGTCTTGTTAACCGCCTTTGCTGAAGTGGAATGGCTTGTGAATAGTCGTCCTCTGACTGAAGTGAGCCCAGATGTGGATGATCTTGAAGCTCTAACCCCGAATCACTTTATCATAGGAAGAGGAACTGTCAACTTACCACCCGGCATCTTTGTTGACAGGGAGATATCAAGTCACAAACACTGGCGTCAAGCACAAGTAGTTGCGACCCACATTTGGAATCGGTGGTTACGAGAGTACCTACCTGGTCTGATTACCCGTAGGAAATGGCTACAGCCCACTGCCAATGTCAAGATTGGAGATTTGGTACTAGTTGTTGATTACGCAGTTCCAAGAGGTTACTGGCCTCTTGGTAGAATTGTCAACGTTTTTCCTGGACATGACAATATTGTACGATCAGCCGAAGTTAAGACCAAGTTTGGCGCAATGAAACGTCCTGTGACTAAATTGGCGCTACTTGAAGAGTGTTCACCCAATTAGATGGGTCGAACACGGGGGGAGGATGTTACCGCCGGAGAACTGTGTTTTTCTGTCTTTAATCGAAATTTGACATTACATGGACATTATATGAAGTACTAAGTAGGAAAACTTTGTAACCCGGATTGAAGCACATGGTTTTTGATCATTTTGGTTTTGTAAAACAACTGGCTGGACTTTTTGAATAAACTATGGTCGAAAATTACAAATGTTGTTGAGTTGAAGTATCGGCAACACGTGTTATGATTGCTGTAAATTACCAATTATTCCTTCCATAGTTATGTTGTTATTTACCCAGAGTTGTTAGCAATCGCGTACATAATGTAGCGGAACTTTTAATAAGGCATCAGTTCCATGCCAATCATGCTCAGGTTGTTAATGTTGAAGATGTTTACTTTTTAACGGTTTGCAGACGCTTTGTTATGTTTTATGAAATAAAAATGCGTTGCCATGCTATACACAAGCAGTTTTATTTCTTTGTTGTATTTGTTTTCTACCATTAAAATCACATCAAACCAGTCAAGGGTTATCAGTGCAATTATAGGGTGGAGTAAAAGGCACTACCCGTACAAATATCATGGACTTTACTTCAGAGAGTGCATGCTAGGGAAGAGTACAACAACAACAACAACAACTGTCAACCTTTTGGACCTCTGAACAGGTAAAGGGCATCCTTTACATATTTAGGGAAAGTTTATTTAATTGCCCTTGACAGAAAAGAGCGGGAGACTAAGCGCTAGTTTGTCGCGCGGGGTCTGGGTGACTCGTTTGGGTAGACAGACTTAAACAAAATCAACATTGCACTGGTTAAATGAACAAGCATACAATCGAAAGGTATGCCTAAGCCAGTAAATTGCTGCGTCCCTGGATGCTTCAACAATTTTAGAAATAGTTCCGGGCTTCAGTTTTACAGGATTCCTAAAGATGCTTCTTTATGAAAGGAATACAAACGATTGTTACGAAATGAAACCTTGAAACTCAATAGCGATAACACAAAAATTTGCTCTGCTCACTTTGAAGAGGAAAAAAAACGTAATCGAAATCAGCTTCCTTGTATTTTTCCATGGTCTAAACCTACTGTCGAGCATTGAAAGCTGAAGCGTGTTATTCAAACCGAAGAAAAAATAAGGAGAAAGAGAAGGAAGGTCATCAACCACAATAGAGTTTTGCATGCGGAAATTCAGGAATCTGAGATAAGCGTACAACCTACATGTAATGCGATTCTGGAGGAAAGTGGAGCTGGTTTTTATCACTCTTGTGTATTTTATGAAACTGTGGGAACTCAGAGGGATGAACCAATGGACCTGAGTGAGGAGAAGTGCCAAGAGTTATACTTTGTTGTGTATATATGTTTAATATTCATATTTTCCATGTTGCATGACATTAAAATCCATGTGCAAGAGAAGGCAAACCTAAAGAAAGAGACATTGCAACTAAGATATTTAATGGAACATTCATGTTTTGACATCAATGAATTCAAAGAAAACCCTGAAGATATCTCATTCTTTACACATGTCCACTCTTTTATGTTACAGAGATTGTGACTTTAAGTTGATTACAGATAACTTTGCGTAACCACCAAATGAATCTACTTGTTGAGCATCGAGACCATGATTTCAACTGAATTCTGCTACAAATAACATATTGTAAGAAAATTTTGTCATTTTTGGCAGCAAGGTGTTGAGAACTCGAAAAAAAAAATTATCAAGTTTGTTTTTCTTGCTTGCAATACATTTCCATTATAACTATCAGTAGCTGAAGGGAATCATTGTCAGATTCATTGCACTTGGATAGCAAATATAAAAATCATGAACTGTTCATGTTAAGTTAAACTGGTAGCAAACATGCAGTTTTGCCGTGGCATTAATGTTCTGTGTCATAAGTTACAAGTTGAAGTTGGGTGTTAAAATTATTTTAAATGGGATGGCCATCTGCCAATGATATGTTTACAAAGTTAATGATATACCATTTTCAATACAGTATTGTAAAGTTATAATAATTCTTTCAGCTCTCAGTTAGTAACAGGTTATTTTGATCATGTTATAATTCCTTTATGAAATAAAACTGAATGTTGTGTAAGTTCACACCTTTTAAGACTTCATCTAGATTATAATTGTTGCATAAAAAATAAACAAATGCCTAGTTAC
>OZ026595.1:12311150-12331150 GCA_964020085.1 Micromussa lordhowensis
AGAACCTTCTGCAGGTAACCCACAAGTGGATGTGAAAATATTCAATGGAGCTGTGGTAGTACAGATGCTCCATCCAAAAACATCAAGTACATTCAAGGACTACGTCCAAACAGTTTTCTTGCCATACGTTCAAGGCCAGTTGCAGTTGGCACTGAGAATAGATTTTGTATGGGACACGTACAAACAAGACAGCCTGAAGACACATACAAGAGAGAAGAGAGGTTGTGGAGCTCGTCGCCATATTTTTTGCACATCAATGATAATAAGACTGAGCTTTTCCGACAGCTTACTCAGTCACTTGGTCCACAGAAGAGCCGAACTTTCCCAGTATTTCATGCGTTCACAGGCTGTGACACTGTGTCATTCTTTGATGGAAAAAGTAAAAAGAGTGCGTGGGAAATGTGGAATGTGTTTCCTGATGTTACCAATTCATTCCTGGAAATCACTAGTGCACCCAGTGAGCTATCAGATGTCTGTACAAGAAATATTGAAAGATTTGTGGTATTGCTCTAAAACAGAGGAAGCGAGCTGAGATCTGTTGACGAGGCTTGACGACAACTGTTCTGTAAGAATTCTCGTAGCCTGGATAGAATTCCTACAACCTCTGCAGCTCTGAAGCAGCATACCTTCAGAGCTTCATATCAAGGGGGCCATGTCTGGAGCCAAGTACACCTTGCACTACCAGAAGTTCCAAGTCCCGCTGAGTGGGGATGGGAGAGAGACGGCCAATGGAAACCAGTCTGGACAACTTTGCCACAAGCCCAGCAAAGCTGCTACGAGCTAATCCACTGTTCCTGTTAGAAGGCCTGTAGAGGGTTGTGCAAGTGCACAAAGGCAAATCTTCAGTGTACTGCCCTGTGTGCCTGTGGCGGAGACTGCTATCAATAGGTGAGCACCAATAGTGTGTATATGTATGCACAGACAGTACTGTAAGCTTTGCATGCATAAACAAGTGTTTCTGAAAACATTGGTTTATGGACGCTAAAAAACAAGTAAAAACTTGGAAAATTCATAAGTAATGTAACAATAAAATGCTCAATAAGCATTTCACATTACTTTACACATTCTATTAACATGTGAGTGTATAATGCATTATAAAATACACCAAATAGCAAATTGTAGTTATATCTACACTCACCAAATCAAGGGAAAATGCTGATGTCAGCATTTTTTATAAAAACTTGTTAATTCTTGATACATGAATATTGTTGATGATACATTTATATCCAGAATTGTTGGCTGTCATTTGTGGGAAGTTTCATACTTTTATAAAAAAACGCACAATTCCCCAAATGTTTTGGCCTTAACTGCTAGACTATTATTGCTTACTTATATAACTTGCTATATCACCAAAAGCACGAACTATAAAGACTTTGGGGGATAGATTGTTTTGTTGTGCCGCTCCCAAACTTTGGAATCTGCTTCCATCTGTGATGAGGTATTGTTTAGTTTGTTTGTTTAGTTGTGCTGCTCCCAAACTTTGGAATCTGCTTCCATCTATGATGAGGTATATTTCTAGTGGAAAGCTATGGTTTACCACAAACGCTATTAAACGTGAATTGCTTGATCAAGTTGTGAGCAGAATTTTCTTGAAGGGGAGAAAGCGAAAATTTCCTGTTCATTGGAAGTTTTAGGCAGTAAAACTTGAATTCCGAAGGGTTGGAAAAAAAATTGGAAATTCCGAAAGGGAGAGGGTACCTATGATCGGAATTCCGAGGTCATGGGGGGGGGGGGGGTTCTAGAGGGGACAGACAAGGGAGTGAAAGCACAAACGAACTGATGACACAGTTGACAACCATGGAAAGCAAGATACAAGAGAAGCATTGATCGATCACACATGCATTCAAGTTCATTTTAATAAGAAAAGTGATAAAATCTGGGTTGTACATTAAGTTCCAGAGACCTAAAAGTTGACAAATGTGTTGCCAGAAAATCGTTATGATGAACGCCGGCTTTCATGTTTGTTTACTAAGCACCAGCGATAGATATTCATAAAGAAACCGCTTTATATTCTAATTCGCTGCCTCGCTCAACAAAATATAAAATATTTATCATGTAGTAAGCAACCAGTTATGGGGTGTGTGAGCCGTGTATAAAAAAAATGAATGAAAATGAATGTCAAGAAAAAACATCGAAATAAAATCACACTTAATAAAAACACACAAAGTAATGTACAAATCCGGAACATGCCACTCCGCGACAATCCAACTAAAGAAGTAAAACAAGGCCACTCGGCCAACAAGTTTCATTTGAAACGTATTGAACAAATTGACGATACTTCTTGCGCTCGTGAAGAGAAGCAAAAGCCACTCGGCATACAGGCACTAAACACTATGATTCCTAGTGTCAATTCTGACAGCTAGAACAGCACTATTAAACTTGTCAGAGCTAATAAGAGAATCCTTATAACATCCAAGGGCAAAAATTTCCGAGGGGTCTGGGAAGTAAATGGAGTCAACAACGTATGGTTGATAGTCAAGCGAGCTTGCAAATAGAAAGGGCCAAAAAGCATTAGATGGCCAATAAGGAACAACTAAAGTCCCAAAAGCGCTGCATACAAGGAGGTGTTGAATAACCCTAATAATACAATGAATTGGTGGAATGAGCCAATTATTCTCCGCTGCCAATGAGACTGAAAAAGCATCAACATCTTCTGTACCCGGAACACGAAACCTAGAATTAAATCTAGGAAGATGGGCATTGAATGCGTTCGCAAATCTATCAACAGTATGAGGGCCCCAGATATGATCTAAATGGGCAAAAAACCATTGGGTAGTATACCAATTGTCGAAATCGATAATGTTGCTGATATCATCAGCACAAGCATTAAGCTCTCTAGGAACACATTGAGAAACAAACCGAACGTTGAAATTTCGACAGAAATCGAAAATATCAAGCGCAATAGAATGCAATTCTGCTTTAGGACTTCCTACATCAACAATACGGACAGCCCCTTGGTTACTAGCATCTGAACAGCTAAGTAAAAAAGGCACCTGATAAGGCACTATAGGTCTGGAATTCAGGTTAACAATATTGTTTTTCCAGAAGAATATTTCTGAAAGGCAGTCATTATGAAGCCCGATATTGAAACGGGAATCCCAGGTAGATCTGGAGTCTATGACTTTGTACAGAAGACGGGTTTTAAGACAAGTCAAACTACCCAAGACTGAAGACATGGACATAATATGGCCTGCAATTGAGGCACACACCCGAGCCGTAACGTACGAAGCCGATTGAAGAAATTTGTCTAAAAGAGCAATAAAATTGGAAATACACCTGTCAGTAAGAGAAATTGATTGAACCAGAAACAAGATTCCAGTTCAAACCCAGCCACACAAGTCACTGAGTAGGTTCCCATAGTGATTTAGTGGAATTAGCCACAAAACCTGCATTACTTAACGATGTCTGCACAAACAACGAATGTCCCTTGGCAGTTTGCAATGAATCATCTTTGCCACACCCATCGTTGAGAAACAAAACTATTTTAACACCATTGAACCTCTAAAACTTAACAAGAGGTCTAAGGCATTTGGTGAAAATATAAGGGGCCGAACTAAGCCCAAAGGGGAAAACTGCAAAGCAAAAATATTTAACAGCACCGGAAAAAACCCCAGGAAAAACCCAAAAACGTCTGATGGTCTGGGAAAATATCAAAATGGTGATAACCAGACTTAAGATCAAAACTGAAAAGGAAATCACCCTTGTTGACATATGACAACAAGACTCTCCAATCTTCGCACTTGAACTTTTGCTTCCAAATAGATTGGTCGACATGCCTCAAATCGAGAATAAGCATTTTCTTGCCTGACGATTGTATGGACACAGAGAGCGGGTTAACAACATGCGGGACAAAAGGCACCTCAAGAACTCAGATATAGCCGACTCAACAAAAGACGCATTCTCCAAAGCTGACTTATTGTTATGAAATAGAGCCCTGCACTGAGTACTAATAAAAGGGATTCGATAACCGAATTTGATAGTATCAATAACAAAATTGTTGGCACCAATAGTATGCCAATAATCAAGCTTAGTCTTGAGTCTACCCTTAAGTAGAGGTGATGCAGAATTCTGTTCGTATTCAAATAAATTGTGATCATAATCGAAATCTGAAAGTAAACTAGAATCTCTCTCTCTTAAAAATTCTAAATTGGAAAGATACATAGTAACTAAGTATAATAAATAAAATAAATACTTGACTTGTACAACAAGCTTGTGGATAGGATTTTATTTACCTCCAACGTTTGAGGGGAAACCAGAATTTGAATGGCCAGAACTTGAGGATCTGAGTTGTGAGCTAGCCCTGCACTGGGACCTCCAATGACCTTGCTGACCGCACGCGAAACAAATGTCACCAGGTTTTGCTTTGCCAATAGGTGTAAAGGGGGGAGAAGAAGACCTGGAGTTGAATGGAGGTTGACCTGCAAACGAAGTGGTGGTGGCGGCGGCAGATGGCTGACTCTGCTCGACAGTGGACTTCCCTTTCTGTTGTCGACGATCTTTTCGTTTGCGAAGGGCCCTTTGCTCGAATGCGCTTTTCGTCCTCTGAACCGCTTGTCCGATAAATATTCGTTGACCAAATCCCAGCCAGCGGCAGATTTATCTGCCAATCTGATAAGTTTGTTGCGTTTTATAATATCAGAGTCTAATTCTTCGAGGTAACGGCGAACAACGTTAAGTTTCCTTTTACTGAGAGCAGTAGAAGCCACGTGAACTTTCTCCGCAAGGCCCGAATTGAAACAGAATCTTCTTGGATATCACGCTTCAAAGCGGTCAACTTCTTATCAAAGTAATCCTTGAAGAGAGCGAACGTTGATGCTAAATCAGAAGATTCCGATGACTGCTGAACTGGAACCGAGGAGGGTGGTAATGAAATTGAATCTTGCTGCGACAACGATGAGCCTCCATGAGGTACCTCTGGATTTGAATCAGCGCCGATTTCAGTATCCGACATAATTTAGAGGGCGAAGAGCGAAGAGGCAGTCATATGACTCGAATGAATACAAATGAAGACAATGCAATATATATACCGAGGCTCTGCTAATGAAGCATTGTGACAAAGTGTCACATAACACCCAAAAGGAGGTTACGTAACCCATGATAAATACATTTATTGGCATATGAACAAGTAAAATATTGAAGATAAATTAGGCAGAATTTGCACACGCATGTTCTTATTTCTATAGTAATTAACACACAAAACAATACAAAATTTTATTCCTTCACTAATTAATCGAATATTAGTAGCAAAATTGCGACTGAAGAGGAAGTTTTAGTCGCCAAACATTTAGACACGAATACATGCGATCATATCGGTTGCTATTACAAGCCCTGTAGACAGTTGGTAAACATCTGAAAAGATGTAAAAGAGTAAAATCTCTTTGTTTGGAGTCAAACTAGGATTCCAGGTGGTTGAAGGAAAAATTGGAAACTGGAAGGGAGTGCCACTGCGACGAAATTTTTCGAATTCATTGTTTTTGCATTTTCTGAATCTTTAAGTGGTACTTACTCACCTGTCCAAGCCGCTTTGTCCAACAAGCGCAGGAAGATGTTTTGTTTTTACGGTTTTTCCCGAAAATTTTTCGTCTGCCATTATTAAATCATGTTCCTGCAACCCCATAAGGCCTTGCTGCTTTGTGACGTCATACTCCTAACCAACTAAGCGCACATGGCAAATTTTGTTATAACATCTCTATGTACATGTAGTTCGCAGTTAACTGGTTTTGCAACGTGAATCTAGCACTCTATTCAAATTGAATCATTCCCAATCGTTTCTAGTACACGGATGCAGCAATAGATCAGATATGAATGCAGGTATTTCTGCTCATTTAAGTCCTACAATAAAAAGTGAGTGAGATACATGGTTGAGATTCTTGCACACTCACCGCGCGAACTTAAATCTGAGTGGAAAGTTTGTGGCGGGTGTGTTCAAGTCCATTTCGCGGAGGAACGTTTTTCAAGAGCGTTTCACATGGAAGGCTGTCGTTGTTGGCTTATTCCTGGCTCAATTCCTACAATGCGGAAGATCGAGCCAGGGAAACAATCTTCCAAATGACAACACCGCAAGGTAAGCCTTGTTCAATTTCATCTAAGCTTCGGTATTGAGTCAGCCATGAAGTTTTCTTTTTCGTAGAAGAATCCCATATGTTTATTCCCAGTCATCTCTGCGATTTGTAAATACATTTTCAAGTAACTCATTAAGTTTAGTATTGTTCATATCGCCACGCTGTTGTATTTTACTTTTTATCCCTTCTGTTTATCCCAGTCATGTGGCGCGCTCGGAAGATGCTGGTTTACCGAAGAGCTTTTCAATGGTTTCCAAAGTTTTCAAATCAACCGTAAATAATTTACCGTTTTTTTTCTCAAACACAGGTTTCTATATCTACTTTCTGTATAGATCATAAATGAACTGTAACATTCCTCACAGTCACCAGAAGTTTCATCCCAGAAGCTGGCCATTCGGTAATTTAATGGGTTTTTAGATGTATGTTAATTAGGCGCCCTTCACGTTAGAGCGTTTTGCTGTGTACATTTCCGTTGACCTAAAATAAGCTCAAATGTCCCACAGTTTTGTATCCATTGCAAAATCTGTTTGAATAAGATGGCAGTTTAAACTCAGTTTCCTAAGCGTGGTATATTAAATCAGTTTCCTGGTCCCCGCCTTGTGTACCTTGATAGTTGTGCTGGACACATGCGTAATTTTACAGGTAGTGTGGATTGCTGGGGTTTTTTAGGAGGAAGGGGGGTGGAAGCAGGGTCAAACCATTCTATTACGCAAAAACAATAACGAGGGAGGGGCGGGGTGTCTAGCTTGAGAAAATGCAATTTTAATCAAAACCGCCTAATTGCCACATTGAAGAAATGAGGGGTGACAGTGTCTTTAAAATAATCCCTCACTGTGTTACCTATAGAGCTTAGAAAATTCCATGACTTTTCCAGGACCTCTATCGTGACCCTCCACATTTTTCCATAACCTAAATTTGGCCATTTTTCTTGGAAAAGGTTTCTTGATTGTGTGTAGCTTTTCCCTGTTTCCTTAGTTTGCAGATGCAAAACTGCCCAAATTACTTTATTTTCCATGGCTTCCCATGACCCCACACTTTTAAAAATTCTATGACTTTCCAGGCCTGGATAAAGAAGATCTATAATTCCAGGACTTCCCATGTTTCCCATTACGCATGCAAACCCTGATTAGTGCTCCTTAATTCTTATTTCCATTTTTTTCTCTTTAAATTCATCTAGGCGTTGTTGATATTGCAATTAGATGCATTTGTAAACAGGAGGACTAAACAGAAAACAGAGAATGCTGTGACATCTTCTCATTTTTATCAATATGAGTTGGATATTTCGGAATACAATCAATCACACAGTCAATGTTAACATTATTGAGTTGCTGTGGTGTGCTGTGCCATAAAGTGGGAGATACCGTGTAGCATGCAGTACACTCCCCAAGGAATATATTTAATTTCTGGAGCTTTAGCCAGTCAGAAGTTCTGATAGGATTTGTGCCTTACTAGTCTATAAAAGCCAATTTCATTGCTGCTCTTTAAGTAAGAATATTACTACAGCTGTAAGTGAGCACCACCTACATATTCTGCACCATATTTCTTGGCTGTTTAGGGTTTAAAATTAAAATTTTTGACTTTGGCTACAGCTTTCGACTTTTTCTAACCTTTTCATCACAAGCTTGCAATTTGCAGTCACCAACAGTTTTTCTCTTTATGGTAATGGAAGTCAAGATGAAAAGTCTGCTATTGGCAAAAGGGGTCTGAATTTTCTGTCAGTGTAATTGCTTTGGCCAAAAATCAAACTTAACATTAATTTGGGAATGAGATATATGTGACAGTGGCATAGTCCTGAATATAGTTATTCCCCCACTAGTGACCAGTTCTAAAACTTTAAACATCAGTGTGAACTTTTTAGCAGCATTGGTGGTTAGGAAGGGGTGATTTTGCCCCTCTAAAATTCCATTTTTTGGGGTTTCCCACTGTCTCAGGTGTCTTCAGCAAAGAATGTGGTAAACGCTTTCTTCTGTTTCGTTTTAAGCCCTATTGTTGCAGTAACCAAAACCCGACAATTCGGACAGACACTTTCAAAACCTGGAAGTGAAAGTCGTCTTTTTTAACTTCTGCCCTTCTCTCACGACATCTATCAACCTCCATGCAACATCTACATTCTTCATGCTGGACAACGTTTTCCAACGAACAATTTATACACTTGCATCTATTACAATAAACATACGAAACAGACATACATTTCCAAAACTGACGGTGACACAGATCGAATCCAACGAACGTACTTCCTTCGAAACACTCTCCTTGTAATTAGCTATTTTTACAAAAATAGACACATTGATAAAAGCAGAAAGAATCGAGACGAAGAAAACAAATAAAATACCAGTCTAATAGATCTGTCTCTTCAGCAAATCGACTCAGAAGCACGTCCTCAGGCTCTTCTTCCTCTATACAGCTATTTGTTTAGCGTACAGCTGGGTAGCTTCTTCTTCGGTCGCAATTGGCTCTGCACTATCATCCTATGATTAGAAATCTTCACTTGCCGAGTTGAAGCTAGCCTGTGAAGACTCTGAGCAACCTTCACTACTGCTTTCAGACAAATTTTCCCCAAATTGAGCTTCTGAATCGACAGACATTTCGCAGATACTTGAGCCAAAGACAGACTGAAATCCCTCTAAAATCAAGCGATCATCAATCGCGTGTTAGGTAAATGACATCACAAGTAGAGTTGACGCTGCGAAAATAGCGGGCTCAGCTGGAACCAATTTCGAGTAATGGCGGACGAAACATTTCACTTTTTAAACGGCGAAATTTTAATGAAGGAAACCTTTTTAATTTTTTCCTTCTGGACGAAAGGACATCGTACATAATGGTAAGTTATTCTGGGTAAAAAAAAAGGGGAAAAAAGAAATGTGAAATTTCGTCACAGTGGCACTTTAACGATTTTGGAATTTCAAAAGGCAAGGAGGGTTAAAATGCTCACGCTCTCCATAGTAGGGTATGGATATTTTCAGGAATCACCAAATACAGTTGGTAACAATTCAATTTACTTACTCGCTTTTTCAATACAGAAGAAAACGAAACATCACATGAGGCACAGTTTCCTGAAATTGTAAAAATAGACTGTCAACTGAACCCCTAGGCACAAACATTACAGTTGGCTTAGCTTTATTTGATCAGCTCCATGATGGATTAAGGGACACTATCATAGAGATTATAAATACTCCATTTCTTTTGAAAACAGTGCGTTAGTTATGACTTCATGAAATGTGCCTAGAACACCAAGATGATGCTTTAAGCGAATTGTTGAAAAGGGGGAAGAGAAAATTGTAATTAGTAGTTTGGAAATTTTCTGAGGGGGAAAAATTTGGCCAACAATTATATAAAGGCTTCAGAGATTCATATTTCTTTTTGAAGTTATAATTCTCATGATAGCATCCATTTGATAATACACTCACTTAACCTGCTTTAAACAGAAACAGTCAGTGAAGAACAGTAATGTAGGCTGCTGGATTTCTTTCATTGGTTTACTTAGACCAATTGACTCATTGAGCAATCACAGCTTACCACTATTGAGCTGCCTTTGTTTCCTACGGTACACACTGATATGGCTGACTACAGATAATCCTGAAAAGAGCCCTGAAGGAAACAAAAAGCAGGCACAAATAAGCGTTTGGATATAACTTATGACACAAGTTTTCAACAACATTGACTGTAGGTAGTGCGAAGTCTTAATATCAGCCATCAAGTTGGCACTAACCTCTGGTCTTCAGTTATCCACTAGGTATCTTTCTTTTACCCTTTGGATGGGATGCTAGTACGAAGCAGGGTTACCTCCCAGCATTAAATTCTCTAGTACCCATTTATATACCTGCACAGACAGACACTCTGAGTAAAACATCTTGCCTTAAAACACAACACAAGCAATGACTCCAGCCAGGGATTGAACTTGGTTACCTAGATCAGAATGTCCAGTGTACTATCCCTTAGGGCATCGTTCGTCTATTTTAGATATCTCACTAAATGCAGTCTCTAAAATCTACCAGATATAATGTGACCGCCAATTATTTAATTTTAAGGGACAAGCATAGACACGAGGTTATGGCCACCTCATCAAGTTGGCACTAAACTCTGGTCTTCATGTTATCCACTAGGTATCTTTCTTTTACCCTTTGGATGGGATGCTAGTACGAAGCAGGGTTACCTCCCAGCATTAAATTCTCTAGTACCCATTTATAAACCTGCACAGACAGACACTCTGAGTAAAACATCTTGCCTTAAAACACAACACAAGCAATGACTCCGGCCAGCGATTGAACTTGGTTACCTAGATCAGTATGTCCAGTGTACTAGCCCTTAGGGTATCGTTCCTCCATTTTTGATATCTCACTAACTGCAATCTCTAAAATCTACCAGATATAATGTGACTGCCAATTATTTAATTTTAAGGGACAAGCATAGACATGAGGTTATGGTGACCTCAAAAAGTGATAAAGATTTAATGACATAAACATGCAAAGTTTTTGTCGAGTTCTCAAGACACAGCTTTAGTTACAGCTGTATGAGCTGGGAGTAAAATCACTTACTTGCACTTCGATTTCTTCCATGAGCATCCTGTGAAATGCAAAAATATTCACAGACAGTCAAAGCTACATTGTAAAAAGAGTGAGAAATGGGCATGGGGACCATAATATTTAGTCAGTTGTATATTCTATATTGCTATTAGGGTCTTTGAGTAGCCACTTATGAGAGCTTAACTGAAACAAAGAAAATGGCCAGCTGGTGCTCAAATGGTTGTAATTGTGACATTCCTTTGTGTAATTCATTTGGGGATGTGTTAGGAAAGAGCCACAAGAGAAATGTGACTTATCATAATATGTGACAAGATACCAAGTGCACCTGAACTGAAGAAATTATTGAGGAAAAGTCAGGGTTTAAGGTATGCTCTCGATTTTTATAGAAGTACATAACTATACCTACATTTACTTCAACTAACTGCCTTGTCACTTGCCTTGCTATCTTTTTTAGGTCCAGCAACACATGGTTGTCTGTTCTCTTCATTTCAAAGATATCCATTTATTAGAATGATCTGGGTTTATTGGTTGTTAGTACTTTAAGCCTGCTATGGTCCCATCTGTTTTCCAGTGTTGGGAACACAAAGTATAACTTACTTCAAAACCACCAGTAGTAGGGTAGGGGGTCAAATAAAAATGGACAAACTTCTCGAAGCCATTAGCGCTCCTTGCAAGCCTTGTCGGCGAGCCAGGCTAAAGGGCACAAAATTTCCACGTATTTGTTTCACCCCCTACTCATTACTGGAGTCTCAGAATTCCCATTTAAACATTGCAGAGTACATGTAAACCGGAATCAAAGAGAAACTATAACAAACGCATGGCTGAATCAATGAATCGCGATGAACTGGCACTCTGTGAAGAGGAGGGAGGAAGAAAATACCCTTCTATTGACGGCAAAATGTCACCAAGCGTTTGGTCTTTTTGTGACTATCCTTGTGGTAAAACGTTTTTGCAACATCACATACTTCACACTCATAAAAAATACCATTGTAATAGGTTAGAAGCAGAAAACATCCCAAAAGAAGAATGCCCAAAGTGCGGCAAAATAGTAAGCAAAACGACAATAATTATTTATAGTTATGCCAAAAAAGCATGCCCAAAAGCGAGGAAAAAGATCAATTGAACATTACTAATATACCAGTATAAACATGGGATGCAGGAGGAAATGAGTTGTTGAACAAAGCTGTAAATAACAAAAAGAGCATTCAAATCGGTATGCAATCAAGTGAAAACTGACAATCATGTTTTTATAATATGCAAATAAAACCAAGTGTTTTCAAATGTTAATTAGAAGTTGCCGCAAACACAGTCAGTTTTTTCCAAAACTCTTCTTCCACCTTGTTTTGGAGGGCCTTTTTCATTTTAGCCTCTCTTCACCTCCCTATTCAGCTCCTGGTACCTTTAACTCACATCCTCCTCTTTTTTTTGCCTCCTTCCTTTGCTCAATTATATCCCAGGTTTCTTTGCTGATCCACTCCTTCCTATTTGTCTTTGCCTGACCCAGCACCTTCTCACAGGTCTCCACGTAGTCTGGCATGATCTACCTGTCACTTATCCTCCACAAGCAGTTCCTCCTCCTCAATCAACTGCTGCAGAGCCTCAAATCTATCTTGCAGCGTCAGCTTGAACGTGTCCCTCATCTCTGGATCTCTCAGCTTACTGACCTCAAAAATGCACTTTGTCAGTTTCCCCCTATTTTACTTTGGCAATCTTTTGCCTGACTTTTGCCAGCAGCAGGTGGTGGTCTAACCCAGCATCTGCTCCATTATTGACATGGATATCCTGCAGCGAGCACCTCTATCCCTTGCTAAATGCCATATGGTCGATGAGATCTGATTGCAGCACCTCTCGATAAAATTAAACCAACCCCTCTCGCATGATTTTCACCTTCATCCATTTCTGAGTACAGCACAGCTTCTCCAGTGGCTGTCATCAGCTTCCCACAGGAGTTCCATCTCATTTCACTCACCCTCAGAATGCTAATGCTGTACCTCCACATCTCCTTGGTCACCTGGGCACACTTACTGGTCTCAAACATCGTCCTTACATTCCACTGCTCGATTTTCACACACGTGTTTGGCAACAGCAACTTCATCAATGGTTTAAGAGTCATTCGGGCGTTGACATGCTGTACCTCAGCTGCTCCACAGTAGGGTGCAGTGGCAATTCTGTGATAAGCTTTTTTATTCCACAAATGACATCATAATTTAAATGTTCAAAATGGTGCTGTGACTTATTAAAAGGGTGTATACCAAACCGTGGGAGGTGCGGTGGCCTCATGGTTAGTGCACTCAACTCCAGAGCGGTCTGGGTTCGAGCTCAACCTGGGGACATTGTGTTGTATTCTTGGGCAAGACACTTCACTCTCACGGCGCCTCTCTCAACCCAGGTGTATAAATGGATGATATTGTGCTAAGAGAAAGCAGTAATTGATAAGAAGCACAAATTGAGAGATATCTGGCCTCAGACCCAAAAGCAGTAATATTTGTCAAAGTGTAATCTCCGGGAAGTAAATTTAAGTTCTTCAGCCATTCAGTAAGTTTATTTAAAAAAACGAATTATCGAATCAGGGGAGGTATGACAAAAACTGCAAGTTTCATCGCCCTGTAGACCTATTCTAAATAAGAAGTTATTAGTTGGCATGCATCTATGTAAGAATTTAAACTGAAACGCTATCAGCTTAGTGCTCTTGGTGCATTTTTTAGCCAAAAGAATGATAAGCTGCAGTCCAGTTTACGTTGTCATTTGTTGGTAGGCTTCAATCCTCTAGCCACTTCTTTTGACTTGACTCTGGGGTTAAACTCTTGTTGCTAATCAGTTTTTTACATATTAATGTAATTGCTTTTTTGACTTGTAAAATTCTTGTTGTAAGTGGCTGATATTCGTAGTTGGTGTTCTGTAAATCTTGCAAATTAGAATCAGCCCGAAGAGACTTACAGCCGATATTAATCTGTAGAAGCTGAGAGGACCAGAATTTATTTCATACGTGGAAATCATTTAATGTGAGAAAGTTGTTGTCCGGTCCTAAGAGATGTTTCACCAGAGTTATTCCCTTAGGAAACCAATTTTTTAAAAAAAAACTGTCTTGTTGGCTATCCTTATTAGGTAGTTATGCCAAAGTTGTTGGATTGTATTAATTGGATAATACAGTCAATGAGTCTGATATTTTTGCCTATAAATCTGCCCTTCAAAAATCCTGTTTGATCATGGTTGATAAGGTTTGGAAGTACTAGTTTAATTCAGTTTGCAATAGATTTTGCTGCGATTTTGTGATCAAAAGGGTAATATGCCTCCAATATTTGATGAAGTATCGTTCTGCATCATTTTTTGGAATTAGTTTTATAGCCCCTCATCTTTGTGCTACTGAGAGGCATTGTTAAGGGCAGAGATTAAAAAGAAATATCTTTCCAAGAAACTTTGTACAATTCGGCAGGAAGTCCATCTGTGCCTGGCGTTTTGTCGGAATCCATCTTCTTCCATTCCTCTTGGGTTAAGGGGCCTTCACATAAAGTTTGTTCTTCATTGGTCAAAGTAGTGGAGTTCACTTCAGAAAAGAATGTTGACTGGAGGCTGCCGGGGTTTTTTGACATATAAAGGTTTTTATAAAGAACTGTAGTTCAGATAAGATATCTCTGTCTGCGGTGACAAAGTCAGTGTTGTTTATTTTCAACTGACTAATATTGTTCCTTGTTTAAAGTGTTTTTTTTCGAGAAAATACTGGAGTTCTTTTCGCCCTTGTTGTACCATTGTGACTTTGACGTAATGATAGCACCTTTGGTCCAATACTCAAAAATGTTTTCTAGTTTTTCTTTAATTAAGGTAAAAATTCTTTCTGCAATAATAATGGCATGAGGGATTACTATTTTTTACATTGTCTAAAATTGTTTTTCTAACAAAGCGATTTCGTGTTACAACATTTCTTCGCGTTTCTTTGTTGCCAAATTTTTGTATGCAGCATAAGATATTGATTTTTCTCCCACCTTTAACTTAGTCATCTCCCAAAGTAGAGCTGGGTTCACCAAGGTGTCGTCTTTGTATTGGTTCACAGTGCTTTCAATTATTGCTTTCATTTCTTGGACGTATCTCGTTTCGGATAAAAGGGACGTGTTGAACTTCCAAAAACCTTTGCCCCTGGGGTTCGAGTCTAAAGATCACTGAATGGTCCGTTTTAAAGCCAGGAACAATAACGGCATGGGATACATCACATAAAGATGATTCACTTACTAGAAAAAAAATTGTGTCGAAAATGGCGTGTCGGCAATGTATGACTGGTTGGTTTTGGTGCCAAGTATATCTCCTGGCCTCTGGGTTGAAAAGTCTCCAAACACCAGTCAAAAAAAGTGTCCATTCTGAGAGGACCTTGTGGATCTGAAAATTGTTATTGGAAAGATGAAAATACCAACCCCTGCTTTGTTGCTGCTGCAGCAGCTAAAAAATGCTTTGTACCCCCACTCACAAGTCCATATATCGGTAATGTCTTTAACACAATGGAACTCTTGCAGTATATATATGGATTGCTTTTTCGCTCTCAGCCAGTTAAACACCTCTTTTCTTTTGGCATTGTTTCTCAATCCCCTGACATTGAGGGAAACTATTCTCATATATGTTGTATTGTGAGTAATGAAGGAGGCTGAGTTGACTGTTTTTCATATTCACAATAAAGGATATTTAAATGACCACATGCCTGTAAACTATTGATAATTACATAGGTTTCTATAACCTGGAGACAGTAAAACGAAAACACACACAAAATGAATAAAATTGCTAAAGGACTCATAGTAGAGAAATTAGGCAACTTGATTGCTTGCTAAAGTTAAAAAAAAAAAGAAGCTTCTATTAGACTGTTTAAGCTGCTGACCGCCTCTAATTAGTGAAAAGCATATTGGCAATAATAAAACAACAAGATGTTTATTAAACATTTTACAGTTCAACATGAACAAAGTATATTTAGTGCTAATTAAATAGTAAATCTTTGCCCGATCAGCCACAATTTACCTCTGATACAGTTTGTCCGGTTGAGATTTTTCAACTCCATTTTTCCTGACATCCATAAATGAAGATTTGCTGGGGAAGGTCTCAGAACATTTGAAAGTTAGTGCCTTTAATCCGGTGACCCAGTAAAAAGATCTCTTCAGTCTTTATATCTAAAGAAACAGGCCAGAATATGGGGCGGACTTCCATCCTTGCTTTTTCAATGCAATGTACTCTCTGAATTTCTATGTTTTTTGCATCCCTGAAACCAAGATCATGTTCTAGAAAAGTTTGGAGAACTTCTTTGGGCTCTTCATTGCAGCCGCCCATTTCTGTGATTCTTTTATGTTCGTGAATTTAATATTCTCCCGGCGAGAGTGGGTTTCTAAGTAAAGATTTTTAGTGTGGATCTCCTCTAACAAAATTAATTCTCATTTTTCTGCATTTTGTCGCCAGCTTTGCTAATTGGAAGACAGGGTTAAGTAATGGCAGAGTAAAGACGTGTATTGCTGCTGCCCGCCCATCTTTTTGCTCTGTTTTTGGCAAATGGCTGCTTTTTTTCTGTCAATTTTTTAGCAAAAGAAAAACCATATCGTCAGCTTCTTCCAACGAATCAACTCTTTCGCTGGAAATAAAAAAAACCAAGCCATACTCCTAGCCAAGGCATCACGAAGATGAAATAATGACAGCTCTCAGTATGACACAAGATGTTGGTGCAACTCTACAAGCAATCCTAGCAAAACCAGAAAAGCTTGATTCAATAGAATCAGCTATAAAGAAAATTGAAGCCAATCTCGAGAACTTACAGAAATGAACCAAAAGGCTAGAAGACTTTCAAACAACAGTGAAGAAAGATATTAATGATCTAAAAGGAGGGATCAACTTCACTGGAACACTCAAGGATAAGACAGAAGCCGTGGAAATGGCACATTGACTCTGAGACTCCCTCAAACTTGGCAGATGAAGTGAACACCACTCAAATTTTGTTGAGGATTTTCTCCATCTGGGGTTTCTTTTTCAGCATATGGAGTAGTCCGTTTAGGCGATTAACAGCCTAGCTATGGTTGTTCTGCATTCTCATCTCTGTTAGACAGAAAGGGAGTGAAGTGACATCTTCCTTCTTGTTCTTGTGTATGCTGGTCTCCATTGTATCAAGAAACTTGTGATCCTTGCAGGACAGGCTCATCTTGCGGTCTTCCCGGCTGGTGTGGAAAATGTTCTCCTCTAGACACTCTTCTTGTTCAGAAAGACTTTGAACCTTTTTGGGCAGGGTACAAGTTTAAAGCTCTCTGTCTCCAACTGATTAGGGTGTAGTTCCAATGAAGTTCATTCACTGAATGGACATTAGTAAGACGTACAAGTGCATGAAGGTCAAGGGCAGGGTCAAGGCACATCTGTCTTATAATGGGCTCAGGGTGCTCCTCTTGGCCCATTTCTAAACTCTGTATCCTTGAGTAACTCTGCAGCGCCCTTGCCAATTAAGAGGTGAACATTGGCATTACGATCAAATGGTGGGATATTGTTGGCAATCTCTTGCAAGTGTGGAAACCTCACCATTTCGGGTGTGGGGATCTCCTGTTGATCCTGCAGTATGCTATTGCACTTGATTAACGTGGAGAATCCGAAGGCTGTGCCACTTGGTGATTGTATTTTGAGATTTGTCACACAATGTCCATATTTCATCTCTTTCTCACTAGTGCACTTTTTGTTCGCAACATTGGCTGGTGACTGTCTCCACATGTGCCATACTTGATTTGCCATTTACAGCCGTGAGCTTAATAGTCTCTAGTGAAGCAGCGATAATAGAGTGATATTCCCGATCCATTCTGTATTCTCCTCAAAGGTCTTTGCACAGAAGGCAATGCATTCTTCCAAACTGAGCCCAGTTTTTTCGCGAAATGAGCACCGCTTCACAGCGCCCTCCTCTCCTCTTGACAGTGACTGCAATCCATCGCTAGCGGGGTGTGTGTTTGTCGTTAGGGTGAGAACAGGCATTCCTTTGGCTCCTATGTGGACGCTGGATTGTTCTTTAATTTAGCCTGATTCTGGACCACTTTAAAACATACCATGAAGCTGGGGTATATGCCTGAATTCTTCTCATAGTCTTGTGGCCTTACAATTATTGGGAAGTTAAGGCATGCCAGATCAGGCAGGTAGGCTATTTTGAACATGCTATATGTGCAAAGGTCAGCGATCCCCTGCAACTTGATGTTTTCGTTGTCACTCAATGCTGCAGTTTCGTGCATGCAGTCCAATAGGGCATTAACAACAGTCCAGGGTCGAGCTGCTTTTTGGTAATTGTCTACCAAATGTTGGGGTTCCCACTAGTAAAGCTATGCAGATAATGTACCTCTTTGACAGGGGACACTTCGGCATGACTAATCATGGCTTTGAAGACATTTGGGGTCAATGCTGAAGGTGCCTGGGTGCCTTTAAGGGAGGTTCTACTTTGCTAGTCCAGCGACTATTTGCTTATTTGAGAATGTTATTGTTTTGATCAACTGACTGGCATGACCATTAAATCGAAGTTACACTGCCATGACTAATGAAGCGGACAATAATTCTAAACCTCTGCCAAGACAGTACATGTATGCCATTCTTTTAAATTAGTCTCTTTTAGTATACAAATTCCCATATTATTTTTGTCTCCACTTCACAACAAATAACACAGTAGTGTAAACCAAATAAGTTTACTTTGGGATGCCTGCCAGGAACCAACCCGAGGCGTACATATATACAATCCATAATACCACATACAATCCATACACAATCCTCGTATAAAGCAAATCCTTACACACTCAATATAGGGTATAGGGCACTGATATCTCAACTCTAACAAGACGAGATTAAAAGAGCTGGGAATCGCTTACAAAGATAATACTACGATTGTACCGAGGCCAAAAAAAAACCTGCCAAAAAAAACCTTTTGGGGAAAAATATGACAAGAAATCTGGGTAGGAACCATGGCCCAAACTTCTATGCAGTTAGCAGCCCATCCTACAAGGCTTTACAATTCAAACAAAATAAATTAACTACAAAGAAACTTGGCATTAGCCAAAGATCAATGGTTAGTTCTGAAGGCCTAGATGGATACCACATGCTATACTCCCTCTTAGATACCACTGCGTCATTATCCATCACGCTCGGGCCTAAGGCCTAGACCTTGTCATATCACGTGCCGAAAAAATATTCATTTCTACCTAATTTGCAGGCTCAATCGTTAGAAATACCATTTGTTGTGACCATTTTAATTATGCATCTTTATTATGTATTTTTCACACATTTCGCTGTGTATATTCATTCATTTGCCTCACTTTTATCATTCATCAAAGGCTGTAAGGTTGGCAACCAAAAACCTATTTTAACTTAAATTTTTCAGCCAGAGAACGTTTCAATTCGTTTTCATATGTTCAATATTATGTATATTACGATCACTATCTCAAGGGATCAAGTGAACAAATGACATGGAACTGAGCTGCAATGACTGGTTTTCTATTCCTCTGGTATCAGTATCATTTCTATCCACGAAATAAAGCAAGTAAGTTGGCTTCAACAAAGAGCTGTGTCAACGTCCCTGAGATGGAAGATGGAATTCTGACCTGTGTACAATCTGTTTTGATAAAGGGTCGTAAATACTAAGTTCGTGAACATCCTACCTAAATACCCAAAAATGAAATGCACGCCAAACATAAAAAAATCAAGAGATCACAATGACCTGTTTAAAACCTATCATACATGTGCAATGTGCACTTTCCGAGAATAAGTAAACAGGTATAGATCACAAGAATTAATTATCAATAAGGATCATGTAAAATCAGATTCGGCCAGATCAAGTTGGATCTAATTGTGTTCTTAAAAAAGGGAAGTGAAAATACCCTCCTGTTTACCTAATCTAGCATTTACACTTGTTTGGTTTAGTAGCAGATTTCTCCGCACTCTAAAACAAATGACACTAGGTACACCAAAAGGGCCTTTCAATTTTCTTATACAGTTTAAATTCCAAAAAAGAACAAGTTATAATGTTCTGATGCTCAGTGTATGCATATTTAAATTAGTCACCTTACATATCCTCTGAAATTAGCCATCAGTACAGCTATAATACTTGAGTATGGGGTGCTTTTCTGTGATGAAATTGGAGCAAAAAATGACACAGGGTAACTTTTATTCTGCTGTTTTACACTTAGTTCCCATTAGAAATGAAAGTAAACAAAAATCTATCTAATGTGAGCTTTATTTGATTTTATAACACAGATTGACTACCGAAATGTTAAATTGATGATGTGCATTAGGGTGCTTAGAGTTGACCGCCACAATAAGAGAGGAGGAGGAGTGTGTGCTTACATACGGCAAAGCTTCAAGATTGAGGTACTAAGAAACATTTCAGGTATATCAGATGTTGGGTTCCATCAGCTTTGGATGCAAATACAACTAAGAGCAGGCCAAT
>OZ026595.1:12343650-12353650 GCA_964020085.1 Micromussa lordhowensis
GGTGCACACATACTAGCAGTCTGAAGACGAATAAATCAATTGTTATATAAATCATTTCTTTTATACAAGTTCTTACTAATAACACGTGTGATTTATAGCGTGCACATGTGTTTTAAAGCATCTATATTAGTGGCTGATGGAAACTTTTGCCCTTTTAAACTTGGAAAATCGGCGATATTTTCTTCCTAGCACTTTTGATTAGAAAATATTGCCTTAAAATTTTTCCTTTGTGACATAAGATGTATGATTCATGCACTTTTCTAGATCTACAGAGAGGTGATGCATGACTTCAGAATGGTCATGATACAGTTCGAGAATAAATAGACCATTTTACAGTGGTTTGCTCAATGACCTAGCCTTTGGATGGCAGTATGGCTGGAGTTGACCTTGTTTTGATACAGACCTCACTGCTTTTGTCATGTAAATGCACCTAGTTAGCATCAAAACAGCTTGTTTTACACAACAAAAACAATGAGGTCTGTATCAAAACAAGGTCAACTCCAGCCTCGCTCCCATCCAAAGGCCAACAACTGTAAGATGGTCAATTCAACTTTCAATCTCACTGCATTTTATGCATCTTTTTGCATTTTCCCAATTTATTTACAATTACTTGTTAAAATGAATAATTTAATACACTGATCCTTGCAGACAAAGAGGTATTTTTGCTATTTACAACATTTCTTAGTATTACAATAAACTGTAGATAGAAAAGGTTTTGTTTGAAATCAGACATAAATTGTTCATATGCAAGTTGCAGATACTTGCAGAAAATTACAATATTAAAAACTCATGAGTTTCAACTTGTAATGTCAATAAAATTGACAACAATAACTGACTTGTCAAATATTAAACTGACAATTGAAATTAAAAAATTCCCTAAAATTCTACTTTAAATATTGCACAGTTGTCTAATGTTATAAGCAAGTGCTAGTTGTGCTGTTCCGCAGACTGATATCCATGTACTTGGGCTGACTGGAAAGTTTGGCTGATGTGGGGGAATATGGGGACTTTATGGGGACTTTGCAACAAATTTCTGCCTTTGTGGTGGGGGAAATGTTACGACTTAGATTTATGAATGCCCTACTCTCAGAAAGAATATGGGGACTTTGCTTCTGTTCAACCGTGAGGAGATTGGGAGCGATTGATTGTGCGCTCGATCGATGGCAAGATGGCGGAGGAGAAGAAGAAGGTATGTTATAAAATCCATTGTTTTTTGTCTATCAAACAGACCATCCGTCAAAAATTTGTACGTATTTTTGTTGGCATAAGCAACTTTTTTTTTTTTTTTGGCATAAGCAACTTTAAAATTCACCTGTGTATATATTATTGTTCATACACCTTATTCCAAAATGGCTGCCATTTTAGTGTTCTTTTGTTTGCTTGCAAATTAGCCCTGGCTGCCTCGTTCAAGGGAAAATATTCTTTTGAATTTCGAGTTTAAGAACGAGGCAACAAGGGCTAATTTGAAGGCACACAAAAGACCACTAAAATAGTGGCCATTTTGGAATAAGGTGTATAGAGGTCACTGTTATAGGTTATATTTCATGAATCATCATGATAGTGATGGTGTTTCCATTGTTCTTCATCAGTCCGGATAGATTTAAACCAGAACCTGGGAAATTCAGGATGGAAAGAAAAGTTGAAATTTTCCCCAGACTTCGGGCAGCTTACGTACTAGTATTCAAAAAAAAAAATTAAAGTTCAATTTTCATGCAAAGTCCGAGTGTTTGCTAACTGTTCAATAAAGTTCTGAAGTGCATCTTCAAATCCAGTCGGATGCTTGGCTTCGCCAAATACTGGGGACTTTAAAATTGGAGAAGTACAAGAACTTTGAAATGCACAATTCGCAAAGTCCCCACATCAGCCCCGGGTCCACCCTCTCGGGGAAGCCGATGACAAGTGCATAATTTTAGCGAAAGGGAACTTCACACGTCACTTTAAAACCAACATGTGTTTTGCGAACATACAAATTTAGCACATTCCCATCAACATTAGCTAGGACTTTCATGACCTGATAGGACAAAATCTCAAACGCTTCTTTAATACTCACTGATTTTGTGTTTGTCCATCGCGGCGGCGGTAACCTCTTCCATTTCGGTCCCGCAACAAAGGTGCCACTTGTGTGAGAACACTTCGATTCGTCATGGCAGAGTAGTCGTCGTGTCTTGTAATGCAGCTAATTTGTTCGATACTTCCATCGAACATTAGTTTTTGCCTTACTTGAGCAATCTCTCGGTAGCATCCATATTCCACAGCGTCGGAAAAATACTCAATTGTGCATTCTGCACATTTGCACCTTGCAAAACAAAATACAAAATGTAAGTACAATGTAGCTCGAAAGGTGCAAAGAACCAAAATCCATTGCTTCAAGCTGATTCAACCAAGGGTTTATCTGGAGAATTAAAGAAAACTCACCATTCGTTTACAGGTACTTCTCTTTCCAATCTGGACCTTAACACTGCTAGAGAAAGACCATCCTGGTCTTCTTCAGCATCCTTGTCTTCATCACTCGTGAGCTAGCGGTTTGTCCATGTAAGGTTGGACTTGTCCAAGAATCTCCATTTCTTCTGAAGATTCGCTACTAGACGACTGCTCATCGCTTGACATATATGCGGAAGATGACATGTGATCGTCACTCTCAGACATAGTTACGTTGAAGCCCAGGAAATCAATGCAAATAGAGCACTTCGACAGAGAGATTCTCACTCTGCAGCACACAAAACCAGGTGTAAACAAAGCGCTGGAACCACCAACTACGTCATCAGTGCTAAACTCGTTCCCAGTTTCCGGAGACACTATTTGAGGGACTTTGCACAACCAAAAAGCGGATTTACTTTTCTTTTCGTGAAATTTCTTTTGTCATTTCGTAATAAGGACATAATAAGCTACAAAATTATGCCAAAAATTTTTTTACTTCATAGGCACTTTAAGGGTGTTTTTAGCAGGTCATATTGTTACTATGGTTACCTATTGTGCCACAAATTTGACAGCAACATGTATACCAATGATTGGGCAGTTTTTTGATAACACGATTTTTGCATCGACTGATATAGAGTGGTTATAATGACCCATCAAAGTTTACGTCTTGGAAAGTGCTGGAAACTTTTTCAAGCCACCTAAGTCACTCAAAAAAGATCCAAAAATGCAGTTTTTCATGGATTGTGTAATTTTAGCAGAGTGAAGAAGTGCACTTTTGGTGTGTAGTACAAGTGTATTGTAAACACTTTTTTATATCTTTTACACTTGTTGCAATTGTTTTGTAGGTGTTTTATGTTTTGTATCATAAATTTGGTGTTAAAGCTACAAGTAAATTAAAAATTGAAGAACAAGAAACAAAGAAGCAAGATGTGTCTATGCCTCAATACAAACCTTATCTTTCTCTGTTTCATTTTCATCTTCAAAACTCTCACATTCAGATTGTGAAGTCTCATGTTCTGCATCATACTGAGAATTAGAATGAACAATAACCATAAATACAATGTAGAAGGTTTTAAGTTATACTTAACTTGCACAGCCTTTAACCTATTGACAACTGGGAATTTCTGAAAAAGCACCTTTTCATGCCACATAAATACATGTAGTTCTGACTGTCTTAAATCACATTGTAACTACACTGCCAAAAAAGTGCCATTTGAAGATGGAAATTAAAATATTATTTGCTGTCACTTTCAGGTCAGCTTGGCTTTTTGTTCGAGTACATGTATTTGTGCAAAAAAGTTTTGAAATAGAAAAAGCTATAACCACTTCATGCTTTTCTCCTTTTCCCCTTTAGTCATAGTTTTTCTTTTACTTTTCAGTCACCCTTACTTGTTTTTAATGGAAAAGTTCTCACCAAGATGGCAATAATGTAGGTTGATATTTTCCATTCTCCATGGTACCCGGTGGGCAAGTTTTTCTTTGATTGCCAGAGGATTATTGTTTTTAATTTTTATTTATTTATCCATCCCATCATACTCATTTAGGCATTCAGTTTATCAACTGTTTATCCAAAACAATTGTTACAAAATGTGATGATGTCACAAGTAACAAGGACAATGCTCCCTCAAAGATTGCTTTGGCTAGTTTAGGAGTTGTTGGGTGAATAAGATTAAGAGTGACTGTCTATAAAAATCTCCAAAATATTTTGCCCATACATGTAGATAGGTCCTGGTAAAAAATACAAACAGACTGTAGTTAGTTTCTTCTAATACAGCTTTCTTTGGTAGAATTTTGTGAAAAATGATTTTTCTCTGATTGGGCTCAAAATCTACTTCCGGTTATGCTGAATTTTCTGAATATTTGATCGCATCATGCACCACACAACAGTCATTTGAGAATGATTTTTATATTCAGCTCAGGTCTTCATGATACAACTGAACAAAAAATAAATAAATAAAGGTTATTTTGAGCCCGAAACGAGATTGAACAGACACGCAAAATTTGGCAATGTGATGCAAGCAAATTGTAGCAGTAAATTAGTAAAATTTTTCCATATTATTCTATGGGATATAGCATTAAATGCCTTAAAAACACTTTCTATGGGTTAACTATAGACGTGCCTGAAAATCAAAAAATATCTCTGGGAAAATGGTTTTACTATAGTAGCTGGGCTTGGTCTGTGTTTCTCACCAATTTTGAACTAAATCTGCTGTGGGAATGTAAACAGTTACATCATGCAGGTAGTCACCCTTCAATAAATATTCGTTTCCGACAACCCGCTGAAAGCCTTTACAAACGTTGTATGTGGAAAAACTAATCAAAAATGTTTTTTGTATAAGGTTTTTTAAATATATATATATATTTTTTTCATTTTGCAACACCTTGCAACACCCGTGCATGTCATCCCTATACTGACAAAGAACGTGACTGCAGACTGCTGGGGGAAATGATTGTACATGTTACACATAGCTTGTTCATTTACAAAAGATTGGCCACTTAATACTTTCGGTGATTAACAATGGCTGTTTTTGAGATAAATAATTTAAACAGTTCTTTATGGTTTGTGACAATTAGATCATTGGCAAATTAATTCAAGTGGGAATACCATACTAGTGAGACAAATATTGATCTTGCTAATCAGCTGGTAATTTTGATGAGACATAATCTTAGAAATATGTATATTTCATGTGTGTATTTTCATTCACAGTTCAAGAATAAGTTACAAGTAATTGCCGTTTGTCAAGACAGCTCTTGTATTTTATTGTATTTTACTGTAATGAAGGTCTTGAAGTTTAGGCTGTATTGGTGTACGATATGTATTGCTGTCACTTTGCAAAACATAGGAGTCATCAATTCAAACATGTGGCATATCCAGCGTGGCTAGACAAACGTATGTTTTGATTGAAAGTTCCTCACAAGTTGCTTCTGACAGTTTGCATTACAGGGTTTAAATACTCAGAACTGAAGATGTTTTTGTTTCGTTTGTGGAATGAACTGAGCTCACTGTCTTCATAATCCGGTAATTACATTATAATTCTCTGTGTACGAAACTGAACTCAAGAGAACAAACCTGCTCGAAAACCTTTCGCAAATTTTAGGAATGCAAGATTCAAATAAATACAAATACAATCGGCCATCAATCAACCAGTGCATCATCATGGTGTGGGGAAAGAGAGATTGGGGAGAGTGAAATGAACAATTTTGAAACGACACAAAAAACCTATAAACACCCATGTCATCTTACAAAGGTGACATCATATTCCTCTGGTAATTTGTAAATACATATCAGAGCTTTTCCAAACGTTGGTGAACTGACATAATTTATATGAACTGATCCAGGACATTGGTGAATCGACTGGTTGTTGGAGAACCAGTGATACGTTAGTGAAACGTATATTGAGGAAGGAAATATAGGAAATGAAACACATTTGAGTGCCAACTACTACCAAACTTTGCACTATGGTACATGTAACATGTAAACAATCGTGCAGAGCCTGAGGTCATTGTGGCCACACCACAAGTACTACTGCAAGTAGCATTTCTTGTTTAATGAAAACAGGTTGGCAAACAGACCATTTGAGCTTGCTACATGAAGCTTTAAAACTGTAACACACAAAGTTTTATCAGCTTTCTCTTGACATTAGCATGGTAAGTTTGTGAGAAAAGGCTTTGAGATATTACTATCACTAATGATAATATAAAGCTGTTTATCTTGCATGTTCTTGTTTGGTCTGGTTAATTCATCTACATGTAGTAGGAATTGCACGGGAACTTAACAGAGTGAATTTTCACTAGAAAGTTTGAAGGAAAATTTGAGCGAACTGGCAAACTGACATTATATGAACTGATCCAAGATCGGCAAATCGACTGGTCATTGGCGAACCAGTGATACATTAGCAAAATGTATATTGAGGAAGGAAACATAGAAAATGAAACACCTTCGAGTGCCAACTACTACCTAACTTTTCACTATGGAAATGTACAAACAATTGTACAGAGCCCGGATTCATTGTGGCCACGCCACAAGTACTACTGCAAGTAGCATTTCTTGTTGAATGAAAACAGGTTGGCAAATAGACCATTTGAGCTTGCTATAGTAGCTTTAAGACTGTAACACACAAAGTGATATCAGCTTTCTCTGGACATTAGCAAAGTTTGTGAGAAAAGGCTTTGAGATATTACTATCACTAACGATAATATAAAGCTTTTTATCTTGCATGTTCTTGTTTGGTCTGGCTTAATTCATCTAGTAGGAATTGCACGTAAACTTAACAGAGTGAATTCCCTAGAGAGTTTGAAGGAAAATTTGAGAAGAGCGAATTTTCACCCAAACATTCGGGCCAAATTATTGGTACATGTGAATTAACACTTGAAAATTTGCACTAAAACAATGGGCAGCGGGAAAATTCGTCACATTTTCTTTGAAATTTTGATGTGAACAAAACTTCACCATTTCTGGCAAAAAGCCCCCCAAAATTCATGAATTTTTGTTGAATTACGCTCTCATTATCTTTCCAAAATACTGTAATTTACATTAATAATACTTTGGGCAAACTAACTTTTGGTCTGGGCGAATCCACTTTTGAGCTGGGGCAAAACGACGTTGAGTTGGGATGAAATGGTTTGGGGCCAAACAGACCTGGGGCAAAAAGACCTGTTTCCCCAACAAATGGCAATTTAGAGAGTAACACCTAAGTTCAGTCTTTGTGGGATGGATGGTCATGTAAGTTGACCTGGCTCAAATGTTTAAATCAGTAATTGCCTTCTGAATATTAAACAAAACATAATTAACAGTGAAATAAATGAAGAAGCGTTCTCAAGTCAAATTGCTCAGAAAATAATTTTTTTGCATTACCCAACGGGAATCGAACCCATGACCTTATAGCTTGCAGAATACTGGGCTGAGCTATGGAGGACTCATGGTGAGCATTAGGTTGTAAACTAGGTTCTTATGTGCGACACATGCTGCTAGCTGCAAGGCTTAATATGTCAAAATAATATGTGTGGATAAAATAATGATAACTGAAATGGTGACCTGGATAAAGTGAAAAAATATTATTACTCATCATTTATCCACATTTATCATTTTGACATACTGTATTGAGCCTTGGCAAGGCCTTTGTAGTGTGGCACGGCATTGCCTTCTTTCCAACTTCATAATGTTTCTGGCAGTGAAAGGTCACCAGACAACAGAGCTACTTTCCATCTGGGACCTAACAATGGAGTAATACAGAGTTTTTAGCAATGAAACATCTCTCAAGTCTCTGCAATTTCTTTTAATTAAACCATTAGCGCCTTATTTGCTTTGCTGAGGATCTTAGTGATCCAAGATCACTCATATCATGGTGCAGTTGGTGAACTGTACATGTATATCATCAGAGAGACTTAGTGGGTATTTACAAGTCAACGACCTGTTCCACTCATACAAGTTGTAAGGGTCGTGAAACAATGATTTACGAGTCTTTCAGTTGGTGAATTGTATATCATTAGGGAGGTTTAGTGAGTATTGACGTGTCAACGACCCATATGACTTGTATGGGTCGTGAAACAATGATTTATAAGTTGTTCAGTCGGTGAACTGTATATCATTAGAGACACAAGTTAATGACCCGTACGACTCATACGGGTCGTGAAACAATGGTTTACGAGTCATACAGTTGGTGAACTGTATATCATTAGGGAGACTTAGTGGGTATATACAAGTCAATGACCTGTACGACTCGTAAAAAAACATCATTAGGGAGACTTAAAGGGTATATACAAGTGAACGACCTGTATGACTCGTATGAGTTGCATGGGTCGTGAAACAATGGTTTACGAGTTGTACAGTTGGTGAATTGTATATCATTAGGGAGAGTTAGTGGGTAAATACAAGTCAATGAGTCGTACCACTCGTACAAGTTGTATGGGTCGTGAAAGATGATTTACGAATTGTTCAGTTGGTGAACTGAATATTATTAGAGAGACGTATGAGTTGTACGAATCGTACAGTTGGTGAATTGTATATCATTAGAGAGACTCACAGTTTACATACAAGTGGACGACCCATACGAGTTGTAGAGCATTTTTTTCTCCAAGACGATCGAGTGCTTGGCCACACTTTCTGCAGGACTTTTGCTTGGATACTAACACAGACGCAATTGGATGCCCACATTCGACAGTGAAGTCATGAAATTTTGAAACTCCTCGGGGCTACTTTCTTTTAAGGTCGGCACCAACTGAAATAAACTCTCACTCTCTGTGGCGAATGTACAAAAACTTTGTGAACATTGTAGCCGAACACAAAACGTTCAACTACAGTAGTAAATTCTCTCAGATTAAGGATTGCATTCCCAATCCTACTAATCACTAGGAAAAAACGAGATAAATATGAAAAATTTTTGAAAACGCTAGCCATCTTTTGAGTAGCATGAAGCATACACAATTTTATACGTAGTCGGTTACACGTGTCATTGTTAAGTGACTGTGACGGGATGTAGACATCAACAAACCATCGGTCCAGACTTCGGCACACATACAGTACAAAGAAGCATACTTTTCAAGTTGCACTTTTGCACTCTCCTACTCTAGGTCTCCAAAGAGTATACACAGCACGGGGTTCGTACTGTTTTTGGGACTAAAACTTCAAGGACTTTTCAAGGACATTCCAGGGCGCAATTCCAATTTTTCAAGCACTCCATCTAGTTAAAAATGCCATTAGAATGTGATACTAGATGATCGGGTTTAAGGGACAACTGTCAGATTTGTTCAAGTGACAGTCTTTTCTAGTTCTTCCACTAAGTGAAAACAGTCAAACAGAAAATTTCACAGACTTTCAAGGCCTTGAATTTTGATTTTCCAATTCAAGGACTTTCAAGGACTTTCAAGGTGCGTGCGAACCCTGACAGCATATACCGCAGTTGGGCTCCCACGCTTTGAGAACAAATAATATTCATTGTGGTTTGCACTTTGGAGCATTCAAGTTTAGAATGAGGTACATGTATATATATATATTCGAATTAGCGCTTTACGACCCTCCCGCTTTAAGACTCTGAAGCGCTCTTGGCCTCTCACACTTTGAGAACGAAGTATATTGTGTTTTGCGCTTTTTTTTAAAATTTATCTATTTATTATTACAACACTACTTACATACTTACATACACTTATAGTTACTTACTTACAATTACTTTAAAAATAACAGTTGCACAATTACTGTTTTTTTATAGATTACATCTGATATAATAATACAGTGCTTTATAATAATGTACAAGAACGATAGGTACACACATTGGCCACTAACAAGAAAAAACATGCTAACTAAGAAAATTAACAAAATTGGGGAAAAAGCAAATTAAAGAGAAAACTTTCTGGTCATTTATTGTAAAAGTTTAATACATCGTTATTTTTTGAGGCAATGTACTTTTCTGTCTGATAATTAATTTTAATTTTCTGTTTAAAACCTTCAATGTACGGATGTATACGCTTTCTTCTGCAATCCCAGATATATAACTTAACCATTAATATTAATTATTATATGGCTACAATAGTACGCGCGCTCTGATTGGCTGCTGAGCGGGCATTATTTTCTTGTAATGACCGGGCA
>OZ026595.1:12358650-12396150 GCA_964020085.1 Micromussa lordhowensis
GTGTTCCCACCTCGTGTCCACCGCGGGTGAAAATATGTAGCACCGCGGTAAAGACGAGTGCGACCGCAATTGAATACATACCGCGGCAAAATAGACAAGGTAATACCTCGGGAAAATAATGTATGTGTATCGAGTAGAGTGGCATTTTTTCATCAACATTTCAGGTAAACTCCATCATAATCTGGAATCAAGAAACGCGCTCGATGAAAAGTCGAACGGTTTACATGCAAATGCGTATCCTCTAGTTTGTTTCGCTCCTGCGAAATCTACATGTGCCGTTTTACGAACTGTGGCTACACTGTACGTAGCCGTTTTAATAGGGTTCGCAGGGTTTTCTTGATTAGAACGGCAAATGGATGGAGCAGTCTACTACTGCTGTAATCAACAAGTCGTTGATAAGGCCTGGCTAAACTAGGAAACATTGTTGCAGAAACATTGTTGCTTGTTATGTTTCCCTGGGTGGCTAAACTGGGAAACATTTGTTTCGGACGCAAAATTTGTGTTCAGGAAACAAAAATGTTTTTGACTTCAGGCAAAAACATTTTTTGTTTCCGAGCAGCAAAATTTGTTGCCGCAACATATGTTTCCCGCGCGGCTAAACTGGGAAACATTTGCCTCCGCAACAATGTTTCCTAGTTTAGCCAGGCCTATAGAGTGCCATTAAAATACATCTGCTGATCCGTAATCGCGGCAACATGCGCTAAATGCTACCAGTTTCAGGTTAAAATGTCACTGTTCGTCGTCTAGTTGTTGCTGTTTTTTCTTCAAAATCGATGCATTGAAAGTAGTAACGACATTTTGTGACTTAGTGTTGGAAGCAACAGAAGTCAGGAATCATTGAAAATCAAACACGCAGCATCTTTTGATTTCCGCGAAAGGTCACGCGAAATGTAAAACAATATCCACTTGCCTAGAATGGAGATTTCGATTCTCCTTTAGATCAAGTGTATAAAGGCAATTAATATATTTCCCCGTAGGAATCTTGGCTTGAACTTAAAGGAAGATTACATGTGTTGAATGTCGTCAGGAATAAAGAGCGGTCATCGCTGTAAATTATTTGTTGGAATCAGTGGAAATCAAACGGGTATGATTCTAACATCTGGAGGTACAGATAAACGAAACGGGAGAAACTAAGTACACACTGAAATCTCTTATAAAATAATACATCATACATAAAAATGCGTAGATTGCTATATAACCCTTCACTTCCAAAAACCCTGGAATGCAATACGCCCGGGAATACGAACATAGCGGCATGTCTTTTGTCGGCTTTTCGGAATTTCGTGTCTCAAAAGGAAATTAAAGGTAAAGAAACCTTCCATGGGGCCGGTGAGCTTTTTCCAACATTTTGATCAGAATTATAACAAGCCAAAATAACAAGCCTTATCGCGACCACTTCGTTTAGCCGCAAACAGAAATAAATAAACCAAAATCTATTTTAACCATTGTTTATTTTGCGGTAAATATACCGTGGGACCAGGCCAATTTCATTGGTTGCCACAAGACAACATGTCACCAATGCACTCAAGCAAAACGAGGTGAGCTGTGATTTTTGTTTCCGATTAATGGCGGGTTGTTCTTGTGTTCCGTTCTTGCTTTCACTTTGTGCTAAGTTATATTAAGTTTGGAGTGCTGTTATTAAAAAGCCGATGAAGGTTTCTCTTATTCACGGTTTGCTCTCCTTTAAGCAGGTTCCACGAATAACAGTAGAATTTACATATTCTTACATGTATTGAAGCTTACTGTACATCTCCATCGGCTGCAAAACTTGGACCAGAAAAAGTCCGATCGCTGAGTTAATGACAGCTATACAAGAATGAGACACAAAAAGCAATGGCCGTTTTTATGTCATTCACCGATCGGAGTTGACCTGGTTTTTGTAACTGCCGGCTACAAAGCGCACAGCACATATAAACAGACAAGTACGGATGATATTATGGCAACAAAATAAATTGGAGTTGAATTTAAATGTATTACCCCGGTTTCTTTTAATCGAAGTGGATTTCAGAGCCATTCCAGCCGTTCGCATTTAGTCTTCCCGGTCGTTTGCATGAAGCGTGGACATAATGTCAGATCATTTAGCGAACCCGTGATGTCGCGTTCTTCTTGGCAAACGGGAATGCTTAACACAATGTTATGTTGTCAATCTCGTAACTCACATGACCCTGACTTGGATGATCGGCTTTATCAAATGCTTCTTTGCGATAAAAATGCGGAGATTGAAGCTGAACATGTCGCGAAGAACAAAACGCTATTCAAACTTGACGCGTCTTTTTTACCGAGGTAATACCTCGTCCAAAATGCTGCCGCGGTGGGATGAATAGCGTCCTCGGGTTTACCTAGGTAAAGACGAGGTTGAGTGCGGGAATACCGCAAAAAAAGGTAGCATTGGATATTTCCACCGGCAGCTAACTTTGAAACCCCCTTTCTTACTTTCTTAAGCTAACAATTGGGGCGAAAAAAAAAATTGTGTCATATACACTTTAAATATGTACATGACACTACTGCCATTTAAGCATAAATGTTTGGTCATGGTTATCATTAATAAAATTGAATCATGTATAATGAAATTTAAGGCTAAAAATAATATATTAATAATACCTTATTCATGCATAATTATGTATTTATGTTTGTGCATCTCAATTTCTGCATTTTTCATGAATCTACAAATACAAGACTAGCAAAATTTACACATATGAACTTCACTCCACCTTATAATAAATTTACAAAATTAAACAATCGCATTGATAGTTCTGCAGTTCTCCGCTTGTATCACCAGATGTAGTTCTAAGACCGTCTTGCCCTAAGAATTTATTTTAGTGTGAGCATTTATGATGAACATGTGTAAGAAACGTAAGAGCGTAATGTTAACGTTCCTGACATGTCTGTTGCAGGGTGTCAAGACAAACCACAGCCTGGGTACATGTATGTCAAGTGTGAGTGTCGAGGGATGTTGTTTTAATACTCAATTTTAACTCTTGAATTGTGGGCAAGTTATAGGTTGTAGTGGTGAATCATATTATGCAAATTAGGGTTGTTTGATGATCTGTTAACTTCCCATAACAATTCTGTTGTTTTGCAGGCACATAATTGTGGTTTGACAACTCTAAGATGAGTTACACAACCGCAAGTGTTGTGCTAAACATGGAACTGTTAGTTCGAATAACTCATTTTCAATAAGTCATCAAATAACTTAAATGGTTGTCTGGCTAATTTGTTGATCAGGGAAAGTGTTAATGGCAGCTTGCAACTGTTCGTTCAAATAACTCAGGTAAATAATTAACCACGCGACCATGGGCCGAGCGCGGTTCTTGCTCTGCATGGAGTTTATTATTAACCGCGCGGCCATGGGCCGAGCACGGTTCTTGCTCTGCACGGGGTTTATTTTTCGTCGTTTTGTCGGTGAGCAGACCCAAACTTCTCTCGGCCAGACTTCGAATTACGCAACTTACGATGTTTATCCAAAGCTGTTAAGACGTTAATGTACTGAAAATTTATGAATATTCTACTCTTTATTTTGGGCAAAATATATTGCCTTTTTGTGTTATTGAAGAGCTTGATTCGAAGCGAGTGTTAATGTGTCAACATTGCAAATTTTCTTGGGCAGCATGTTGAATAAGATTGTGCTTGTTTTGAACTTTAATTTCGCGAGGGGCGACCGTGATTGATGCAACTGTAATTTTGGGAGTATTTTTCGTAGTTTTAGGTTAGAAAAGTATTGTCGTGTTGTTTTATTGAAGCGAGTTCAAAGATCGGAAGGAAAATCAAATATTTGCAAGCTAAGCAAAGAACGTGTCAGAACGTGCAAGGATTATGTCATTGGCAGAGAAATAGCCACCATACTAAAGAAAGCCGTGGATAAAGCAATTCTTGAATTATGTGACTGTTGTGACTACTTTGCTAGCGCTTTACTCATGGAAAAAAACAATTAAATTTAATAGTGACTTTTAAGAAAAAAAGCTGTTGTTGATAGTGTTATTATAGGATCGTTCGTATCATTCATGCCCATAAACATCCCAGATTAAGACAATTACGTCTCAGAGATTTCACAATGGCTACGACTGATGGTGCAATCGGGGTTCACAACGGCTACAAGTGATGGTGCAATAAGAGGCTTAAATAGTTCGTGTGTAGTCGTTGCTGTCAGTTGTTGCATTACATATTGATCAGGTGATTTTGTGTCTACAGTCAACAGTGAATCAACAAGGACTGCTTGCAGACAAGAAACGTGAAGGTAGATGTTTTGGTGTTTATTTCGGAAAATGCAACAGTCGCGCGATATTACAGTTTGTGTTGATCAAGGGATGTGCTGTGTACAACAATCAGTGAATCATCAAGGACTGCTTTGGAATGTACACTGCTTTGCAGCTGTGGTGCAAAGGAAACAGTTCAATTTTAAAAGCGCGGTTATAAGATCTAAAAGATTATCTTGTTGTGTGGTAAAATATCTCTTCATTTGTTGGTCAGGGAAAGTGTTAATCTCAATTGTTTGGGCATAGGTGATGCAACGGTGTAGATGCGAAGGAGACTAAGAAAGGGTCACAAAAAGGTTGGCTTATACAAATGTAACTGTAAACATTGTCCAACAGCATAATGGTAAGCAGTTTCTAAATAATCAATTTATTCTTTCTGCTGAGGGCACAAAGTCTGGAGAAAAGATCTTTGTAAAAGTTTAATATCGGGATCATTATTTTCATTTAATGACACTAATTCGGTTATTGCTTACTGTAATTTGTCCTCTTTAAAACTTAAGTGTTTTTTCATGAAAAAAGTAATTCCATATTACGCAAAGGTTTCATGTAGCTCATATCAATCATCATTCATGTACTGGGTAGGGTTTTTCCCTTCTATGCTAGCATATAACATGCATATATTATTTGGCATCTCCAGGACAAGGTGTAAAGTAACTGCAAGCGTTGTACTAAAAATGGAACTGTTAAAGTAACTCAAATTAAATGGATGTTAAACTTCTGGTTAATTAATTTGTTAATCAGGGAAATGTTAATTTTAAATTTCTGTTTATTATGAAATGGTTAGTAGTGGGTGGTGTAGCAAATGAATACCGGCAAATTTGGCACTGCACTAGCGTGTCTCATCGCTTGTTGCCTCGCCAGTGAGCTTGGCTAACATAGTCCTAAATTCATCTGTATTCATTCGCTACACCATCTACTACTGGCGTGTCATGTGCTACAAATTCTTGTTCAAACAAATGCAATATACAGGTAAACGTGATGACGTGCTGACGTGACGCAGGTAGGATGCACAAGTTCAAGCTCTCCACTTTGAAGTTGGTTAATTTAATTTTCTTGACAAAACAAGAATTCCTAAGTGTAAGAACCAGATCTAAAACCTTACAAATGTCCAATACCGACTCAACCTCAAACAAGCTGGACATCATCCTTGCCAAAATGGACGACCTACTCAAGTCAAGAGACTTACAAGAAGCAAAGTTGAGTAGTATCCTTGAGATATTATCTAGTTTAGAAAGTTCACAGAAAAAACCGCCACTGACATTGATGCAGAACAGAAATTGTTCTGCCAGCAACTGAAAATAATGCTTTACAATTAAGTGTTTATTTGTTGTTTCATTAACTCAGATGAGTGATGACAAATTGCCTCAGTAGCTGCCCCTGAAGAGGCCATAGCCTGTTTTCATGCCAGTGATAAATGTTTATTTAACACAAACACATTCCCCTGTCACTATTACTATATAATACGATAATTTTTCTTGTTTGTGAATCCAAGGTGGTAGCATTTGGAGAGGCAATGTCAATATGTATCGATAAATCCTGAACTGGCCTCGCAGCCTACATTCCATTAACAATTCACTTCAACTGCATAGTACGATGGAATTCTCTGTTGACTCCTCTGTAAGATTTGGTGCGTGTACCAAAATAAATGGATGTAATGCAAGAAAGTTTCAATTGACTGAAGAAATGAAACAAAGCTAAAATCAACTCGCGAATAAACAAGCCACTATTTTTACAATACCTTTGATCGGTCGAAACTAAATTTTTCCTCGCGAATCTCAGAGTGTCTTTCTCGTTAACTTCTGAAATGATTTCCCGAATTTCTATGGCCCTCTGAAGTAAACTAAAATGAAAGTTTCTCTCGGAAGTACGATGGCCGATGCAACAATGGCTGTGTAAGACACACCAAAGTACCTCAGAAGCTACTGTTTGCTGATTGGGCAGAATAATACAAAGGATTTTTCTGCCCAATCAGGAAGCAGCATTGACAGAGCCGTTTGGAAATGGTCTGGTAAGAGTCGGCTCCCAGCACTACCAAATGTAGTTTCATAAAAATCCCATGAAATACTCGTGAAAGACTCATGAATCACTTTTCAGGGGCCATGAATATTGCAATTTCCTATTTTCATGGCCTCACTGAGAGCCATTAATTTTTCATGAAAATCCTTTCATGGCTCATGAAAATCTTTTTCATGGCCATGAAAAGTCGTCGCTCATCCAGAACTGAAATTAATGGGTCATTAAAACATGTTTTCATGGTCATGAAAATTCATGAAAAAATAAAAGTTAAATTTAATATTTCAGGGCCCATGAAATTGAAATGGTAGTCAGAAACTGGCCAGAGCGGAATTTAATGGGTCATGAATGTATATGTTCATGGCCATGAAAAGTCAGAAATATGAACCAAAATATAATTTAATGGGTCATAAAATATACACCAATACATTCACAACACACAAAAAGTCTACAAATGAACATATGAAAGGTTGTATATTTGAGCTGCAGAGATAGCACTACTTTAATAGCCCTTAAAGTAACTGAGAGACGGCCTTATGCGCCTACTGGCGCCATGAGAAATGATGATGATGAAAGTAACTGAGAATATCACACTCCAGAAAAAGAGGGCAGAGTACAATATTTTGCAAGTGTCGAAACATCAAGATTTCATAGTGTGCCCAGGCTCGAAAATTTCCTCAACTACAATGCCAAAATAATACTTGAAATCGCTTGACAATTCTAAACAAACCATCTGCTATTTTATAAGAAGAATGGAATGAGTTATTTCCTAGAAATTCTATTAACAATAATTTTAGACTGCTGGGTATCTAGTCGTATGGAAAACAATTCCCGGCTGCCAGATATCTTGACACTCTTGAAAATATTGTCTATTTTCTGATTTCTATTAAAAACCTGATTGTACAATTATAAATACCGGAACTGTGGACATGATAGGGCCACAACGTTTCTCCCCAGACTTCAGTTTCGTTTCTTGACCATGACTACTGCATACTTCATCCTTCTCACAAAAAAGGTCAAATATTTTTCACCTCCGTAAGAAGAAAATTCTTTGGGATAACTATGCCCTCCTACAAATGATTTCTAAATACTTTCCAGCCTGTGGCAGGTCTCTAAATTGTGTAAAGATCTGTAAAAAAGGCCTATTTATGTTGTGGAATTCGAACATGCCAGACACGAACCGCCATCTTGGATTTGAATGTTGATAGGACCCTGGGACCTAGTTTGCTATAACCCATGATGCAATGCTCTGAGCAACGCGCGGTTACTTTCAACGGTCAAAAACGAAGCGTGATCATGGCGGGACATGACGATAATTCTGAGATATTCTACTACGAAATGCCTCTGGAATGATGTTTAAAAGCGACAAAATCTGGATCTTGTGGCTCTAGGAACAATTGTAAGTATAAAGAATCGCAAGTCTTCTGGACTTAGACTTTGTACAGTGTTTTTGATGATCAGTACTGTAACGATATAATTTTATCGCCAATAAAATCGACCTCGCAAATACTAGTATGCTGCGGCCAATTTTGGATCTTTGTCTTAGCTTTCTTCTAGCCCATTTCAGGTTTTACATCGTATATATTACAATCATAACTTAACCAAAAAGAATTGAACGCTTCTCATAGAACTTGATCTCAAATCATGTTCTGTTATGAGCAATAAATCGCTTCTATTTAAGGTCTTGATTTAGCCTTCAGTGGTGAAACTGAACAAACCTTGTCTGCCGTTTTAAATCACATGTTGCTGTGTTTTTGTTCTAGTTATTGAGGCACAAAAGCTTGAAGTATGCATTCAGAAACAGAACTACATCATCTACATGGTTGATAAGCTAAGTGAAATTCACAAACATGAGTGATGATACTGTCAGCATTCTATCGTAATCTGAGAGATCTGACAGGAAATACACAGTAGTCTTCTTCAATTTGAAGCTTGAAAAAATGTCGGTAATCTTACTTATGTATGCCATATTAGAAAAACCTTCAAATGTACAAAATAAAATAAAATTTAAACAGAAAGAAGATGTTCCAGGTGGTCTTTAATTGCTGTTGGCTTCTTCTGTAGATACTGGACAAAAATCGTATGATACATGTATATATTTATAGAAATTAACCCAAAGCAAATACGCACGCTGATTGGTTTAAAATTGGTTTCTATAACTCGATAGAAACACAGAACTAGCACGAGTTGTTGACATAATGATGGCATGAACAAAGAGAATTTACATTTTGATGATCGAAGTAAACAAGTTGTTTTCTTTTTCTTCGTCGCGGTATTTTCTAAACGAAATAGAAAACATGTTCTCCATGTTCCTACACTTGTGAAAGTTTGGGAGAACTCGAAAAAGCTGTGGAAACACTCACCTGCAGCTCGTGTTCCCACAGCATTTCTCATTCTCCCAAATTTCACTCGTGTTTCTATTACTCGATAGAAACACAGCACATGTTTTCTATTTCTTAATTATAAGCGTAATAGAAGGTTAATGTTGACAAGTCCAGTGTTGGAAATTTGCACTCGCCTGCTCGTCAATACGAGTGTGAAAAGCGTCAAGTGAGTACAAATCATTGATCACTCCCCCGTTTGGCAAGTATGTTTTTCTGTTTGGGGAATTTAAGCTTAAATATTGAGAACACTCCTTTTCATTTTCCATTTTGGCAAGAATATCTTTAAATGAAAACTTACCATTGCTTTTATTTTACTTTTTTAACTTTCAAGATGCCCAAATAATTTGAAAATAATACTCAACACAGTGTTTCATAAAGAGACAAAATGAACTATGGCTTCCTCCAGTGATAATTTACACAACGGTTGCACATCAATGAAGGGATACTGCTAGTCTAACATGTACTACTAATGCAATATTCTTATAGATTTTTGTTAGCAATAAGAGAAGTTCAATTGAAAAACAAAAAATGACACAATATTTTTTGATCAGTAGTAAGTTTGATTTTGGTCTTTGTAAGCTGTATATATATAGTGATTTACATAGTAGAAAAAATGTTCATGTTTAGAATTCACTGCATACAGCATAGATAGTTATTATTACAACTAATATATATATCAAAATCGGTCAGAATCATAGAAGGTTATTTTCAGATAGAATTTTATGATCATGGCAAAAGTTATTTAATTATATGACTGAAAAAGAAATCAGTGATAGAATAATATTTAACAATTTTTTAATATTCAAAATTTCTTTATTTAAAAAGAAAATGATATAAAGACATCCAGTATTCATGCTGGAAATAAGATGCAAGCATTTTCTGGTCATATGACACCAAAATGGTTACAATAAAAATATTTGAACAGTACGTGCAGCAGATTGATGTTTACGTTAGTCATACATTACATCAATATCTTTGCCTGGACAGATGGGTGACAAATGACTATAGGATTTGGGTATGTTTTTCCTATAATATTGTTCAGTGTCTTATGGTACATGCACAGGTAAAAATGTGGACTGCGCTTATAGCCTACAGTACATGTAGCTTGCGATTTTTGGCACTCATCAAAGATCCTGTTGCCAAGGTGTCATTATATGAACATGGCAGTCATTTACAAAGTGTTTTAGTGAGTATAAAGCTTTTTAAAAAAACACTAGGCTTACATTTAAGTGACAGCAATTTACAGAATTCAATACAAGTTACATTGCTTTTGCTAAAATGAAATTCAACGAAGCAAGTGTCATGTTTGTTGTTAGAAGTCACTGAACCAGCAGCTAAGTCTGTTTACTGCTGTCTGTCATTACTTATCAACAAGTCAGACTTTTTATATGTCCAGGCCATACAAACCTGTCATTTTTTTTGCAATTTTTTGGCAAATAGGATTGATGAAACAAATTGTAATGATATCAAAATGGCTGGAATAAAAGTATTTAGTTGTTTTGTAGTTAATGGACTATTAATGGGATTTTCATGGGTTGCAGGAGTAATCATTTGCTCCATGAAATTAACAGGGAGTCAAATTTCATGGACCATAAAAATTCTGTGAAAAGGTAATTAAAAAAGTGTGAAAATTTTCATGGGCCATTAAAATTTCCCGTTCAGGGGTTTTTCAGGAGCCATGAATTTTTCATGTCATTAAAATCCCATGAAATTAACACCATGAATATCTGGTGGTAATTTTCATGGTGCACTTTCCAATAACATGAAAATCCCATTAAATTACATTTCATTACACCAGAAAATTTAATGGCATTTTCATGGACTTTTAATGTTTTTGATTTCAGAATAAAAATTTCATGGGCCATTAATTGGGAAGTTTTAAGAGGATTTTCATGGTAACTTTATGACTTTTTTCATGCTTTTTTCATGGGATTTTCCCCATGAAAACCCATGAATTAACACCATGAAAAACATGTTAAAATGGCATGAAAATGTTATGATTTTCCCATTAAAATTTTCACAAGATTTTAATGGGTTTTGGTTTCATAGTGCAGGGGCTTTTCCTGCCTTACTTGTAAACTTTCGTCCCTTCATAATTCATTTTCTTGCCCGATTTATTTCCTCCCGCTCCAACTAACTGCCCCTAGGTCTCCGAGGATGGGAAGGCGCAGAATCGGCAAACATTTCCTTAGAACGTCTCGCGAGCACTAGTGGACAAACTTGTTGTGAAGTTTGCAGGCACAACTTTGGAAGAAACCGTCGGCCATGACATATACAAAACGTTCAGTGACCTTTTCTTGCACGGAGAACAGAGAGACAACATGGTGCCCGAGGGTATCCAGAGCGAAGATTTGTGCAAGATCCGCTCAAATTCAGGAGACAAAAAAACATCAGGCGTTGAAGCCGAAAAAAAACTTAAAGAAGTTTATGGCACCAAATATCGAATCAATCTGGACCATCAGATCTTGACAGACCACGGTATTTTCTACCCCCAGGCGTTGTACAACGACCTAACATTTGAAGTGACCCTTGCACGAGCCAGCCAAGTAGTCAAAGGCACGGACCCGACCAAACTGAAATATAAGCTGAAGAACATCCAGCTTGAGTATGAAATGATCGAAAGTGAGTATCTTGCAAAAGAGGCAACCAGCATTTACACCAGCGGCAAAGAGTTTTTATACGACCACGTGAGCCGTGATAAAGTGGTCCCTATCGACAGAGAAACAGCAACGAGAATAAACATCAAAGTCAATGCCCAAAGACGGTCATTGAAAGGGATCCTCTTGCTGTTCATGGAGTCGTACGCAAGAGATTCGGAAAAATACATCTTCCCGGACATCAAGAAAATCAGCGTCACGATAAACTGCGAGCCCAACATGCTGTACAACAACGACATCGAAAGTCGGGACATTTGGAGTGAAGTGAGCCGCTTCTTCATGAAAGAAAAACACAAACCCCAGTTCATGACCCTTCAGAAGTTCTACACCGACAACAAGTTCGGGCTTCTGATCGATCTGCGCTCCATGGCCAGCCAAGAAATGCATGGCAGCGGCCAGCGTCTCGTGAACACAACAGACGGCGTGCAGCTGGAAATCGAGAGAGACGCCAAGGGGTCAGGTAAAGTAAACTGCCATGTTTTCATGATCGCTGACTCACAGTTTAACATAATGAACAGACAGAAGCAATCTGTGCAGTATTGAATTTATATGCAGTATTAATTGAAAATGGATCCTGGCAACATCCCCTTCAACGCGCTAATAGTCGGGCCGACCAACTCTGGCAAGACGCATTTTCTTGTGAAACAGCTCTGCGGCCCATTCCGCGGCAAGTTTGATTACATCGTGTTAATCTGCCCAACCTTCGCCCATAACAGAACGCTGTACCGGTTTGCGGAGAGAGATCCTTGGGTGTATGTCATCATCTGTGAGCAACACCATGTTGAAAGTTGGCTGAAAGGGGCAAGTTTTTATTTCGAAGGCGACAACACCCTCATCGTCCTTGATGACTGCGCTTCATCAAAAGATGTGAAAGATCGCACTGGGGAGCTTGTAAAACTCGCCTTTTCGGCTCGGCATGTCGGCATCAGAGTTTGGGTGCTGGCCCAGCAGCTATCGAGCATCACGAAGCCTTTCAGAGAGAATTTGGCGGCAATCGTTCTCTTTTATACGCCATCGGCGAAAACTACAAAGGCAATCTTCGAAGAATACGGCGGCGGCCATTCATACAAAGAAATCAATCAGATGATTTCAAGGCTGAAAGAGCGCAAGTTTGCATATCTGATTCTTTCACTGCGGCACCCTTACCGAATTGAAGAAATGTAGTATTAAGGCATGATGGAGCAACAATTCGAAGAAGCCAAAAAAATCTTGAACTGGCGAGAAATGACCCCTGGGGTAACGTACAAGTATCACGGAATCCAATGCCGCGGTAAAAACTCTCACGACAAGCCGATAAGTGTCATCACACTCGAGACGAAAGACGGCGTGAAAATGTATTACCCGCCAGCTTCTTTGTACTGGGAGCTCATCAGACGGGCAGGAACTTCTTACATCAGGTATGACGGTTTGCAAAATTCAACATGGGGGTATCAATATCCCGTTTTCAAGCTTGCAAATTGAAATAAAAAAAATGAATTATATAATGGCCGAACAAAACGACCCCGCGTTGACTGATGTCATGAAAATGCTTGAAGTCGAGCCTGCACAGCCACCTGTTGCCATGTTGGCGGGCCCCGACATTCCAGCGCTCTGTGAGCAGCTTGCCATTCTGGTTTCCACAGGCAAATGCAAAGAAGCAATAGGCACGCAGCTGACACACGATCAGGTGAAGCGATTGTCAGACAAAGATGTCATGAGGGCCCACAAAAGGTACGAGACCTACGTTGGCGCCAAGACCACAGAAACCCTTATTGACAGCTTTCTTTCATTCGCCACAAAAGCACTTGGCCTGGTGGTGCGGCTCAAAGATACCGAAGCCCTGCAGAATGAGCTGAAAAATGACTACATCATCACAAAAGAGCTGTCCAATCTTTCTGGCAGCCTTGCGCTGAGATGCGACCGGATGCTCGCAGTCGCCAACATGTTCAGCGCTGATGAGAAAGCTGAGCAAACTGCTGAGCAATCTTCAGTAACTGCTGAGCAATCTGCTGAATAATTGCTGAGCATTACTCGGCAATTAAATATTTTTTTTTTTCAGCAAATATACTTATGGCGGATTCAGAGACTGTCGACACAACCCAACAAGTGACATCGCAAAAAGTGGAATCACAAACACCCGCCAAAAAGCCTGAAAAAAACCCAAAACGGGTCGCAGTCGGCAGATTAATCACTGAGAAAACGAGACTTGCCCGCAAGGCGCAGAAAAAGGCTTTAGATGAGGCCAAGGGCATTATTGCAAATAACAACATTCAGGAAAAAAGGCCCCTGAGAATGTTGAGACAACAACACCTGTAAATGCCGCTGAGGCGCATAACATTCAGGAAAAAAATGCCGATCCTGAGACAATTCTAACAACAACACAATGGCTGAGTGTCATCAGCATTTTTCTTTCAATGGTCGGAATCTACTACAAATGAAAAGAGATAAAAGCCCTTTTCACCCCTCCAGTCAAGCCAAAAAAAGGAAGAATTAGAAGTATGGATTGAAGTTTTCATTTCAATCAATATATGGCTACCAAATTTGAATTACCCGTCAAACTTTGTGATAAGCGTTGTCTGGTACGAATACACCAAGGCATGTTGTGAAATTGCCTGGCGAATCATTTCCTCATTTGGGAACCCGCCAACGATGCTAATTGAAAAAATATATTTTTTAATATAACTATGTCTGACAACAAGCTTGGCATCAGCTGGATTGCGAAAAAGGTTGTGAAAGAGAACTTCACCGCTGACCCTAGCAGCAATGTGATGAACTATGCCAAGTTCACCGCTGTTATGGCTGGCAGCATCGCGCTGAAACAGTATCTCCAGGACCAGAAGATTCTTCCTGATTAAAAAAATAACCTTAACATAAAATGGCCAGCATTGCGATGATGATTGGGGGCGCAGTTCTCAACGCGGCAGCTTTCACTGGCGGCAACTATCTCGCCAAATTTTTGGCCGGTGACAATGGCAATAGACGAGAAAACGCGGCATGACAAGGCCCTGGAGGCTTATCAGTCAGCAATGGCAAAATACTCACGCGAACGAACACAGCTGCTCGACTGGATCAACATCAACGAAGAAATCAAAGAACACGCGCAGAAAAACTTCACAAACACCGATTACGCGTTCAAGCTCTACAACCAGGCCCACCCCGACCAGAGACTGACTCTGCCCAAAGCGCCGAATTTCTCGGACATGTATCAGCCAAGCGAGTTGCAGAAACAGGGAGAGCTTCTTTTTGTCGGCGGCGGCACGCTCGCCCTTACATACGCGGCTTTTCGTTTCCTTTGAACTTTCTTTGTTGTAAAAATAATGGACGCCAAGCTGGCCAAAATCTACTACAGCCCCCAGGGCTACTGGAAGGGGATCTCTGCCATCAAAAAATTGGCAGAAGCTGCGAAAGTTCCTGAAGATGCTGCCAAGCGGTGGCTCATCAAACAGGCTCTCTGGCAGATCTATTTGCCTGCACCGCGGCACGTTCCTCGTCCAAAATTTGACGTGTCGACGCCCAACTCGGTCCATCAAGCGGACCTTCTTTTTCTGCCACATGACAAGCTTCGTAGGAAGGTTTACAAATATGCGCTGACCGTTGTCGACGTTGCCAGCCGCTACAAAGAAGCAGAGCCTCTGACCTCCAAAGACTCTGCCGAGGTTGCGAAAGCTTTCCAGTCGATTTACAGACGCGGAAGTTCATGGGGGGGTGTCACCAAAGAAATGGAAAGCCGCAAGACATACATCCGCCGCGGCCGCACTGAGATTTACAGAGACCAGGCCATTGTCGAGCGTTTCAACCGCACGCTTGCAGAGCGCCTGTTTGGAGATCAGTATGCTGTTGAAATGCTTCTGCCAGAAGGCAAGCGGTTGACTGAGTGGGTCAAAAGGCTCCCCGATGTTGTCGGCGCGCTGAACAATGAGGTGACCAGCCTCACCAGTAAAAAACCGGCCGTTGCGATAAAAGAGAAATCCGTAGCCTCGAAACCGTCCACAATGTACTCCAGGCCTGTTGGATCAAAAGAAAAAAAAATACCCCCTCTTGTCAATGTGAGGTATTTGTATCAGCCCGGCAAACTTGAGGGTGGTACCAAAAGGGCCACTGATCCCATCTGGTCTCTGAAAGTTCACCAGATCGAAAGAAATGTCATGAAACCTAATGAGCCCGTTGTCTATTATTTGTCCGACGGGCCCAAGCGCGGGTTTGTTCGTGAAGAGCTATTAGTTGTGCCGCCTAATACGCAGCTGCCCCCAGCCTGAAATGCCCATATGCCAGGGTTTGTATGCCGTCATCTGCTATCCATCGCTTTGTATCAAATGGTGATAGCGAGATCTTGTTCATGCACATTCCGTACATTTCGTGCCCCTCGCTCCTCAAGATTTTCATTTTGTGCATGAACTGCCTCCTTTCAAAGAGCGCTTCTTTGTAGTGCTCGTGCGCTATCTCTTTCTCGATCACATTTTTTTTCTTGCCCTTCGCCTTCTTTTCGTTTTTTTTTTGCCCTCTTTCAGGACAGAGTACATCTTCGGTCTTATTGCAACAACTTCTTCTATCGCCAAACCTCCGCACTCATCTTTCATCTTGCCTAAAACCTTCTTATTCGCAGCGTTGTACATCAGATGGTCTTTGGGGTAGTTGCTTGTGTCGTACAGCCATGAGTGCTCTTGCATGTCTTTGTACACATCTTCTGTCTGGATGTCCAAGATCAGGCTGTCTGTGTCTGTGTAGACCAGCTCACATTTGTGGGCGTATCTAGCTTTCAAGTGGTTGTAGTAAAAGTCGTACATCAAGATCTTGCTGTTCTCGAGAATCGTCATGCCTGTCTACACGGGCTTGTTCAGCACCAGCTTTGTTTTGCGCATGTGTATGCCTGACATGTCGTTTCCAAAGATAGTGAATCTGTCAAAAAATGGACTTGACAGCAGCTTTCGGATCTTATCATTTTCCCAGTCTCTCACTATCTTCACGTCAACACGGTTTCTCAGGTTCTCCATCGTCTTGCCAAACACTGAGTTGTTCATCAGCTTGTAAAAGTCTGTTTCAAAATCGTTTTTCGCTTGCTTGCGAAACTCAGTGTTCATCCTGATGTATGGCTCCATCCACGGCTCCTGATTAAACTCTATTACTCGGTGCACTTTCTTCAGCCGCATTCCCTGTCTGAGATAAAACTGCAGGTTTCTGTAATGGGTCACGTACTTTTCTTTGTCTTCCAGCGTCAGCACCAACTTCTCTGTGTCCGGCATGGCCAAATCAAGGTCGGCCATAAGTCGCCGCTGGTATTCCGACATCTGCTCGGAGTTGATCTCTTTATTTTCCGGTTCCAGCGGGTAGTCATTGTGGGCGTCATGCAAGTGTGCGGGGTATTCGAGGTCCACCTCCAGTATCCAGCCCTTCTTCGAATTCGGCTTCATCTTCATTATCTGCTCTTCTGTGGGCATGACGCGCTTCCAGTGAAAGCCGCTCTTCGGCAAAGGCAGGCTCATTGTCCATCCATAGAGGTTGTTGGCATCAAGATATGTGATGTAGTTTGTTGGTTGGGTTGGGTCGTATCCTTTGACTTGCGGGTTGTTTGCCTTCGCGTACCTCTTGCTTGCCATTGATATGCTGCCCCTCATTCCCCTCTCGATCATCAGATGCATGTCCAAGTCCGTCAGCAGCTCTAGCTCGGCTCCTGTCTTTTTCAGCAAAGCGTCCCAACTCAAGCCCGGCGTGGTGTAATAATGCGCCGGATCCAGCCCGTATTTCTCCTGGCAAACCTTTCTGAAGTTTTCAAACACGTCTGCTAAAAGCAGCGTGTCTGTGGCCACGTACCAGTCATGGTAGTCGCCGAGATTTCTACACCCTAATGCCTCCCAGACCTGCTTTGCGTGTGCATATTCTTCATCTGTTATCCCCTTGCCACACAAGCTTGAGTAGAACTTTTCTTTCTCTGGGAGTTCTGTTTCCCCAAACCTTTCAAACGAGTCCATGTACTCGTATGGGTAGATGCCTTTCTTCAGCAGCAACTGCCACTTGTTTTCTTGTCATCAGTTTTTTCATGATGGGGAAGTCATCGGACCCCTTCACCAGCTTGTCAAGGCTGCTCAGCAGGAAATTCACGCTGTCGATGAATCTCAGGTTTCCAAGTGAAAATGAGATGTATTTTTCGGTGTTTGTCGGGATATATTTGATTTCTCTCTGAACCCTCGCCATCACTTGCATCAGCAGGTGGCCGTCGTATCCTTTCAAGTTGTGAAAGATGACGGGAATTGGCATTGTTTTCGGGTTTAATTTAAGCTTGAAGTTGCATTCGTTATGGGCGGCGCCTCGATATTTTCCTGTCATGTGATCGTGGTCTCTCACTGAATCTTTGAAGTTGGGCACAAGCAGTGGATCTGCACAGAACAGGCATTCTTCCTGAGTTTTTGCGATCCATTGATCGATTTCATCTTTTGGTTGTCTCCTTTCGTACGGCACGTATCTATTATTTACCGCCTGGTGGTAGCATCTTCTGTGGCTTTGGCCGCTGTATTTTCCTGAATCAGGATCATACACCCCCATCGAATCGAGATAAAGGTCTTTATACAAGCTTTTGTTGCAAATGTAGCATTCTCCGGCGTTCCTGTATTTTTGCCAGTCTTCATTTGTCATGACAAGCGGCCTTTTGTTTTCCATGTCTTCTCGCATTTCCCTTTCATGATTCTGAAGGTATCTCAGAAATACGAAGACCGCATCTTCGCCCCTGTAAGTGTATGGGCCAAAAGTCTGTCCATCGCTCCTCACAACCACATAAGAAAACCCGCAGGGCTCGTGCTTCTCTGTTTTCATCCTAAAGCTATGTTTGTTGTCTGGCTCGCATGTGGCTATCTTTCTCACTAGACATTCAAAGTCTGAATAAACCACAAAGGGCGCTTTCATCTGCTTGTGGTAGTTTGTGAAAGAAATCTTGTTTTCGCCTTGTTTCGGCATGTCCGTTCTTGTCGGGCTTTTCAGCAGCCCTTTGCACTCTGGTTTGTGCCTTTCAAGAAGATCTCTCATTGTGTAGCCATGCAGACAGCGTTCGCAAAAATGCTTCCTTTCATTATGCCTGTTTTGGTCATATAAAAGCGCTGTTAGCCTTTTCACAAGGCTGTAGTGCGTGTTTTCACCTTGCTTTGTCAACATCAAGTTAATTCTTGGGACTTCTCCACCTTTTTCACTGAGCCTGTGCACGACTACTTGCCCGTTTTCCCATCCAAACACATTAATCGCAATATTCTGATTCTGCCTCTCTAACCTATCAATCTGTGAAACGGGTGTCGGAAAATCAATGCCGGTAAAATTTAGGCCGTCTTCTGTTGGGTAGCTCGATGTCCTTCTCATATCGCCCCTTGGTTGAAATAGCGCTGCACGAATTGCCCATCTCAGGCATTCGTTGTCTCTGTTTTGTATGTTAAGAACCGCTTTCTTGTTTTTGTGGGCAGATCCATGTAACTTCCGCCGCGCATTGGTTGGTATCGCGCTACGTTAATGAAAGCTTCCAAAATTTTGTCCATTATCCATCCCGAGCCTCTTTCAGACCAGGCCTTTATCTCACCTTTAACCTCATCAATAAACTGATTCAACGAAGGAGTTAATATATCCATGTTGTGTTCATTCAAGATTACTGGTCGCATCCGATTAAAATAATGATCCATTTGTTGAAGTTTTTCATCTCGAATCATATAAAATCTCACAAGAAGGCTAAATTGTATTTTAACGCTCTTCAGCGACTCAACTTCCTTCGTGCAAACGTTTATGAATGAAGTTTTCGTTTTTTGAAAAAATTTGCACAGGTCTTTGTTGTCCTTTTCGGCCCGCATTTTCCACACGCGGAGCCATTGATCAAAATTGTTTCTCACAATTTCAAACCCGCCAATTATGCTTGGGCTAATTGGGGTTGGAAGTCCTTGATTCTCCTCGATCGGGCCATAAAACATTTCAAGAAAATCTCTCGAAAAATTTGCAGCAGCCATTGCTTTTATAAGGTCTGCACATTTCTTCAATACAAAAAATAATTCTATGTCACAAAATAAGAACTCGTTTATCTACCACACACACATGTATAATGGGGCGTTCTGTGTCAAATTTGTTTGGCTCCTCGGCGAGTGAAACGAGCCAAGGGTGTCACAAAAAATTTGACACAGAACCCCCATTATACATGTGTGTTGGCAATTTCCATCGCCATCTTAATGCAGTCAACCCGCACATCCAGTTCACAGTGGAGTGCGACACACCCATGGAAGGTAAACTCACCATCACGTTCCTGGATATTAGTGTATCCACCCTCCCCAATTGCGAGGTTGAGGTGCAAGTCTACCGAAACGCATTTGATTCACACCACCCTGCACAACATAAGAGATCTGTCATCAGGCACGTTGATGCGCCGTGCGAACACCATCCCTTCTAGCGACCCCTGAGAACAGAGGAAATATCCCACGTCCAGGACAGCCTACAGGTCAATGGATATCCCACCAAAATCATTGAAAATGCTGCCCAATCAAGGTCTGGCCCACAAATTAAAACCACCCTGCTGGCCTTGCTGTGGTACCCTATGTTCAAGGGGTATCAGACAGGGTAAAACGCACACTGCAATGGTTCAACATAAAGACTGCTTTTAAGCCCATACGCACTCTTGCTTCTGTCTTCAAAAAACCAAAGGACCATCCATCAGAAGAAAAAATAGCAGGCATTGTTTACAGGGTTGAATGCAGAGACTGTGATTTTCCTACATTTGTGAGAGCCAACGGTGCTGGGCTTCGAGGAGAGTGGAACATGATCCTGCGCGTGCCGTAAGTAAAGAGTTTGCAATTCGACAACATGCCGAGAAAACCATGCACGACATCCATCCATGCTATGGCAAAATTCTTGAAAGGAATGAAACTAATTACAAATGCAGAAGTTTTCTGGAATCTTTACACTCGGACATTGACAAGAACTCTGTGAACAAAAGAATGGAGTTCCCAAGGGCATATGTGCCGCTGTTAAGATCTCTGGGGAACCAAAATATAAAGCAGTGATCTTGAATTTTAGATTTATTGTCCCCTGAAGAAGAACCAGAGATACGGTTTAGATCAGTTTTAAGCCCTTTTTTTAGCAATTTTATTAAATTAATGTAAGTAATGTAGGTAATGTTAGTATTGTAAGAAGTGATAGTAGTGTACGTAATGTTAGTATTGTATGTAATAGCAAAAAAAATGTAAACATAAATGATTATCTAAACAAAAAAAAACTGCACCCAGACCAGGAAATTACGCCCCCAAAGAACCTCCATTCTCTGACTTTTATCAACTCAATGAGCAGCAGAAACATCACGGAAGATACAGCTAATGTCACGTATATTACATCCAAAGTTCGAGAGACCTGCGGTGATGAAAAGACTGGAGCTTTTCACATCCAATGGCTTATAAGTCAATGATACCGAGGGAACTAGAGGTAAGTATTATCTGTATGGTATACTTTGTAGTGTCTGTCATGAACTACAATTAAATCCATTAACTTGAGTTTATCTGCCGGTAGGTCACGCACCTGTGACATCTTTTTAATAGAGTGAATTTGTATAACCCGTTGCTTATATGCTAATGAGGCGCATAATATTCTAATGACCGGTTTGGGTGCGCACGAGCGCGCCGATTCACGTTGGAATGTACTGGATGTTTTAAATCTGAACCAGAATATTTTGTGCAAGACAAAAACCATGGATGTGCACAAAGTATGCGTAGTACTTTTGAATATACTTGCCATTTTACTGATGTTCGTGACTTTACAAGTACCACTGCCAGACGAAAATCATTACCCTTTGCAGCATCGGTTGTTTGAGAATTTTTATGGAGAACAGTTCTGCGGTCGAGATGTGTTTTCCCTGATATCATGACAAGCGCATTTGTTCTGGAGAAACACTGGTAAAACTCCAGCATCCTTTCTAAAATTAGCCACCGACATGATTCCAACGCTTTTTCATTTACCATTAGATGGACTTCCATGCAGACGACAACGACGACAAAAGGTAAACATCATCAATCAGATTCTACTTGTGATGATGATTCTACTTGATGATTCTAATTGTGATTTTTTCAATATGCATGGCATCAGTTTAAAAGTAGAGATTATTGCATCCAAGATTAAAGTGTTATGTGCAGTGTAAGCAAGAACGAAAACCAATACACACAAGAAGACAAAAACACATACATATAAACGAAAGTGCACCTACCATCCTGTGGTTGCAATGCACTCCCGTTGGAATCTCCACATAAAGGCTATTAACACTCAAATTGAATTAGCTTACTTGTACTGAAAACTATTATATAGCCAAAAGAGTATTCTAGCTCGTAGAGCTTGACATACACTGCAGTAGTACACGCAATATTCTTAAAAGAACTACACAAGACGTTAATATCCCTGTTAATAAATCTGAACTTGAATTAATAACTAGCATAATGAGTGAAAAACACTATTCAATACCAGAATGTTAAAAGCGAGATAAACTAGATCAATGTTCTTACAAAGATGAGAACAATCGAAGATATTTACGCTAGATACTCATTTACAAATGAAATGTCAAAAGCGTAGACATGTTCGTAGTTCCTCCGTCAGTAAATCAATTTCACAGGTAAGTTGAGCGTATTTACTCATCCGGAAGCTTGAAAGATTTTAATTTTGAGCAGTTTCAATCCTTAAACAAAATTTGTGCCGGTACTGACCAAGGTATGAATGCAAATTTGACATCACTTCTTTCTTTAATCCCCTTGAGATAGTCTTTTCGAAGCTTTGCTTGGTCTTTACGAACATTCTTTGAGACATCATCAGAAACAAAAATCTGACTGTCCAGGAACGGATTGTCCTTCAAGGCATTGGCGGCAACTTTAAGAATTTGCACCAGCGTAAGTTCAGCGTAAGTTCACCCTGTGGTCTTGGCCAATGGGGTGTTAAACAACATGATCGTGGCCATGTTCTCTCGGAAAGGCTTCGCGATGCTGGAGAGCTGCTGGGTCAGCACCCACATGCTAATGCTCTTGTAGCGAGCCAAAAAAAGCTTGACCAGCTCAACAGTCTGCCCTTTCACGTCTTTTGAGGCTGCGCAGTCATCAAGAACAATGAGAGTGTTGGTTCCTTTAAAACACCAGCTGACTACTGTCAACCAAAATTCCACGTTGTCCTATTCACAGATGGTAACAAACAACTGTGGGTCTCTCTCAGCGAAGCAGTAAAGGCTCTAATTGTGTCAATAACAAAATGCTTAAATCTGATTGGTTCTTTAAAGTCCTCATTTATGGCTTAGTTTGGCTGTTGCAACATCAAAACTGTCCGATTTGACCTGTCCGATTACTAACAGGCTGTAGTCGGACAGGTCAAATCGGACAATTCAACAGCCAATAAAAGTTAAGCACCAAATCTAAGTAACCAATGAAATTTTACTACCTAGCTAATGATAGCCAATCAAAACCAAGGAAAAAAATTTGAGCAGGTTTCCCAGCTTCATCTCAATCTAGAATGCCAACTTCACTGAATCAACTTATCCAAAGGCTTGAAACTGCAACACAAGCAATTGCTGATGTGTCGAGGAATACATTTTTGAAGAATAATTTTCAATTTAAATGGCTCAAAATACAATTTTGAGACAGAAATAACTTGAGGATGAAACACACTTTTGAGCCACTGCTTTGCTTTAAAGCTGCCAAAGCTATCAATGGATCAAATTATCTACCAACCTTTGGGAGCACTTGGGAGCAACCAAACCATGAAAGATCAGTTCATTGCTTTGGCAGCCATTTCAAAAAGCTTATGCAGAAAATTAATATGCACTCATCTAATTCCTTTTAGCTACGGTATCACTCATTGAAAAGCACGTATTTACACTCTAAATGTAATAATGATGTCTCGACCTACATGTACATGAATGAAATGAGAGACATACCTTTCTCAAAGCCCGAGTTGCCCAGAAATGCAACTATAACTCCAACAGTCACAAGATATCTTCCAGGAAGAAAGAATAAAATGCACATCGGCAGAAAAAGAGCCAGAAGACATCTAGTAGACAACATGAAAAAATATTGTTAGATATTAAGCCTGGGATCCATATTCGCAGTTGTCCAGTCATCTGATCAAAACAATACGAAAAGTCATGACTATACCTGAAAAAAAATATTGAATTTTCTTATGAGTTCCCTGCATTCTGACTATGTGCACTTGCTCCAGTAGAGGTCCCTTTGTTTTGAAGTATGGTAATGTATGATAATGAGTTTGAAACAAAGGGAAAGAACATATGAACCAAGGGTAAAATTGAAGCACAACACAAACACCAAATTCGAATTTCTTGATGGTGTTTTTTTTTTTCACTTTTTGCCGTGATCGAAAAGTACCCCTAATTCTTTGCCCAACCTCGAATAAAGAACTGCCTCCTCAATGTAATGTAACGTCGGCAAATCGATCAGTCGCCCAATTGAGAAGCAGAGTTCGCTTTTTGACCTTAGTGACAAAGAGATTGAAATTGAGTAAGTACTACTAAGAGACTTATCTGAACACCGAGTTTCCTTAGTACTTTACAAAAACTTTCAATGAACGGTTAAAATTCTGCTACTTGCTAAAAATGGTGCAAATTTAACAAATGCCAGACTAAGGGCCCACCACTTTTGAGGACCAAAAATTTAATAAGCGATCCCTTTGGCATCAAATGGCCTTGTGAACATATAAGGTTCTGCATGTAGGTGTATACATGTACTATTCATATGATCCAGCCCTTCTTCAAAAGAAAAACATTATTGAGAATTTGGACAAGAGTGAAAAACTCCTGAACCCGTGATCCTGTAGAGGCTTATCACTTTACAGAAAGGTGACTGTAATGAAATCCCTTATTATACCAAAATTCATTGACATATGCTCTCTCATGCCTGTTGCAGACAAATTTGTGAAAGAGTTAAATTGACTAGTTTACAAATTTCTGTGGAATGGAATAAATAACACAACTCATCTTCCAACTATTAATGATTACGCTAAAGGAGGTCTAAAAATGATTGAGATTTCATGATTAAATCTCTGCATTTGGCCTGGCTAAAAATGATATATAATGTTACGGAAGGCCCATGGAAATGGTACCTCTCTCACCTTTTAACAAAGTTCGGAGGTCTTTTCCTGTTTAACTGCAATTACAATGTTAATGACCTCTTGATACCTTCACTATTCTATTCTCAACTTTTGAAATGCTGGCCAGAGTTTCGTGAAGACTTTGCTTCTCCAGAAGACTGGCACAATATAATATGGAATAATCGGGATATTTGTAGAGACGGCAGTCCAGTTTTTTTTATAAGAATTTCTTCCTTTCAGGTGTAGTGTATTTGAGGAATCTCCTTTTAAATTGCAATAATATTGATTCTTTTGAGATTGCTGCAAGGAACAGGAAAGTCTAATTTCCTTATCTGGAAAAGCCTTCTGGACTCCATTCCATCTCGCCAGAAGGAAAATACTACAAGTAGATCCCCATCCTCGACTATACCATCTTTCACCACTGGCAATGGTAATGAGGTACACTAAGAAGTCAAGGGATTACTATTTACTACTTATAATTATCAGCAAAAAAGCCAAGCTTCCAAATGCAATCACCATTCTTCAAAGGGATTTCAACCTGTCAGAAAAGCAACTGCAACAAGTCTTTTTGCTTCCACATAAAGCTGCTCTCAGTATAAAGTACTTAATAGAATCCCATATACAAATGAGAAGCTCTACAAAATTGGTTTCATTTCAGACAAAGATTGTACTTTTTGTAAAAGCGAATCAGAAACTTTAACCCATTTGCTGTACCACTGTCCTTTCTCTATAGCATTTTGAAAAAAAAAAAAAAACATATAGCATTTTGAAACAATTCTGAAGTGTATTGGTCAGTGAGCAAATTCACCTAACTTTAGAAGATATCGTGGTGGGCATTATAACAAGACCATGCCCCTTACTTAACTACTCTTTACTGATTGCAAAAATTTACTTGTAGAAGATTGTAGAAGAAACCAAACCTTTCCAAGCATTTTTGGATTTAAGGCTAAAATTGAACTTAAGCATGAAACAGAGACATACGTTGCACAAAGGAGTAATAAAATACAATTTCTACAACCAAAATGGGCGAACTGTTTTCTGTAATTAACCATTAATCTCGGTGGCCTCATGGTTAGTGCGCTTGACTCCGGAGCGAGCGGTCCGGGTTCGAGCCCTGGCCGGGGACAGTGTGTTGTGTTCTTGGGCAAGACACTTTACTCTCACAGTGCCTCTCTCCACCCAGGTGTATATAAATGGGTACTTGCTATTTGTTGGGGAAACCTAACAAAATTGCGGGGAAGTGACCTGCGATGGACTAGCATCCCGTCCAGGGGAAGTAGAAATACTTCTAGCCGCTTAATGCTACAGAAACCGGGATAAGCTCCGGCAGCTATGAGCCAACCTTGGCTCCAAGGCTTCACTTTTTACTATTTAATATGTATTCTTTTGTATAAATATATGTATACAGGATATACATATTTGCATTTATATTAATAATAATAATTGTCGTCGGCATTGGCTCATGTCCGAAAATCAATTTCTTCTAACAGTAGTGTCTCCTCTTCTTTGATGGCCTGGGAGGTGGTTTAGCAGGTCAATCCTAGCATAGACTTTCTGAGAGCAGTGAGGGCAGGGCAGGGAGGGGGAGGGTGGGTGGTGAATGAGGGGTTTTATATTTTTATTATTAATAATGACAATCATAATAATATAAGGCATCTTTATGCAGGATGAACATTTCAGTTATAAAAAATGCTATCAGTATGGGTCCTGTGCAAAATAAATAAATAATCTAAAAAACCAATATAAAAATCTAAAAATATAAAATTAATATAAGAGATAAAATAGGTATGCAATTGCATACATGTGTCTAGTGCTAGTTGGTTGTTTCTATGCATCTTAAATTGTTGCAGTAATTAGCAACATCTTCTTTAGGGCCACTGGTGAGTGTTTTGTTGCCAAAGGCCTTAGTTTTACATTTTGGATGAACTGATCCTTATAGTGGGGATTTGTAATGTATGACGCATTGTAATTGTAAGAGGGTACAGAAGCAATGAACAATAATAACGACCAAGGAATGTAGAACACAACACTTTTATTAACCAGAAACTGCTACATATCTTTTGAAGAAACATAATTATGCATAATCTACAGTACCGCTCAAAAGTAAGTTACAACCTCTCGTCTCGTTTCTCGCGAGACGAGTCTCGTTTCTCTCGAGACATTTCTCGTTTCTCGCGAGCCTCGTCTCGTTTCTCTCGAGAATCACTGATGTGTTTAGTATGGCATATATTACACGTAGGAAACCGGTTATGTGTAAACGATTCGATGTCAAATCGATGGGACCAAAATATGCATCGATCGTTTGTTCGATTCATTTCGAACAAAGGTAAAATCGAACATCGAACGTAACCAGAAGCAGAGTTCTATGCGTTTCAATTCACGCAATCACGGGGGCAAACGGTCGATTTTGCGAGTCTTCCTCACTCCGAATGATCAGAACGATTCAGCCACCTACGATTGCTCGCTCTGCAATAACCGCTAACTCAAACAAACATTTAATTTTGTGTAGGAATAAAATGTTCCGGCCTTCAGCATGTGCCGGCGAGTCAATTGTTTATAAATGGGAGTCATAAAAGCATCACAGAAATTGTTCAAAAAATTATATATCCGGTTCTATTTGGCATAAATCGTTCATTCACACGCTTAAATACTCAATCTTTGAAGGCAGGCGTTTGTATCAAAGTTTCTGAGATGCGCCGTTTACATTACAAGTAGTTTTAATTTTTTTTTCCAGCGCGAGTTTTGTCTGGCAGTACGAGGCGACCAGTCGGCGACATTAATGAACGGTCCGGTCCGGGTTCGAGCCCTGGCCGGGGACAGTGTGTTGTGTTCTTGGGCAAGACACTTTACTCTCACAGTGCCTCTCTCCACCCAGGTGTATATAAATGGGTACTTGCTATTTGTTGGGGAAACCTAACAAAATTGCGGGGAAGTGACCTGCGATGGACTAGCATCCCGTCCAGGGGAAGTAGAAATACTTCTAGCCGCTTAATGCTACAGAAACCGGGATAAGCTCCGGCAGCTATGAGCCAACCTTGGCTCCAAGGCTTCACTTTTTACTATTTAATATGTATTCTTTTGTATAAATATATGTATACAGGATATACATATTTGCATTTATATTAATAATAATAATTGTCGTCGGCATTGGCTCATGTCCGAAAATCAATTTCTTCTAACAGTAGTGTCTCCTCTTCTTTGATGGCCTGGGAGGTGGTTTAGCAGGTCAATCCTAGCATAGACTTTCTGAGAGCAGTGAGGGCAGGGCAGGGAGGGGGAGGGTGGGTGGTGAATGAGGGGTTTTATATTTTTATTATTAATAATGACAATCATAATAATATAAGGCATCTTTATGCAGGATGAACATTTCAGTTATAAAAAATGCTATCAGTATGGGTCCTGTGCAAAATAAATAAATAATCTAAAAAACCAATATAAAAATCTAAAAATATAAAATTAATATAAGAGATAAAATAGGTATGCAATTGCATACATGTGTCTAGTGCTAGTTGGTTGTTTCTATGCATCTTAAATTGTTGCAGTAATTAGCAACATCTTCTTTAGGGCCACTGGTGAGTGTTTTGTTGCCAAAGGCCTTAGTTTTACATTTTGGATGAACTGATCCTTATAGTGGGGATTTGTAATGTATGACGCATTGTAATTGTAAGAGGGTACAGAAGCAATGAACAATAATAACGACCAAGGAATGTAGAACACAACACTTTTATTAACCAGAAACTGCTACATATCTTTTGAAGAAACATAATTATGCATAATCTACAGTACCGCTCAAAAGTAAGTTACAACCTCTCGTCTCGTTTCTCGCGAGACGAGTCTCGTTTCTCTCGAGACATTTCTCGTTTCTCGCGAGCCTCGTCTCGTTTCTCTCGAGAATCACTGATGTGTTTAGTATGGCATATATTACACGTAGGAAACCGGTTATGTGTAAACGATTCGATGTCAAATCGATGGGACCAAAATATGCATCGATCGTTTGTTCGATTCATTTCGAACAAAGGTAAAATCGAACATCGAACGTAACCAGAAGCAGAGTTCTATGCGTTTCAATTCACGCAATCACGGGGGCAAACGGTCGATTTTGCGAGTCTTCCTCACTCCGAATGATCAGAACGATTCAGCCACCTACGATTGCTCGCTCTGCAATAACCGCTAACTCAAACAAACATTTAATTTTGTGTAGGAATAAAATGTTCCGGCCTTCAGCATGTGCCGGCGAGTCAATTGTTTATAAATGGGAGTCATAAAAGCATCACAGAAATTGTTCAAAAAATTATATATCCGGTTCTATTTGGCATAAATCGTTCATTCACACGCTTAAATACTCAATCTTTGAAGGCAGGCGTTTGTATCAAAGTTTCTGAGATGCGCCGTTTACATTACAAGTAGTTTTAATTTTTTTTTCCAGCGCGAGTTTTGTCTGGCAGTACGAGGCGACCAGTCGGCGACATTAATGAACGGTCCGGTCCGGGTTCGAGCCCTGGCCGGGGACAGTGTGTTGTGTTCTTGGGCAAGACACTTTACTCTCACAGTGCCTCTCTCCACCCAGGTGTATATAAATGGGTACTTGCTATTTGTTGGGGAAACCTAACAAAATTGCGGGGAAGTGACCTGCGATGGACTAGCATCCCGTCCAGGGGAAGTAGAAATACTTCTAGCCGCTTAATGCTACAGAAACCGGGATAAGCTCCGGCAGCTATGAGCCAACCTTGGCTCCAAGGCTTCACTTTTTACTATTTAATATGTATTCTTTTGTATAAATATATGTATACAGGATATACATATTTGCATTTATATTAATAATAATAATTGTCGTCGGCATTGGCTCATGTCCGAAAATCAATTTCTTCTAACAGTAGTGTCTCCTCTTCTTTGATGGCCTGGGAGGTGGTTTAGCAGGTCAATCCTAGCATAGACTTTCTGAGAGCAGTGAGGGCAGGGCAGGGAGGGGGAGGGTGGGTGGTGAATGAGGGGTTTTATATTTTTATTATTAATAATGACAATCATAATAATATAAGGCATCTTTATGCAGGATGAACATTTCAGTTATAAAAAATGCTATCAGTATGGGTCCTGTGCAAAATAAATAAATAATCTAAAAAACCAATATAAAAATCTAAAAATATAAAATTAATATAAGAGATAAAATAGGTATGCAATTGCATACATGTGTCTAGTGCTAGTTGGTTGTTTCTATGCATCTTAAATTGTTGCAGTAATTAGCAACATCTTCTTTAGGGCCACTGGTGAGTGTTTTGTTGCCAAAGGCCTTAGTTTTACATTTTGGATGAACTGATCCTTATAGTGGGGATTTGTAATGTATGACGCATTGTAATTGTAAGAGGGTACAGAAGCAATGAACAATAATAACGACCAAGGAATGTAGAACACAACACTTTTATTAACCAGAAACTGCTACATATCTTTTGAAGAAACATAATTATGCATAATCTACAGTACCGCTCAAAAGTAAGTTACAACCTCTCGTCTCGTTTCTCGCGAGACGAGTCTCGTTTCTCTCGAGACATTTCTCGTTTCTCGCGAGCCTCGTCTCGTTTCTCTCGAGAATCACTGATGTGTTTAGTATGGCATATATTACACGTAGGAAACCGGTTATGTGTAAACGATTCGATGTCAAATCGATGGGACCAAAATATGCATCGATCGTTTGTTCGATTCATTTCGAACAAAGGTAAAATCGAACATCGAACGTAACCAGAAGCAGAGTTCTATGCGTTTCAATTCACGCAATCACGGGGGCAAACGGTCGATTTTGCGAGTCTTCCTCACTCCGAATGATCAGAACGATTCAGCCACCTACGATTGCTCGCTCTCCAATAACCGCTAACTCAAACAAACATTTAATTTTGTGTAGGAATAAAATGTTCCGGCCTTCAGCATGTGCCGGCGAGTCAATTGTTTATAAATGGGAGTCATAAAAGCATCACAGAAATTGTTCAAAAAATTATATATCCGGTTCTATTTGGCATAAATCGTTCATTCACACGCTTAAATACTCAATCTTTGAAGGCAGGCGTTTGTATCAAAGTTTCTGAGATGCGCCGTTTACATTACAAGTAGTTTTAATTTTTTTTTCCAGCGCGAGTTTTGTCTGGCAGTACGAGGCGACCAGTCGGCGACATTAATGAACATTTCATTGGTTTCCGAAACGTCGAGGCAAACATGCACTCAATATATTCCAGTTCCATTTGGCATACATAGATCATTCAAATGCTCAAATACCATATCTTTTGTATCAAAGTTTCTTAGATGCGCCGTTTACATTACAAGTAGTTTTAAATTTTTCTTCCAGCACGAGTTTTGTCTAGCGTCAAGCGTCGACCAGTCGACAACATTAAGAAGCTTTTATTGTTTTACGAAACGCCGAGGCAAACACTAAAAATATTTCCAATTCTATTCGGCATACATCGTTAATTCAAACGCCTAAATACTATATCTTTGAAGATAGGACTTTCTAATAATGTTTATGTGATGCGACGTATACATTAAGGTGTCTCCATAGGGTTTTAAGAGCGCGCGCACCGATGATGCGAGCTTTAGTAATGTGCGTGCGCTAGCTGACGCAAGCTCATGGAAAGCAGCAAACAAGTCAACAATATAGCTCAAATTACAGCCCAGAAGAACAAACAGAGAAACCATTTAGAAGAAAACGTAAGGAAACGATTTGGACGGAAAGGTCTTGTGTGTATTTTGATGACGCCGCCATTGTCGAGTAGCTCATCAAAAAAACCGCGTGGTTCAAAAACTCGCGCATGCTCACATAGCGATTTTGGCGAGTTCCTATTCTGATGACGTAATTCCCATTGAGGTGAAAAAAAAGAAAAATCCTTATCAGATTTCTCGAATTTCCTTCGGTGAAATTCCTTAAGATTTGGCAGAGAAGTTATTCCTTATTAGCTTTCCTTGCTTTCAATTTATCAGAAAAATTTGTAAGACAAGGTTTTCGCTTAGCCAAAAAAAACACAAAAATGCTAAAAACGAAAAAACTACCTTGACAACCCCTACTTTTTGCGATTTTAAAAGTTTCTTCTTGCCAGGCTCTACCCGGTTTGAGCATATCAGAAAATTTTACCGAAGGAAATTGAAGAAAATTGAAATCAAAGCCAAACAAACGTCAAAAAATGGCGATGTTTGAGTAGTTTTAATTTGAGACTTAAAGCTGATATCAGACTGGTGACTGTTGAACAGCAAATTTTGGCCCTTGTTTGTTATGTTTCAGTAGCTTTGATTAGGAAAATAGCAAAAAGAACAAGAATATCAACTTTTGATTGAGGTCACTGGCGCGCGCTTCGTGATCTTGCATAACCCCATTGAGCCACCTTAAGTCAACGTTTCTGCAAGGGAAAGTTCTGTCTAGCACAGTCGATTTATGATATGCAAATATTGAAGTTTGTTTTGCGAAGCGTCGCGGCAAAAACATCCCTTGCAACTCGTGGCAATTTTTCATTAGAGTACCAAAACGAAACGCTTGGCTGTAAACTGTGAATCCTTAAGTTTTTTTTATAAGTTGGAATAAAAAGTTATTCAAGGTTTCATGATGAAAGCGTGGTGTCGCATGTTTACACAAGTATGAATGAAAAGTAAGTCAAATTTTCATGATCAAAGCGTGGTTTATGTTCGCAAGTGTGAATAAAAAGTTAGTGGAGGTTTCCTGATCAAAGCGTGGTTTCGCATATTCAAAAGTTTGAATAAAATATTAATCGAGGTTTCAAGACCAAAGCATGGCGTCGCATGTTCACAAGTTTGAATAAAATGTTAGTCGGGAAGGTTTGATGTGGAGAAAGCTTGTGCTCACAAATATCACGGAAAAAAAGGTAGTCGAGATTCCGCATGTTCATAAAGCGTGTGTTCTCAAGCATACACAAGTATGAATAAAAGGTTATTCAAGATTTCATTTGCAAAGCGAGCGTTCACAAGTTTAAATAAATTAGTTATTCGGTGGCAGCATGGCAAATGTGAAGTGAAGTGATTTATCAAAGCGTGGTTTCGCGTGTTCGCAACCTTTGAATAAAAAGATAATCCAGGCTTCCTGTCCAAAGCGTATGTTCACAATTTTGAATATAAGTTATTCGACAGATCACTTAGCATCGTTTCGCATGTTCTCTTCGGATAAAAAGTCAGTCGAGTTTCCCGACAAATCGATCAATCGGGAGCGATAGTCGGCAAAACATACGCGGCGCTGCTGTGTTGACTTAAGTGATCGCGATCGCGGCTTTAACAACTTGTAGATCGGATGACAAAACTCTAAATGTTTTTTCACGAACACTTCATTTTGATTATCAACTATTTGAATGTTTAGGGTTGCAAACAAACCTTCTTTAACATATTTGTAGACACGAGTAACTGTCGCCAATGATTCAGATTTTATCTTTCAACGTACATGTACTTACAAAAACTAAACGTTAAGCAAGTCTTGCTGGAATAAAAAAAGGTTTGGCCGATGTGTATGAGACAATACTATACGCTTGAGAATTTATAATACACACATGGTACATTAATAACAGGTTTCGAATGCCGACGAACGCGAAGCATTGGTATTTCCAGTGCACTCGCGAGAAACGAGACTCGTCTCGTTTGTCTCGAGACCAATCTCGAGAGAAACGAGACGCGTCTCGTGAGACGGTGGTAACTTACTTTTGAGCGGTACTGTATATTATGACTGAATGGCCAGTAAAGATAACGGCATGTCATGGGCTAAGTTATGGGCTCACTTGGAGAAACGAAAAATAGTTGTTCTATCAAATCTTTAGTTCAGTATAAAGCAAGCAAACTGCAACAGCTCAGTATTGTGTAACTGGAACTAATGTGAGTATATACACAAACACATCTGAACTACACATGTAGATTGTATGCATGACAAACATTTGAAACAGAAGTTTCAGTTCTGTTCACATACAAATAATCAGAGTGGCTGTATGAACCACTCAAATGTGGAAAATGGATTGTCTGTAAACAGTGACAATTTTGATGCCACTGACTTGAGGTTTTAATCCATGGGTTAATATAAAGTTAAAGCCCACTGGCACAATGCAACAGTAAGAAAATACAAGAGGAGATGTTACACCATTGAAAAGTTATTGGTGATCCTTGTCCAACAATTATAAAGAAAGTACTTTTAATCACAGCTTGAATCATAATTATTCAAAAATTCATACACCTCATAAACTTTGTGATTTTCAATATCTCCTCAGTTTTCGGCAATCAAGTACAGTTGAACCTGTATAAGTGGACGTGTTTTTTCGTTTGCTCTTTCAATAGCTTCAATTCATGCAATTCTAAGTAGTTAGTAAGCTCTCCATTGACTATAATGCCGACTGAAGATGAAAATCATGAACAAGACCTAGCCCAGATAAAACAACGAAAGGACAAGGCCAGTAGTCAAAAAAGACAACGCGAAAATGGATCTCAGATGGACGAGGAATCTGGTGGCCACCATTGTTGTGAAGCGTCGGCAAATCTGTTAGAAATGAAAGCCAAACTCAACAAGACTTTGACTTTATTTGGTGAAATTGAATCCTTGAAGACCTGCTTAGCTAATCTGGAAGAAGAAAATAAAAAATTGAAAGAGGCTGCGAACCTGAGCAAGACATCACTGGTTTGAAAACAACACAGGTCTACATGGGTGTCAACATGGAATTGAATGCAGTAGAATTCCACTCTTTTGAGAAAGAGGTCTTGATGTTAAAGCGTCACAATATAAAACTAGAACCATACACAAAGCATGAAGATCTTTAATATTACAGAGGATGAAGCTGCCCTTGATGTCAGCACAGAGTCGCTAGTTCGCGATATGCTTCGGAATCAAATGAAAATATCAGAAGAGGATGTAGAGTGTATCCGCTTCGAGCGCATTCACTGAATAGTCACACGCAAACCATCGTCCAAACTGAGACCAATAATTGCAAAATTCAGTTTTTACCAAGACAAAGAGTTTGTGTGGTCTTTCGTAAAAAATCTCAAAGGTACCACAATCGGAATTGCGAACGATTTCCCGGAGGAAATAGACGAAATTCATCAGAAACTTTACCCAACTTTGAAGAAGGCCAAGCAAGCTAAGCAATCTGCTTATTTTAATGTGGACAAGCTGATCATTAACGGCCAGGTTTACAGAGGAAAGGAAACAGAGAACCTCTATGGAGCAATTATGTGATCAACCCATCGCTGATGGAGAGCTGCAGCGTAAGCATGCCTTGGCTTATTTGTTTTAGTGATGTGTATTTCTGTTGACTTTGTACTTCAATCATTTTTGTGTTCCACGATTTCCTTGGAAGCTTTGAATTCAGTGTTTCTAGCCTTTCCGTTAACTGGTATTTTAATGGTTGATATGTTTAAGTGTGTTATATTAACATTCTTTCCACTTGTAGCATTTTATGGTCTCTCGCCTTTCTCGCCCACATTACAGTCGTTAGTAATATTTTTTTTTTTATTGCAAGTATCTCTGGTTTCTTCTACGGTCAGATACTTCAATTTTTTTTAAAATTGGACTCACATGTCTGATACTTTTAAATTAATTTCATTGAATGTGAGGGGCATCAGCAATTTTCAAAAATGAAGGACCATCTTTATCTCGTGCCATCAAAACAGTGCAGATATAATATTCTTACAAGAAACCCACTCAAAAAAGAAACCAAACTTCAATGGAAACGTGAATGGGGCTCTGAAATTATGCTGTCCCATGGTAGCTGTAACTCATGTGGAATTGCAATCTTGCTATAAAGAGGCGTTGACTGCTCTATTCATTCTAAAATTCTAGACCCCTTGGGACACTTCATTATATATTCTTAAAGCAGAGATCGCAGACACTACCTATGTTTTAATAAACATTATGCACCAAATAAAGACAAAAATTGTTAAATTTTCCAAAGTTTTGACAACTGTTATAAGAAAAGAAAATCTAGATGCCGAAGAAAATGTTATTGTAGGTGGAGACTTCAACTGTCCATTTAACCCGATTATTGACAAAAAAAGGTGGTCTATTGTCACCCCGAAAGACGGTTGTAGATATTATCAAGTGTTTTCAAGATAATTTTGATCTAATTGACATATGGCGAGTCAAAAACTTGGAGTCAAAAGTCTCCAAAGATTTTTTGTCGCCTGGATCATTGGCTAATTTCTAACAATCTGCAAGACAGTAATTTTGACTGTTATACAGTGTACGCCCAGCTACAAAAACAGATCATGCCACCATTATTATAAAATTTGGCTCTATAAAGATAATCAAGTGAAAGGTCCCGGTCTTTGGAAGATGAACTGTCCTATTTTAGAAGAAGAACCGTATATAAATGACGTCACCAAGAAGATTCCGATTTGGGTTTCAGAAGGAGAAAACGAACTTGCGGACAATTGGAATAAACTATAATACAAGAGCTCACACAATCCAGTATTCAAAAAGAAGAGCTAAAGAGAAAAGTGATAAAGAAAAACATCTCCAAAATGAATACACACATGTTAGTAAATTATATGCCCAAAGTGAGGCAAATGCAAATATACTTCATGCAGCTAAAAAAATGCTAGAATTGTTTTATGAAGAACAAACTAAATTAAGGAATAATTATTCGTGCACAGGCTCACTGGTACGAACATGGCCAGAAGAGCACAAAGTATTTTCTCAACTTGGAGAAGAGAAATCACATAAAGAAGCACATGCGAAAATTGACTATTAATGAATTGGTAACAACAGATCTCTGCACAATACTATCTGAACAAAAACGTTTCTATCAGAATTTATACATAGTGGAAGGAATGAGACAGACAATAGATATGTTGCCAAATCTTTCTTAAATAACTTGAATATCCCAGAACTATCAGAAGAAGAAAAACAGTCATGCGAAGGCAAAATTCTTTTGAACGAGTGCGAGTTAATTCTCGAAACTTTTCTAAATAACGCGCCAGGAAACGATGGCATTCCTGTTGAATTTTACAAGAAGATATGGCCCTTAATCAGTGAACCCTTCATAAAATTTGTAAACGAATGCTTTGAGAAGAAAGAATTATCAAGCTCTCAAAAGCAAGCTGTAATAACTCTCATTGAAAAAAAAGGCAAAGACCGTTCCTTATTACAAAACTGGCAGCCAATTTCTCTGTTAAATGTAGATACAAAGATAATGTCCAAAGTCATAGCTTCTAGGTTAAAAAATGTTTACCTAATATCATCCACTATAATCAAAGTGGTTTCATTAAAGATTGTTACATTGGCAAAACAGTAAGATTGATTTTTGACATAATGGAATTTTCTCTTAAAGAAAATACTCCTGGAATAATGATATTTCTTGACTTTTGAGCTTTTGACAGTGTCAAATGGGATTTTATCTTAGAATGCTTACAATCCTTTAATTGTGGTCCTGAATTTGTTGGGTTACATCATTTTATAAAAATATCGAAAGCTGTATTGTAAACAATGGTACGATTTCAGACTTCTTCACTATAGAACGTGTAGTAAGGTAAGGAGACCCCCTATCGCCATATCTTTTTGTTTTGGTAGCTGAAGTGTATGGCATCACGATAGGAAAAGGGGAAACAAAACTGTTTCAATATGATGATGATATGACTGCAACACTCTCAGATACTAACTCGTTACAGGCACTTCTCGGTCTATCAGAAGTTTTTAAAAATGTACACTGTATCCAGTCTAATGATTAACTGCGATAAAACAGAAAGAATGTGGATCGGTTCTTTGAGAAACAACAAAATGAAACCCTTTGGTCTTAAATAGCTAGAGAAGCCAATCAAAGCACTTGAAGTCTATTATTCATATGTTGAAAAATATTGTAAGGGAAAAATATTATAGAAAATCTAGAAAAATATTATAGAAAATCTAGATAAAATAAAAAAAAAACTTATAAACATCTGGTCGTCCAGAGGTCTATCTTTGTATGAAAAGGTGACAATAATCAAAGCCCTTGTAATCCCCAAAATGGTTTTTTTTTTTTTCATTAATACTAACCCCAGAAGGAGTAATTATAGAATTAAATTGAATGCTCTACAAATTTCTGTGGAAAGGTACTATTAAGGTTACCAGATTGTCAACAATAAATAATTATGAGAATGGGGGTTTAAAAATGATAGATCTTGAATGCATGATCAAATCTTTGAGGCTAGCAT
>OZ026595.1:12408650-12418650 GCA_964020085.1 Micromussa lordhowensis
GCCAGAAAAAGATCACACTGGATTTGGACGACACCCCCTTGTATGTCGATTAGAAACTTAAAGAAGCGTTTCCTAAGCTGGAGGATGCAGGAGGTTATTGTATGATGCGAACTGGGCAAGGTGCCAGGACTTTAATGGTAATCAGTGGTCCTTATAGCACAGAAGCACTGAAAGATTTCATGGGTCAAGGAAAAGTCATTATAAGACCTCTTCAGAAAGACTTAAGTATGGATGCAGTTGAAAGTACAATATTGGTGAGATTCGATGTATTTTTTGTTAGACACTTTTTTTGTTTCCTCATGCGGTCGTGTTAAGTTACATGTGGTGGGGGGGAGGGGGGGTGGCCCTGTGCTCACAATACGTCTTATGTGCGATTACGTAACATGCTCAAAATTCACCACCGAGCCTCGTTTGCGCGACGTTTCTCAAACCTTCGTTCTCTTCGTGTTGTTTTCAGGTGGGTGTTCTTTTCATCTCAGCTGCTTTTTGGGAATTTGTTCATGATAAAATTTGCGCTTTGCACGCTCAAACCGAGGCTTGGTGGTGATTTTTGCTAGTCTGATGTCATCACGCATAAGGGCTATTAACTTTTAATTAGCCCTTGATATGCAACAATATTCATCAGTCACGTGATATCACACTATATTAGTAACATTTAAACAGTATTTCAATAATTTGCTGTGGTGGGGTATCAAGACACATGTCACATGCCTGTGTGACTTGCTCTGATGCTCCCTGGGGTGTGTTCTTAGAATGTTGTAAATTTAAAAAATTGGTTAACTTCAGCTTCAGAGTTTTGCAAAAAAGTTTCTTATAAAAAGAACATATACTCTTTGATAACAAGTATAATAACTTTATGATACTAGCAGGTGATGTGGTGATAATAAAAACGTTTTACCTTTTTAAGAGGGAGATCTGCTGGAGAAATGCTTCAACTGTAATAAGAATTTTTTCCTGTCTGAACTGGGGAGTCATCTTTACAGTTGTGGGTCAGTAATAATGTAACAAATATAAGTGATTCCTTGGCATACCTATGGCTACTGTAAAGACTGCAGCTCAGTATTTCTGTTTCAGCCCTGCAGCAGTAACAATTGAAGGCTTTTATGCTAAAAGGGCATATACCGCTTTCTGGGTAGATTTTCATTTCTTGCAGGATGAAGGTAATTTTTGGCAGACTGGTTTGTTTGACAACTATTAGTCTAAGCCATTTGTCAAATGGAACAGGGTAACTGTACATTGTAAAACTTCTACTAAAAGCATATTAAGTGACCTACATTATTTCAAACTTTAGTGTTGGACAAAATTCTGAGTTAAATCCTGACCTAGTTACCTACAATTTACATTCCTCCACATTGTCAACCTTTGTTTGCTAAATGCTAGCAAAACTGTGTGCACCCCATAAGTAGTATGCATACCATCAGGATTGGTTAAACAAGTACATTGTAACACAGTATGAAAATTAAATCCAATTCGTTTGAATCTAAGTTGCTTAACATTTAATATTAACTGTATTGTTTTCATGGTACATACATGTTTGCACCTCCAAAAACAGTGAAGTATAGAAGAACCTCAGTAGTGTTTCAAAGTTACAGTTAACCATAAATAGGTTTTCCAAACTGCAGTAGCCATGCAATATTAGGGAATTGATGTAATTGTTCACAAGAGAATAAAAATAATGTTATCAGATGTTTACCATTTATACCCTTAAAACGTTTGAAATTGCCATAGTTAAATAGTGTTTTGAGATGTTACAGTTGTCACCATGTTAGAAAAAATCATACAGAAAATATAATTTCACTATTTCAGCCAGATCTGTTATCTCATTGTTTACACTTCTGAAATTAAGGTGGGATAGTGTCTTCAAGTCAAAATAATTATCCATTACATGAGTAACTTAGTATATTATGATTGCTAGTATATTTGTGTGACTGACTGATTTTTTTGGCAACACTCTTGGTATTGAATAGTGTACCAAAAAACACCCTAGAGGATGTCAGGAGATATTAATAGTGAGTTTAAGCATGGCGTTTACGGCAGACGGCAAATGGCAAAGATGAGCTCTGAATTTGTGTTCTTTTCTCCTAATCCTTAATTAAATCACAAAAATAGAAAAAAATCTCTCACTATTCACCACAAGTACAAATATTTTCACTCTACTGTTCAAAGAGTTAAATACAGACGGTAAAAGTTTTATTTTTGCCGTTCGTCGTTTGACGTAACGTCAAGCTTAATCTCTCTATTGTGAACCATCTGACAGTGGTGGACAGGTGTGAAATCATGAAGTAAAATATATAGTTTTTTTTTTTTTTTTTTGGGGGGGGGGGCATGACTTAATGCGTTAAAATTGCAATGATGCAATATCTGAACTGCCTTTGTCAGTTAAGTTTTTCACATAATACATTGAGGACATTGAGAGATTGGAAACTTGCTTCTTTGAAACTCAGATGGTGTTGCATAAATGAATGACCTTTATTCCAATTCAATGTAACTCACCCAGTGAGAACATTCAGTACAAATGATTAAGCTAGTAAGCAGTTGTTTACGAAAGACAACACTCTCAGGTAAATGTCTGAACCATAGCAGTCACTTTCAGCTAAAGGATTTATGGAAATCTTGATCCTCTGAAGGTCCACTTCTTGTAAAGGACAGGGAATAGAATGAACATCCACTCCATCTAATGGACCATCCCACTCTTCCTGTGGTAAAGGCCCATCCCAGTCAATTACATAAGTGCTATTCTGTGGAAAGAGACAGGTTCCCAGAAACTAGTATAGCAAGGTCTGGTTGTTCAATGGCTAGATGCTATTCATGTTTAATCACAATCCAGTTGATAAGTGCTGACAACACAAGTTACTTTGTTTGCTATCCCCTATATAACAATTTACTTGGTGGATAAATTATAAAAAATAAATTATCCATCTCAACAACACTAACAGCAGACAACCCAGATTCCACAAGGATTCTAAAGCAGCAGGAAGCCCATAGAAAAGCCCCTGTTAGCTGGGAGAAAGTCCTTGGGAAGAAAAACCTAGACGTAGACTAAACATTCTTGTCCAAGGAAATCACATTACAGCAGAGACCAGGCTGGATCTACCATTAAATACAAATTTTGAAAGAGGTGGAAAACATTAATTTTAATATAAGTTATGTGTAACACTAGAGAGTACCTCATCAAATATTTCTTGTGCTACTAGTAGATCTGAATATGCAACACTGTTCATCCCCATCAACAAGAGCTGTAGTGGTGTTTGATTTCCAGCTAATGAATTTCCATGTCTGTTCCATGCAGCCACAAAGCTATCCAGATCTCTGTTTATCCGAGGTGTGAATACATAATGTAAACAGAAGATGTGCACATCATTGTCTGGATTTAGAACATGACATGTTTCCATGTGATGGAATAGATTGTAGAATATGAATATCACTTGGTAGTACAGATCTCTCCAAGGCCTCTCAATACGTTGATTATGTACACTCTTTCCTGTAATCATGCTCCCCCTTCCTGGGCCTCTCTGAGGATGGGACAGTATAAAAAGAGATACCTCCACATTCTCTCCTCCTTTGTCACTTCGAACTCTTGAAGGTAATCCATATACTGCCACTGCCTCTCTAAAGCACTCCAAAACAGTACAGGCCTGATTATTTCCAGAGCATCTTAAAAGCCATCAACTCCACCATGAATGACCAGTTTCCACCTATCATTTGAGACACATTACAAAGTTATAGTAAATGCTTTTTTAACAATGCACAATTCAAAACTGTTGGAACTGCATCAAATTCTAAGCTTACTGTCAGAAAACACATATAGTTGCATATCGTCAGATGGCTTGAGTCAATCTCAGTCTTACTGAGAAGGAGTGATAGTATTCTGATTAACTTTAATTTTTAAATAATTTTTCAAGTATGTAGAGGTGCAGGATGAAAGGCTTTTAAAACACCAACAAGAGCCAGAATTACCAGGCAGGAGATCCAGGGGTGGGGTGGGAGCACTTCCATATAAGGACAGGAGTCTTAGTTAAACTAAGAAAATAGCCAGTCGAATTCTGGTAAACCTCTTTGAATAAAATAAAAGATAACTGATACTTACCACACCAATTTATGGTTTCCGTCTATATGCCACAATGCGTTGGGACTGGCAACATTGTACGACCTCCTCTCTGTAATTTGAAACCAACGCAATACAGTTCCACAGGGGTCTATGCGTTGCATACTTTCTCTCACTCTTGTTTGTTGGACCTTAAAGTGCCTATAACCCCCAAAATTTTTTCTTGTTTCCTGAAATCTTTGTATGGAATTAAGAAAAATGCCGCAAAAATTTTTGCAATTGATTAAAAGCGAATTTTTTATGAATTTTTAAAGTGAGCGTTCTTTGTAGCACGACCGAGCAAAGTGGAGAATGGGACTAGTGACGTCATTCCAGGCCTTTGCTCGCATCACTTTGGTTATTGTCCTTATTACAGGTTCGGTGTTTTCAGCGTTCAGTATTTTGTTGAAAGAACGTTTATTCAACTCAAAAAATACGTAATAATCACATCAATTGAGAATGTCGTCCAGTGATACTAGCTTGACTCAAGCTTGGAATTCCGAGGCCGCAGAAACGGAGGTAGAGTACGACTTAGAAGTCGAGGTGTGATCAAATGCGAGTGAACAAGAAGACAACAAAGATGATGTCATATGAACTAGAAGATGCCTACGCATCAAATGGCTCCGATACATGAACTGCTGCTTGCGGTCTTGCTTCTGTAGCAATCAGTACAACGGTTGCAAAAGTGGCCTGCTCCCTGCTTTTTCTACGACGTTTCGCCACAGGTTCGACTTGCGAGCTTCGAGCGTTGTGTACGCAAGTTTCCGGACTTTCCAAAGCGTCTTTCTTTCTCTGAATAAAGGGAAACGTAGTAAATTGTTTTAGAGGAATGCACTATTGACAACCAGGTGACGGATACAAATGCAAAGTAAGTGAAAGAAACATGTTTAGGACGAAATGCAAATGTAGCACGATCGAAAACTATTCATAACACATGAATGCATATTTTGTTGTCACCTTCGCTTGCTTCCAGTTGGCTTACCTTCCATCGAAATATCGAAATACAAGGTACGCGGATCGTTGGGAAGACACAAATCCCAATACCATCCTTCCGCAGCCTTCTCTGAAAATATATCTTAGCTAAATCAGAAAACATAATCGAGTAATCTTCATCCAGGAAGTGTTTCGAACACACTGCCAAATATTTCGTTGGTTCCCAACGAGCGCGCTTACGAGCACACTTAAGTCGACCCCTTCTTTCTTCTTTTGCCCTTCTCCGTGTCATCAGTCCCGTCAAAAGCAATTGGATGAAGGGATATGCCCTTTCCCTTGTTTGGCCTGTTGTTGCATCCGAAAACAACGCATTTATCCGGCATTTTCTTTCTTGCAATTGAAGCAAAGACTGTCGTAAACAAGAAGGCGATTAAAGGCCTGGAATGACGTCACAAATCGCGCTATACCCAGACTTCTTTAAGCGATTCTGCTGCTCGGTCGTGTTTTGAAAAAGTGCGCTTTTTACAATCTTTAAAAATTCATAAAAAATTCGGGTTTTAACCGATTGCAAAAATTTTTGCGGCATTTTTCCTAATTCCATGCAAAGATTTCACGAAACGAAAAACATTTTTTGGGGTTATAGGCACTTTAAGTCCACGAGCTCTAAGGTGCCCTAACATCATCCTGTATCCCGAGTTAGGAGAATGCACCTGTAGACTACGTATAGTCGTGTCTAATGTAAGATCATCTATGTCACTAAAAGTCCCCATTGAGTCTATACCAAATTCTGACAGGCGTCTTCGAAATGTTCTTTCAGATACCCCAAGCATACTGGCAATGTGTACTGTTTTCAAACCGTTTTCGGTCATATGCGACAACTGATCAGCGGTGATACGGAACTTCGGACGACCTTTCAACCCTGAGCATTCCAAATCAGTCTGGAAGCAAACAGAAGACTCCTCCGTTCTACAAACCAATAAATCCACTTATGTCTCTCAGCTTTTCAATTGTCGATTCCTCAACGATGCTCAGTGGGCCTAGGCGAACAGCGTGGCGATATAACAAATCAGCTCGAGTTTTAACGATGTCTACTCTACAGGATTCCCAGTTTTCATAATTACTTACGATGTTCAGAAGCGCCTCTACCCGTGCAGAAAACATCTCCTTCGCCTCGGACTCCATCTTGTCAAATTATACTTGTTCCCATTCCTTCGGTAGGGTGAGGGCCCCTGGGGCCCAGTCTATCGCGGTTTACTCACTGTTCCTGCATGTTGGCATGTTGACTTTGAATGTTGACTTGAATGTTGACGTGAATGTTGACTTGAATGTTGACTTGAATGTTGGCTTGAATGTTGACTTGAATGGTGATTTGAATGTTGCCTTGACTGTTGGCTTGAATGTTGCCTTGAATGTTGCCTTGAATTTTGACTTGAATGTTGGCTTGAATTTTGAACGATGTTTTGAAAGTCGATTTGTCTCCAATTTTGGACATTGTTTTGAACGTTCAACGTCTTAACTTGAATGTCGAATTGTCTTGAGTCTAAAAGGATGCTTAAAAGATGAATCTTGTTTCGAATGTTGACCGTTGGAATACCAATGTTGAATGTTTACTTTTATTACGCATTGAGCACAGAATGATATCTCAAATAATGGATACTTAATTTTAATTTTGTCCGGAAATACGCGCCATAGCTAACCACTTCCAATTGTTTTTGTACATTGTATTTAACTTTACACTTTAGACAAATCACACAGACTGAATTGTCATTTGCAATTTTTCTGTTGTGTACATGCACTCATCAGTTTTTCAACACTTTCTAGTTTTTTTTTGTTGAAGTCACAAAACCATGCATGAATGTCCTTCTTTTAGTCTTCTCAGCAATTTAATTATCCATTTGTATCAAAATGTTCTTCTGTAACTTTGCAAAGATGAGAAAACATCCCTGTTTCACAGACAACCTCCAGCCACTTCACACTAATGGCTGCAGGTGTATGAGTACCTCAGCCAATCATATTTCAGAATCTGCATTAGGTTAATTTAATAGTAGAATTCTACTAAAATACATGTACAGATGATAGAATGCAGTGTATTAATATCAACAGATTTCAATCATCCTCACCTGTAAAATATGTCAAGATATTCACAAAGTTTTTCTTCAAGCATATGAATCTGAATTGAGCTAAAGACGAAAAGGCAAACTTTAATTTGTGCATGTACACAGGGTTCAAAATAAGAACAAAGCTTTAGCCTGGATTTGTAGGACATTTTTGCCAAGGCTGTTTTTTGCTGACTAAAGGGAAGTTAACCATGTTGTTAATTTCAAGATCAGCATATAACATACATGTAGAAATCACTTTCTATGGTTCATTTTCAATATTAAATGAGGTATTGAAATAATTTTCATGCTTCTCAGTTTGCTTTGTGATATCTGAGCACTAAATTAAATTGTTGACCCCTAATTTTGAGTTTTCCGTTGCCTAGCATGTGACCTATTTCTTCAACTTTATTTTACATTAAGAGAAACACCAAAGGTAACCTTATAAACTAACTTAAACATTTAATTATGACCCAGTGAACTGATGAACTTGGTCCATTTGGATGGTCTGCATGAAACAAAAGTAAACTGAGGAAATCCAATTGCTAAAACAAACCATATACACAATTTACCTCCTCACCCCAAATATGGACACAATGACATTCCCCCTATGAATCCAATAACTTTCAAGAGCAGAGAAAACAAGATTGGGCATGCAGTAGAGCAAGTAACCAAGAAAAGTTTCAAATTGAACTTTTCAATAAACACAAATAACAGGTCTACAATCTTGCCATCCTTTCCTCAATGTGTTCCAACCAGAAGATCTTCTTCAATTTAATGCCTATTTGACCTGTTCAACCAGGTCGACTTAGAAGGCTTGCCAATATTACTAAAGTCTGTCTTGACTCTATGAATATTGACTGAAGTGTTCAAATGGTTAATGTGTTTTTGAAACTTAACATGTGTGGCAATAAAAGCCTACTTGAAGTATCCCAAAGTTACAAATGTGTGTAAATAAAGAATTTTGATCTCAAATCATTTCTTTTCAGGCAATATTGAAAGCCACTATTTTGGGGTTCAAATTACAGGAAAAAGGCTATCTAAAAATCTACTTTGGAATTTTCCTAATTTCAATTGTTACCATTGGCAACCTAGTCCATATGTCATATGATAACAAGCTAGAGATTGAGTTTGTCTACATCTTGGCATGAATCTCATGTTGAAGAAAACACTGATGTACCGGTAATAAAATAAGTTCAGTCCCCTGCTATTGCCTATTTGTCCATTGGCAAGGGCCACAGGGAGACAAATTGTCTCCAGAGACCACACAGCTGGCTCAAACCCTGATGAGCAGTTAGTTCTTCAAACAATTAAGCCACATGCCTGATCAACCACAACCAAATGCACTTCCACTGTACTCAAATCTATGTTTTCTACAAAGCAAATAAGCTTCCTTTCTCTAACACAGACTTTAGTAAGCCAAGCCTTCTAAGTTGACCTGGTTGAACAGGTCAAATAGGCATTACATGTAAATTGAATAAATATAATTATGCATGTAATTGAATGAAAACATACATTGAATTGACCATTTAGAAGGAATTGAAAGAAAATGGGTTTTGAATTTTTCATTGCTACAATTGGTTTTCTATATTGACCATAAAATTTAGAAGGAATTGAAAGAAAACGGGTTTCAAATTTTTCACTCCTTCAATTTGTTTTCTATACCTAAGTGGATTATTTGCTCTTTACATGTATCACTCAACAGCCTCACTCAGCCATTCAAAGATTGCATTCTGCACTAAAAAGTTCTCAACCATCCAAAAAACACACTCCTGCTGGCAATTAAAAGTCTTCCAAAATACCAAACCTGGCTTACATATTGATGTATTCGTTGAGGTCCTCACGAGCTTGCTTCATGGCAGCAAGTTTTAGTTCCTAAGGTAAGAGAAATTAATTATTAATACTTGAGAAGGGGTAGAGATTTTCTGCAGGCTAGAGATTGGATGTCTTAGCAATTCAGTATTGGCGTCACATCCACCTTTCTAAAGCCTAGCTGAACTTGCATGCTACCTACTTAACCATGATATTCAAAACTAACCTCTATGATTGTTTGTTCATTTCTTTAAGCCCCAATAGTGGCAAAATTGGCACACCGCGTCATAACATTGTGAATATTATTTTACTCAATTTCTATGAAGTTTTGCCACAAGAATTGTCTTGCAAAGATCTGCTCACTGAAGTCATAAAATTGTGACCCCCTCCTAGATGTACCTAGAATATGATTAACCACCCCTACAATTTTTCAATTTCTTTTTTTTTTTTTGAGATACACATGGGATACAAGAATTACTGCACATTATGCAGTGCACTGAGAGCTGCAAAATAAAGTATAGTTTAGGGGTGTACCTAAAACAATAGAAGACTGGCACATTTCTGGAAGTTTTCAAAGCAAAGCATGAGCGTTTAAACAGGTAAACAAAAATGAATGGGTATAACCAGATGGCAAAACTGTTCAAATGACACTTTTCGAACGGATAGCGAACACTAAACAAACGGCTCGCTAGTTTTGAATAGAAACAGTAATCTAACTGTTAAAATTAACTTGGGAATGGATAAGCTTCCTGGGTTAAATTCAAATCAATTTTAAGCTTAAAGCTTATGCTTGAAAGTGCTAGTGAAGGTGAGAGCATTAACAAGCAGATTTATTTTAAAACTTACATCACGCGGAAGCTTCTTTATAGTTTAATGTTCCATCCATTTTTAGTCAAGTCGCAATTTACATAGTTTGTAGTCGTCAACAATTCACTTGGCTTAAAGAAGCCATTACTTAATTCGACTGGCATGCGACTTGGCTACAGCGCAACTCAAAAAAAAAGTAACAACACAAATCGTGATAATTCGCACAAGACATGCTTGATGCTACTCACTTGCTGACTTGCTGAATACA
>OZ026595.1:12423650-12428650 GCA_964020085.1 Micromussa lordhowensis
GAATCAGGAACATTGCTAGAAATAATTGTGCAGTGGAATGCAATGCGTGTCACCAAAGACTACAAATCAAATGCTGGAAAGTAAAACCAATTGAATTTGAATGAATTTGGGCACTACCATTTTGTGAATACAAGCAATTTTGACACGAGCAGAAGGTCTTCTGATACAAGCAGCGCCAAGAATGATTCACTGTTTGACACCTGGAGTTCATTTGATTTATTAGCTAAAAAACATCAGGCTTATACCAAGACTGGGCATAATAAATGAAGGGCTTCCTGCAAAAAGGGTGTATATTGCTTTTTTAGCGGATTTTCATTTTCTGCAGGATCAAGCTAATTTTTGGCAGACTGTGATATGATGGAACTGAACAAGCCTCCAATAGACGGTTGGGATTTAAGTAATTTATTGAATATCCACAGTTTGGAGAACCTGATCAGATCGCCAACTAGAATAACAAAGTCAAGTAGGACACTGCTTGATCTCATTCTTACAAACGACAAGAAATATTAATACTATCATCAGGCATAGTCAATGTCCAGATTAGTGACCACTCCCTCCTAGAAGTTACAAGAATTTTAACTCAGACATCTTGTTAGAAGACCTGCAAAATGCTCCGTTTCATGTTATGGATGTCTTTGACAACATGGATGATAAATTATTTGCATTTGAATCACTTTATCTGGATATTATAAATGAAGAAGCATCTATTAAGGAATTCCATGCGAGAGGTAACCAAGTTCCTTTCATGACAGAACAATGGCGCAAATCCATCTGACAGAAACAAGCTGTGGAAAAAGTTCACACATGATCGTACAGATGCAAATTATGCTCTATACCAAAAGCAAAGGAATAAGCGAACTTCCTTAAGACAGAAAGCGATTAAAGCATATTTATTCAATAAATCTGAAACAGAGAAACTGAATAAGGTTTGGAACACTTATCGTCCCATTCTTCAGTCAAAGAAATCAAGGCAAACAAACAACATCTTATTGGATGAAAATGGTGCACTTATCAAAGACAAAACTGAGATAGCGAATATTTTCAACAGCTATTTTATTCATATATTTGCTGATGCAGCAGCAGAGATAGATGAGGAGGACTTTGGAACTGATTGCAGTACTCATCTAAGCATTAAGGCCACATTAACTAACCATTCTTCAAACATAAGAACAAATTTCAATTTTGAATTTACTAACTCAAAGCAAGTGGAGAAGTTTTTGTTAGAAATGAATACCCGTAAATCTTGAGGTCATGACTTAATACCCCCACAATTACTGAAGAAGTCTGCATCTGTAATATCAGAGCCTCTTGAAAAATAAAGTCTACATGTAGGTCATTATGCTTCACGCTGGAATATGGGGCAAGTGACCCTGTAATTTAAAGTGCACCTAACCCCAAAATATTTTTTTCGCTTAAATAACTCTTTGCACCTGTTTGAAACGCATTGCACCTTTTGCCCTTTTCTAGCCCTAATCTTGACTTTTTACAGGCGGTCAAAGTTAAGAAATCTGGCCATCGTCTGTTCCACGACCGAGCAAGTAAGGGGAATGGGTTTATTCCTGGGTTGATGTCATAAACTTATTTGCATGCACATTTACAAAGACTTAATACGATGCAAATCAGTCTGTGACGTCAACCCAGGAATAGACCCATGCCCCTTACTAGCTCAGTCGTGCAACAGATGATGGCCAGATTTCGTAACTTTTACAGCCTAAAAAAAAGTAAAGATTTAGTTTCAAAATGCGCACTGCGTTTCGAACAGGTGCAAAGATTTATTTAAGCGAAAAAAATATTTGGGGGTTAGGTGCACTTTAAGAAGGACAATGAATTTTGTAAAAAGAACTACAGGCCTGTATCTGTTCTTCTAGCCCTGAATAACACTTCTGAACAAATCCTAGCCAAACAACTAGAGCATTAATTTTTTATCAAGATATTTTGTCAGATTCATCTCTGCATACAGACCAAATTACAGCTGCAAAACCTCTTCATTAAGACTGACAGAAGACTGGAGAAAAAGTCTTGATGGTAAAGAAACTGTAGCAATTATTTCTATGGACTTGTCAAAGGCTTTCGATACTATCCCTCACGCTCTCTTGTTGGCCAAACTCAAGGCTTATGGTTTTGGTGAGATGAGTATTAAACTCTTGAGGAGCTACCTTTTCTCAAGAGCACAGCGCGTAAAAACTGGATAACACGTCTTCTGATGGGGAGCTGGTGAGAAGGAGTCCCCCAAGGAAATGTCCTTGGTCCCATATTTTTCAACATTCACATCAATGATTTATTCTACCATATTAAGCAGGCAAACCTGAATGCCTATGCTGATGATGAACAGTTACACTCCTCTGACAAGGACCTTGAAACACTAAACACACGGCTGGAACACAAACTTGGAATTGCTAACAGTTGGTATGAGCGAAATGGCATTGCAAATCCAGACAAGCACCAGGCTCATGATTTACAAGCTTGAGTGTTCATCCAACATCCCACGTGGTTTAATGGGCCGGTAAACCCATAGTACAAACCCTATTTTTGGTTGCTTTATAAGTATGGACCAAATTAATTAAATTTAATTCTTTAGAAGACATTCGAGCTAAGTTTTGTTAGCGCAAGGTGTGTTGGGTGATGGTTTTACAATACAAATAGAGTCGCATTGGAGCGAGAGAACCTTAGAAGCAATGCACAGCAGAAACTTTTGTAATTTTTTTTATTTTTTGGGTCCGAGTTTTCGAGTCACCCAACCAGCGGGTGAATATTGAAAAAGGCCAGCTAACGTGTGAACGAGAGTATCTTCAGTGCAAGCTGCTACAACACAACAAGAACTGCCAATGGATTTAATAAAGAATTATATATATTCTCCCCTCCAAGCAAAAAAAGTGAAAGAATGTTTGAACATGCAATTGATTGAAGTTTGATACTTGCAGCATGTGTGAGATTTTCAAACAACCACGACCAAAGTGGTTAAATCAGGTAAGATTTTCCAAAGCAAAAGGCACTTTCGCTATTTTCTTTTATTGAAGCATGACAGTTTTATAGTTTACCAATTACGGACTGTTTCCTTGTTTTCAACTCGAGACCCTAAGGACGCAAAGCGTATACCATCTTCAGCATCCTCATCCTCCTCCATCACATCTTGTTCTTGATAGGGCTGAACAATTGTCATACATGTAAAAGAGCCCTCCCCTCCTCCCACCGACTGCAGCGACTCAACAACAGACAAAAATGATGTATTACTGGTTACTTTATCGTGTGAGTCAAACAAAACAGCGCAACGACTGGCAACCTTGTAGGAAATATCCTGATGCGAAGTGGAGCAATCAAAAATTACACACCTTATGATGTCACTAGTTCCAGGTCTCAAAAGACAATAATTGCATTTTCAGTAACTTTGGAGGGATAAAAAAAATTGTTTTGCGTGCCAGACCAGAGTTTAAATTGGCAAATTATGAATCAGTACAATAAAGACTTCAATTTTCTGGAAAAAAGGAGGCAAAAATTTCATTTCATAGGCAATTTAAAAGCATAACATGTCAAGTTGTTCAGGCGATGACAGGCGATGAAAAAAGCAGAGAAAAATAACACAAGATTGGGTTAACCTCCACTTCTGTGTGACGTGTGGGCACTCTCATGTTTTTTATCACACTAAAATGAAAACCTGTGTTCATTCTTTCAAATTTAATTTTCTCATTTCGTCACATTCCTGTTGTCTTACCTCTTGTTTTATTTTTTCAACAATACTTTTTTGCAGTGAGCCAGTAGTGGTTAACTTCTTGCGCTAATGTGAGCACGATTTCATTATTTTACTTTTGCAAGACAAAAGTATTGAGGTTTGTTGATTTCTAAGACAGGGTAAAGGCTCTGTGGCATGTATATGTTTCAGCATATTCATCAGGTGCTGACGGCAAGACAGTCGCTGTGGACATTGTGTCGTATGTATCAGGTTTTTTAATTTATTTCTAATTCAAATTCAACAAGTGACCCATGGAAATCAAAGAAGTTACCATTTATGTCTTTCACAGTGAGGGTAACACTATTTATGAAAGCGTCTATTATGGTATTGCTGGGCAGTAATATAGCTAAATTTTCCTCTGATGTCAAATCAGGCTAAAAGGCTTGACTTCTTCAGGTTCAGAAAATTATGGTACTTGATTTTGTTGATCAGATTGCAATGAATGAAGTAAGCTGTGGGTGATGTCAAGCATTTGAAGTATACTATTTTCTCAAATTACCTCCCGATACCCAACAATACGAACAAACCCCAATCAACTAAAACCTTTTTTTCTAGGTTTGTGTTCTAGGACAGAATTGGGTTCACATTTTTTTGCAGTTGCTTTGACCTTGATCACGCCCCTACGAGTTTCCAACTCACGATAAAAGAAGCTATTCACATTCAGAGAGAAAAACCTTCTTTGAATCAGCAATTACATCATGTAAATCTAAAGCTATCCTTATAATTTTCACATTGTCACGTTTTCTGTTGTTACTAGCATAATTAGCATCCATTTTTTTTCCTACTTATAAATTCAACTTAAACGCTTTGTAAGTTAATTTACTGAAGATGACAGAGGTTTCTGTGGAAACATGTCTTTTAAACTCAAAAGTTTTGTCGTTTTCTTAAAAATTCTAAGTGCAGAAATATTTTTCAAAGAAGGGCCTGGGTCTTTGCAGAGCAGTTTTGGTTCTGACAGAAAATATTGGAGTGAAGAAATGAAAAACAAACTCAGTTTGATGGGTGTGGCCAGGTTTCCTCATCAATTGTTACCAATGAAAAGCTGAAAACCATTGTGGATCCCAGCCATAAGTTTCACAGAAGGGGCTCCAAGCTTAAAGAAAATCTTCAACAGTGAATCAGAAATTTATGAGACCTCTGACGAAAATTTCACAACAAAATTCAGAGAAACATTTCAAAAAACCAAACTCAGACCCACATTAGCAGCAGAATCCAAAAAAATGGTTGTCAGGCCTGAGCATGGATTATTACGGGAAAGAAAGAACTGTCATGC
>OZ026595.1:12436150-12446150 GCA_964020085.1 Micromussa lordhowensis
AGGCATGGAAATTATTCACTCCGCCGCAACGCTTTGAGCACAAAATTTCTCAAAAACTGCAATGATTTTTTTTAGTTGCACTTTTAGCTCAGAAATTCGTTTACAAATTTCAAGATTATACAAGGCGGATAAAAATTTCATTTAACCCTTGTTGCACATTCTTTAGAAGAATCTAAAAAACTTGACACGCTTTTTTCACAAGTTTCACTCTTAGTTTTTTTTTCACACATTGTGAAAACAAAGGCAATGAAAGGCTATTGATCCCGCCGCAACCCTTTACGCTGCTGCTGTCCTGTTTTGTTGTGCTCTTCACTCGGTTATTTTATTTTATTTTTTGGTAACATTTTTTTCACACAACAGATTTATTTTAGAAAATAAAGCAAAAACTTGGCACGCTTCTTTACCGCAAGTTTTACTCTTGACTGAAAAGTTTATTCACGCGTCTTAGGAGTAAACAAAGACAACGCACCACCTTAAAGCAATCAAGCGAAAAACTCCACCCTCAAAAAGTTCTTGTCAATTGGCTTGTGTGCAATTATAATATCAATCAACTCAGTCATGAAAGCCCTTGTAAGAGCCAATCAAACGGCCGGAATTTCGATCCTACAGACCAGAGCAATAAGTTTAAAAGGGGGTCATTCAGTTCATGTGTCATTTTGATCAAGCCAAATACTGTACGGTAGTAAGCAAAAATTGCTCGACAGATGGATAGAAAGATCGCACGTATTGGAATCGCGGAAAATATTCAGACGTTTTTCGGGCTGCCATTATCAATCCTTCACCTCTCAAGCAAGGACAGAAAGTGACCGTAATGTGGGGCAAGACCAAAAGGGAGTAAAGTGCGGTGATTGACTGCTACCCGCTTGAAGAAAAAAATAAAGAAGAGACTCCTCTTCCAGCCTCACGAGCAAGAGCTAAATGAAAACTGGTGAGTGTTTTCCTTTTGGAATTGGTTTATAATTAAAGTGTAGTGGTGTGAATGTGAGTGAAAAAATAGCCTGGGCGGAGGTAGCCAAGTTAATTCACATTTTCATGAGTTACCTTGAGTAAATTAACACGAATGCAAGTTTTATTTAAGAATTTCTCCCACAAACATAACATATAACTATAACACCACTGACATTACAATAACTCTATTCCCGGGGCAACACTTACATTACTTAGATTACAATACTGACAGAGAATACGGTACAATACCTAAACTACTTACAATACAAGACATTACATCATTTATTGACAGAATAATTTTTCATCGGTTTCCACTTACTTTTAAAAATTTTGTCTTGATGAGCAAAGTCACAGGCAAATTTTTCAATATTATAATTAAACTTAAGGTAGCTTTGTATGCCGGCAAAATCAGGGGTACGTCCCTCCATTTTGCATTTATATATGAAAAACACGACTACTAAAATAATAAAATTAATCGCATTTTTAAAAAGGCATACAGTTTGTATAGCCCAAGAGAACAGATTCAAGGGAAAATTCTATTTCAATTTCTGTTACCGACCGAATCCAGTGTGAATGGTCATTCCAGAGGGAGGATATCCGGTCACAGTACCAAAATAGGTGCTCTATGGTTTCGGGTTTACCATCACAAAAAAAGCAATGATCATGATCCTTGATTCCCATTTTCATTAACAATACATTTGTGCCAAAAGTTCTATGGAATATCCTATATTGAAAGCTTCTTAATTTGCTAGCACTCGTGCATAACAAAGGGATGCTGTAATAGGAAGACCAATCTTCGATCGGAGATGGAAGATGTTTATTCCATTTACGCTGCACCCTAGTTGGCTGTGTGGCAACCAATTTTCGCAAAGTGTCGTAAGTAAAACTGGTCACCTTTTGTGTCTTAAATAATCTCTCTATATTTTGGGATTTGACCACAGGTAACCATTTACCAAACTCCCTAATCTTTGACTTCCATGAACTTGGAATTGCGCACATAATGCCATAAGCTTGTAAAAAGGTACACTTTAGGTTAAACTTATTAATCAATTCTGTTGGTGACATAAAGACGCCAGATTCGTCTACAAGATCATTGACATAGCGTAAGTTTTTTATATACCACAACTTATAGAACACAGATTTATTTTCTATCTTAATAAAAACGTTGTTCCATAGTGACTGAGACAAAAGATCGCTGGCTTCTACAGCTTCCTGAGCATACTCTGCCCATGATTCGACTACATTGCTCCAGAAAATATTTTCAACAAAAGAGCAAGCCCAGAGTGCCAATGATCTTTTGTTTAGTAACCAAACATCATTCCAGTAAAAACGGTCAGAAAGCAAGAGTCTTTTCCAATCTGCCTGATAATTTACGTCCCATACTTTTTTAATCCAGGAGATTTTTAGATCCTTGGCAAATGATCGAAAATCGGTCATCTTCAATCCCCCATTTTCGATATCATTAATGATTATTTTCCTTGCCACTTTATCACCCTTTCCACCCCAAATAAAGGAGAGGAAGAGTGTTTCCAATTCTTTACGAAAAAAGTCATTTGGAGTAGGAAGCATTGTTAAGAGATGTACGAATTTAGATATTGCAAGTGACTTAATTACCTGTATTTTGCCTATAATACTCAAAAGTCTCCAGGACCATGAGTCTAAGAGCTTTCTGACCTCATCTAGCTTAATTCTGTAATTGTACTCAACTATTTGCTGGGTTTCCACAAAAAACGTTATCCCTAGGATGTTGAAAGGTTCATTAAATACCCATGCTAAATTTTTCTCCGGAAGTAATATGTCCTTTGAGAATCTCTTACTGCCTTTGTTTTTTCTACATTCACCCTCAGACCTGAGCACTCTCCAAAGAACTCCAAGGTGTCTAGGCATTGGGAGAGTGAGGTTTGAGTTTCGTCTAAAAGGGAAAAAGTGTCATCCGCATACTGTCCGAATAAAAATTCCTCATTATTAAGTGGCAGTCTCTCTAAAAGCGGTCCACTGCATTTCGGGTCGGAAAAAAGTTTTCCCTCAAACTTTTCTCAGTGAACTATCTTGGGTCATAAGTAAATGCAAAGACTTTAGTTTTTGCAAATACGTCAAAAAAAAATATTTCAGGGCTCAAAACAATCATAGCCGGAAAACGCCTAAATTTGAGCGTTGCAAAAACGGAAAATTGCCTAAGTTGACGAGCTTGCTGTTCAAAGACCACCCAACATGACAGAAAATTGTTATTATCCCTACATTAAGTAATCCTTCAAAAGTAAGAAATGTACGTTACTTTTGATATATTTTGTTTTCGGGGATCCTGAAAATATATCTATTACCACCCGTTATATCACTTTCTGATAACCTGCGAAAATAGCTTGTCTTCACTGGCGTTTATTTCCCAAGTCCAGACCCGGTCGCTCAAAACTCTAACTGAATTCTGCTAAACAAAGGTTAGGAAGCATAGAAATGTAAAAATACTTTGCGCTTTTTATCTTCCTTTTCCACAGCGATTTCGAACTTTCTGTGCTTTGTGCGAATCTCACCCTTCATTATGCAAATTAGGTTGTCACGGTTATTTGCATTTAAAACGCTTTACCATATTGTTATATTTCACCTTGAGTCTAAAATAAAAGCGATCATACACAAATAAAACTTACTAACGGGCTTAACGTGCTGAAAGTGGTTACTTATATATTTGTTGCAGTGCACCGTGCCGTGGGGAAATCGCAGGGAAATGATTTGGCGGCTCCCACGCATTATGCAAATTTGGTTGTCTGTTAAACTTGGCCTAATCGCGAAACTTTCGTTTTTGAATCTAGCTTTTCTTCTATTTAAAAAAGAAATATGTATAACTCGATACTTGTATGCACTTAAGGTTCTAATACTTGAACATATAAAATTTAGCTGTTTTAAATACGTCTGAAAGGCTTCTACAATGATATGAACACTGAAATCGACAATTTGTGACTAATGCATTAAATTAAATTAGCTTATATTCTGTTCAGTTATCTCCTATTCGGAAAGTGGAAGCTGAAAGTTAACATGGTTTAGCTTTGTAGGTTTACATGGATTAATATATCCATACCATATATGAGCGAAGTTAAAATTTAGTATTCGGCGGAAAAAAATTAATATCAAAAAAATAAATTTCCCCTTTTTTTAATACCCTTTGAAGCGACCGCCAAACAACAGGAATAGACAATTTCGTGATTATTTTTGGTCACCTCGTTTAGTATCAATTTTATAATTTAAATGTTAGGGGCATTTTTGGTAAGAAATTTCAGTGCCAGTTGTGTAGTGTTAGTTTTAGCTACAGCCTTGCAATTAAATTTTGCCACAAATCAGATTAAACTGATACCTATCTCAAAACAAAATGTCGTGCTTTCTATCGCGTACGTGTACCGACCTTTGTGGGGATTCAAGAGGAATATCGGGTATCTTTAGCTTACTTCAATGCACTGACTCCATAGAAAGTCACCTTGCTTCCATCCATTTGTCACGAGAGACCATAACAGAGGGACAGCTTATATTGGCGAGAGCTGGTCTCTTTTATTTAGATGAGCCGGTTGTCGCGGAAATGTCCGTATGCGCCAAGCACAGACACACGTATGGAAAGTTCTGGCGACCCAGAACAGCCTGCCAGGGCGTCCTGGTCGGAGCCAGAGAGGGGCAAAGAGCCGATATTCAGTAAATCTTGAAATGGCTAAAGCCATATATCAAATGTATGGTGTTCTTGTTCAAGTCGGTTCAGGTGCGTACAACAAATCTTAACCTTCTCACTCACTATTTTACACCATTGTTACATAACACAGGCGTTAATATATTTCATCCTTGTTTTTTCAGAATAGTTTACCTCAGTCTTAGATTCTTATTTGGGATAGTTTTTCTTTTCCGCGTGGAAGCAGAAGGTTATTCGCGCCTCCTGCCTGACGTGTTTGTGTCATGTCGGCTAACAGCCCTTTTTTTGCTATTGCCGGGTAATTCGTGTTTGGAAATAGCTCATTTTAGACGTACAGACAATAGGAAATAATGACCGGGTTATTTGAAAATAACTAGTTCACGGGGATATTGCCCTCGGTGTGCTTTCGTGCTTTGTAGCTCAGTTTCTTTCCTACCATTAAGTTAAACGTGTCTATGGTAATCGAGTTAGTATTCTTGGTTCGCTAAGAATAATTAGATTTTAAAAACAAAGGCGATACAGGTTATAAAAGTTCGCAAAGAAATGACACTGGAGATTTTGGATTTAGTAGGTTGGCCCGGGCTTGTACACTTATGTCCAGGATTGAACGCAAGTATTGTTTAATTAGTACTTCATATTTGGCAGGGTTATTTGACATTTTCATATTACTTCATATTTGACAGAATTGTGTGTGTTTTGGTGAGATTTTACCAATGAGGACACAAGTTGTGATGCTTATCATTGGGAATTTGAATCTCATTAGCGTTCAATCCTGGACATATCTGGGCTTTTAGGATATATACTGTGTCAGAAATAACTTGCCACTCAAATACTCATTAGTGGAGGAAAGGGATGTCCTCAATGTAACTGGTAAGGAAATTGGGAGTTTGTTAGAAACAGACACATTTTATCGCTACTTTCAGGGGGAAGTTACAGTGCATTACCATACTTATAGTGCCTGCTATTGGGAAATTGAGAAACATGATTAAACTCGCACCCTGCTAGAACTTTTATACAGCTGTTATGACTACTAGTGACTGACTATATTAATAATTTACAGTTATTTGTAATAACTGCCGCAACCAACACAATGCTTCAATGAAAGAAATGCCCTGGGTCTTACACGTCTCTTCGGAAAAGGAATCCAGCCAGTCACCCAGTTGTGTGAGGTGAGTACATCTATTTTTAAATTATTAACCATGAATGCCAGTAAACAAAAAAATATAAATAAGGCCATGAAGGTACCACAGTTTCTAAGCTTGAATCGGTTGATAACAGTAATTTAATGAATTGGCCATTTTTTATATGTTGACAATCATAACAAAAGACGTAAACAGAAGAAAATAGCAAGGAAAAAATCTATTATATAGAAAAAACTCCATTCTCTAACAGAATTTGACCTTGCAATTTTGTTATTCCCATAGAGAAGTAATTTTTCCTTCCGACATATTACATATTTGGTGTATAAATATACCTACCGTACGCAAGCATATTTCGTACCCGTATTCTATAAAAATAATTACTATGAAAAAATATATGTACTTAATATTTTGCCTGCTCTCAAATAGAACTAATTTTCATTTTAAGGCCTTTTAAAGAAGCTGCGTTAACTCAGCTCGCGTCTTCAACGTACTCTCCCTTAACACCCTGTGTTTCGAGGCGTGGCTGCAGCAGTGATGAAATGTGGACGCCTTCAGCTCTGCTTGCATTTGACGACAGCTTGCAAGAATTTGGACCGACTCCAGAGAATGCTGAAGGTCCAGTCCAAGTTTTCAACTCTTGTATGGACAGTCTTGCCGATGCTATAAGAAAGCCTAGGATTGACCCTCTTCAATCACAGGTAGCTCGCTGGGAAAACTGTTCTAATGCTGACAGATCAGCGGTTATCCATAAAGCAGAAGAGGCGTGTCAGCTGATGTGTGATGTAATAGCACCAAATGATGGAAAGCAGTTATTCCAAGCCATCATAGATCAACAACAAAATAAGGGTGAAACTGGTGGTGCTGGAATCCAAGCCCTTGTAACTGCGTATCAGAAAGGGCCTTCTAAATCTCTGAAAACACAAATTCTGAGTATCTATGCCAATCGATTCAATACAAAAGAGCTTAAAGATATTCACAAGCCATTTGAAAATCTTTCTGATCGACAAATAAAGAAAGCTAGAGCTCAAGCAAAGACTGGTGGACCCGGAGTACCTGTTGAAAAAGTACCACAGCACAGAATCCGTGTGAACCAGCACCAACTAGACCATTTTTTAGAGTTTACCATGAGGCCATATTACTACCAAGACGTAGCTTACGGTACTCGCACCCTTAAACTTGAGAGCGGTGAAGAACTTACTATGCCCAACGTCGTTCGCACCGTGGCCAGGTGCACGATTATCAACCAATACCTGGATCATTGCCAACAAAGTGGATTTCAACCGATAAGCAGATCCACCATGTGGAGAGTACTTGAAGTTCAGGAAGCCTCTCAGAGAAAATCATTGAGAGGTCTCGATAATACAGCAGCTGATGGTGCAGATGGTTTTAAGGATTTGTTAAGAATCGTGGACGAGTTAGAGCGTGCTGGAGCTGTTAAGGACTGGTGTGAACAAGCTCGAAAGAAGCTTCACGAAGGCAAGTTGTATCTCAAGACAACATATCGCGACCACTGCAGAGAGGATGGTAGCTGTTGCCCTGACCACTGTAGAGCATTTGCCCTGAGCGATGTCAGTGACACTGACTATAAACAAACATGCGGTCATAAGCACGACATGCCGTGTGGTAACTGTGAGAGTCTCAAAAGTGTTGTGGGAGAAGTAAAAGATGCCATTCCTGAGTACACGGCCCAGCTGGGAAAAGATCACACAAATGACCTTCAGTATGAAGCAACCCGCGGTGCTGCCTCTAAAATCTTTGAATGGAAAGCGCATCTTCTCAGAGCGCAGAATCAAGATCAAATTAAGCGCCAAATTCTTAACTCTCTTGAGGAAGACAAAGCATTCATAGTGGTTGATTGGGCAATGAAGTTCACGGCTATGAAGTTTCGCGAGAAGCAGGCAGAGTGGTTTGCAAAGAGAGGAATCAATTGGCACGTGAGCAGCGTTATCATGAAACAAGATGAAAGCCTTGAAGTAACCTGCTACGTTCACCTTGTCAACAGTTGTCGACAAGACTGGTTTGCAGTGCTCTCAATCTTGGAAAATCTCCTGTCTATCATAAAGCAAGGAAATCCAGAAGTTAAAAAAGTGTACCTAAGATCAGATGAGGCAGGGTGTTACCACAATAGCAAGCTAGTGTCATCGTTCCAAGAACTTGGGTACCGCCTGGGGATTGCGATCGTGAGATACGACCACTCCGAGCCTCAGTCGGGAAAGGATATGTGTGACAGGATTTTGTGTCCGATGAAGGCAGCTATTAGAAGGTACTGCAACGAAGGCCATGACGTTGTCTCTGCTCAAGATATGTATACCGCCTTGAAAGAGAGACCAGTAAAGGGCACGACGGCGACGGTATGTGCTATCCAAGAGCAGTGCGCAACGCTGGAGATAAGCAAGATTCCCAACTATAGTAGCCTGCACAACTTCAAATTTACACGCGAAGGCCTGCATGTATGGAAAGCCTTCAATGTCGGTCACGGGAAGTTTATCCCATGGAATGACATTGTAATTTGTCCCCAAACACAAACAAATCTCTTGTATGAGATCCCATTCTTCCCTACTACTGCCAGGCGGTTTGCATTTAAAGAGCAACAGAAAGCCCATGTCAGTGAGGACCAGCTCTACGAATGTCCTGAAACTAGCTGCACTGAAGAGTTTCAAAGTCAGGCCGACCTTGACCTCCATATGAATTTGTTTGATCATCGTACAACGCCGCAGCCTGTGAATGAGTGTCTCTATGATAAACTGAGGAGAGACTGGGCTGATCACTTCCAGACATTGAGTTTGCAAAGTGAAAGTTCGAGTGGGGCAACAGCGGCGGAGACAGAATCCTGTGACAACTACCTCACGATTACAAATGGGGTGGGCACTTCAAAAGAAACATGCAAGTGTGAGATTTTCTCAAAAGGTTAGGCAGTATCTAATACAGAAGTTTAACATCGGGCAAGACACTGGTAAGAAAGAAGATCCAGCGCAGGTTGCGAAGGATATGCGGACTGCTTCCACAATAGAGGGAGAGAGGATGTTTGATAGAACGGAGTGGCTCTCGAAGTGTCAAATTCAAGGTTTCTTTTCGAGATTGTCTGCAAGCATCAAACAGGGGAGTCAGAAGCGAACAGAGTTGATGAGTGGAGGTGAGCTAGATAAAGACACAGAAGAGGACAATGATTTGGCAGAGGAGTACGCTTGCAATTTAGACGAGGAGCATTTGAGAGAAACAAGGGAAGCTGTCCTGGGGAAAATAGGCTTGACCCACCCAATCCTGTACAATATTTACGATCTTTGCACGTTTGCAAGGCAGGCGAAGCTACCAACTTTCAAGGTCAAGATGCTGAGAGAGATCTGTACACATTTCGATCTCCCGTTTCGATCCAGAGATACCAAGGCAGTTCTTGTTACAAAAGTGGAGGAAATGATTTCAGAATGTAGTTGTAACACCCAACAGTAATGACAGTCAAAGACGCTGTTCAGTTTAAGAATAGTATGCAGGTGACTGCACGCTTTCTTGAAGCTTGCTCTTTAAAGGGATTTTTCGCAGTATATATCTTGGGACAAGACTAGGTATTAGTGGTACCTATAAGCGTTTAGACCGTATCCCATGTGACCAACGTCCCTGCCCCGGGGGCATCGGACTGTCGGATCCAATTTAGGGCGCATGTGCAGTGATTTTGTTTACCTTGCCATGAAATTGTAGCATGATAGAGAATTTTTGTGGTGATGCGCATGCTCATATAAAATACGTTATTTGCTATATCAGAAGCAAGTCACCTAGGTGATAAGCTTCTGCTATATGTTATGTGATAGGTATATCATCAAAACGACATTTAACGTCATTTCTCAAGAAAGCGATTGAAACGGATTTTAGGACAGCTAAGACCCTTTAATTTAGGGTCAGTTGGTGTTTTATTCAGCCGTAACATCTTGAAAGCAGTTATAGAGGTAATGTGAGCACTGCTCCATTAAGAAAATGTCAAATTAGCTTCTTCTGAGAGGGATTCCCGGCGTTCACATAGCTGTTAGGTCAGGACACCCTCACCACAACAAAACACATCCTCATCCTTGTGTTGACGTTTTGGTCATCCTGAATTCCTGCTCTTACGGAGCTTAGTAAAACATGTGAGAGTCATCTGAGGCCAAGTTCGGTACTTCACATGAGCCGAATCGTATGCTAATGAGGGATAACAAAGAATTTTTCTCAGTTGCATTCAATTCGGCTCATGTGAAGTACGGCGTCTAAACTTGGCCCG
>OZ026595.1:12451150-12453650 GCA_964020085.1 Micromussa lordhowensis
TTGCCATCCTTTTCTTAAATAACCATTGACGCCATGCTTTTGGATATTAAAAGAAACAAGTTTCATTCCAAACTTACTGAGGTAATGACCAGCGTTCGATAAAACAAAGAACATTTCTCAATGTAAATGTGGCTAGACGTAGATGTGACGATGGCGCCACTCAAAAATAATTATTTTGAGATTGCGTTATTTTCATTTATAAAATTACTTAGAACACTGAAAACGGCTTTGCGAAAGCAGCGTTGTCAATTCCTATACGTTGTCAAAGTTTCCGTTGTCAATTCCTATACACACTTGGAAAATCTCTTGGTTTGAACGGCTGATTTTTTTTTTCCAACACAAATCGGAGCCGTCTAGCGTCTCTAGCGACGTTTGTCACAGAAATAGTGTTTGTCTTTTTGCTTCTGCGGTCTAGCCGTTTGGCGTTCGAAAAAAAAATTGCATCCATTCACCCGTTCGACTTAACCGTTCAAAAAATATTGCATCCGTTCACCCGTTCGACTTTACCGTTCGAAAAAATTGCATCTGTTCACCCGTTCGACTTTACCGTTCGAAAAAATGTTGCATCCGTTCAGCCGTTCAACCGACGTTTCGAATGGCTTGTCTAGCCGTTTGTTATCCGTTCGCTTGCCGTGCGTTCGGCCGTTCGAACGGATAATGCCGTTTGTACATTCACCTAAAGGCAAAGCGTTGGTACTTGCAGTGCACTCGCGAGAAACGAGAAACTTCTCGAGAGAAACGACACTCGTCTCGAGAGAAACGAGACACGTCTCGAGAGAAACGAGACGCGTCTCGCGAGACGGTGGTAACTTACATTTGAGCGGTACTGTACCTCTAAATTTGGAAAGCTCTGGTGGTAGATCAACCATAACACCATAACCTGACCCCTTTGGGAGCTTCTTGGCTAGATTAAGAATATAATCTCGTTGTTGTAGGTAGACAAACCTGACAATGATCAACTCCTTAGTCGCGTCTTGGCTTCCTCGAATTCTATGACATGCTGCAATATTAATATTTTTCACATCACCTGGATCTAACTTGAGTATAGTGTTGAAGAATTCTTGAATTTTATGTCTTGTAGCTTCGGAGGTTTCTTTTATTTCCCCGGTAATACCATGAACAATGAGATTCCATTTCCTTCCCTAAAGATTCAGGGCAAGAATTTCGTCGCGAATTGACTTGTTATGCTTTTCAGCCTCTTCTATAATCCCGGGAATCGTACTTCAATTCTTTCATCTCCAACTGCTCATTTTCAAAATGTGACATTGCCTTCTCCAATTCCACGACTTGGTCGGTTGTTTCCTTGAGTTTCTCACGAAACTGGCGGAATTCTGCTCCTATATTTGCGTGAAGTTTCGCGAAGCATTTTGAAATATCCTTTAAGTCTTATCCTTTAAGTCTTCAACCCTGTAAAGTTCTTCGAGTGAACATGTGTCTGCAGGCGTTTCTGACATTTTTGCTTGAAGAGCTACCAATTATCTTCTTTCGGACTCTCTGACTGACCAAGGGTGCTATTACAATGTTTTTCGCTATTTATGTGATGAAATATGCGAGTCCAGCAAGAACTAAGCGGAGCTCTAAAATCCACGTCTATCCACCATCGCTGACCGCTGACCCATCTCAGGTGAGTGCTTCTTGATGAGTACTTGAGTATTAGTACAAAATTTATTTCGGTAACTCACAGGCATTGAGATGCCTTACAATAAATTATGGACAGCAAGCAATTAAATGACGGAAGCCATTTCAACAGAACAACATAAACAGGACATACATTGTAAAGTTCCCAGATTGTTCATGTATGTGTCGTTCGAGACTAATGACTTAATCACTGTAATATGAAGATCTAAACTTATAATGGCCTATGTCACAGTACCTTGTTAGGTTGTAAACATTTTCGTTGTGAGCGGAAGCAGATCGAGAAGCCACCGGGTAACTATACATTTGATATATTTAAGACCTTGTTTCTGCTTTGTAATTATTACTTATAAGAACGTCCATATTTCTTAGATTTCGAACGCACTCCTCCTCACGTACACTACTGAATAAAATTGAACTGTGAGAAGCTTGTGTTTGAAACCGATGGTGTTAAAGGACCGTGAACGAAACAATGTAGAACTCTTACATATATTCTTATATAGTCTTGACTAAACATATTATATTTGCAAATCAATCTGATAGCATAAGTAACACTTACTAAATTCACAAGGTCATCTTCCTTCCTTTGTGCTTTCTTCTTTCTGAAGTGAACATTGCCCCTCGCATTCTTCAATCCTAACTTTCTCACCCCAGACAAAGATAACATGACTGTCAAGTAAACCAATGGAATATAGGCAAGATACACTGCAAACAAAATAATCTCATCAAAGCGTGCACAAATGAATATCGTACAGCAGCATGGTCAAGCTCTTTTGGTCTGGCTGAAAAAAATGTTTTTATCATGGACCCCCTTTATTCTGCGCTACAGTACTGTAAAATTCCTGAAGTACATGTAACCACCCCT
>OZ026595.1:12456150-12523650 GCA_964020085.1 Micromussa lordhowensis
TAACTACACTTGAAGATCTTATGATGAAAGAAAATGGTGTTATCACAGGTTTTCAAATTATGGCAAGTGCGTCTTTTACACCTAAAGAAAAGTTTCAGCTTATGGCGATTACATTATACTACGCAATTCCAATGCGGTGGCGACATCATTTAAAAATGTGCAATAATTATCAAAATAATTCTTCAATTTCCGATAGTGCTCAGTTACATCTGAATGGTCACAATATCCGTCTTGATAAAGCTATCTCGAAAAACATTTACAAAGAAGTCCGCTCAAAGGTCGAGATTATACCAACCACACAGTTGAAATATTCGGAAAGATATTATTATCAACTAGATTGGAAAGAGATATATCGTATTCCCTTCAGAGTGACTGTAGATTCCAAATCGTGCGAATTTCAGTTTAAGGGGTGCTACATAGGTATTTAGCGACGAATAAGTTCCTCCATAAAATTGGCCTTGTACCTTTGTTTTTATGTACATTTTGCAAAAGAGAAAGTGAATCTATTGAACACCTTTTAATAGAATGTGACTAATCAAACAAGTTTTGGCAGGATTTAATTAACTGGTTCACTATGATTGATATAAAAGTCGAAGCATTATCAGAGATTGACAAAATTTTTGGACTTTGGAAAAGGCAAGCAAATTTTCATCTACTTAATCATTTCTTGATTCTGGCAAAACAACAAATTTACTCCTGCTGAAATTGTTGGGGACAAATATGCAGAGAACTTTTTTACGTGTAGCCGCACCAATACAAGTCATTTCATGATTGAGTAAACCTTCTTTTAAATTCAAACATTTCCACCATTTGACATTGCGTGTTGTTTCGACTTGTTCTACACCTACGGTAAAAAATATTTCTATGCGATAAACGGGTTGGAAAAGCACGAAACTTCAACAATCAAAATAAACACAGCACCCAAGGTCCTGACACGAAATTACTCTTACAGCAAAACATGTGCTCCTTAGTCACGTGACCTAATATAAGTCCGCAATTCATGCATTCGGATCGGCCGCTAGTTGGCCCAAACATCCACCCCACCTTGGGGCAATCTCCCAAGGTGTCCCAACTATGGGTTCTCACATGGACTCCAAATCATTTTCCAACAAACAAAGTTTCTGAATAGGGCGTACGTAGACATTGTCCTTAGTTTTAACCTTCACAGTTCGCACTAGGCCATCCGGGCCGGGGTACGTCTCGAGGACGCGTCCGAGGTTCCAATGCCCCCTTGGGGTGTTGTCATTGACTAGCAACACTAACGCATCCTGTTTGACATTAGGCAATGCCTTCCGCCATTTAGCCCGAGTCTGTAAGCTGGGTAAATACTCCTTAAGCCACCTCTCCCAGAACAGATTTGCAAGATATTGCACTTGCCTCCACTTCTTCTTATACATGTCAGACTTGTCGAAGACTCCAGGTGGTAAGCAAATAACCTTGCGCTGCATAAGGAAGTGTCCAGGTGTTAGCGGCTCAAAGTCACTGGGATCATCAGAGTTTGCAGTTAAGGCTCTGCCGTTCAAAACTTGCTCGACCTCGGTGAGCAGCGTTTGCAAGACGACGTCTGTGACCATGTGTGCACCTAAGATAGCTTTCAGGACTGTCTTCGCGCTACGAACCAAACGTTCCCACATGCCAGACATACTCGAAGCGGTAGGGGGCTGAAATATCCATTTACAGCCATGTTGGATAAGCTCACTCTCAATCCGTCCCTGATTCCATTTCTCAAGACTCTCCTTTAGCTCGCGCTGAGCTCCAACAAAATTAGAACCATTATCACAACGAATTTCTTTCACTTCACCTCTACGATTGATGAAGCGCCTCAAACACATGACGAAATCATCTGTGTCCATCGAGTTAACAACTTCCAGGTGAACACAACGGGTAGTTAGACAGGTAAAGAGGCAACACCATCGCTTTGTGGTTCCTCTGCCATGTTTGACGTACAAGGGGCCGAAAAGGTCCATACCAGTGTATGAGAAAGGTGGTTCATATGCCATGAGGTGTGCCTCTGGTAAAGGTGCCATCTGTTGGCTCATGGGTTTACCGAGGACTTTCTTGCACCTGACGCATCGGCTAAGGACTGAGCGAACCAGAACGCGGATTTGAGGAATCCAGAAGTCTTCCTGCAACTTGGCTATCACGTGCTCACGCCCCAGATGGCCAATGAAATGGTGGATGTGACGAACAATCTTCTCAGCTACAGCATGATTCCTGGGCAGAATGATTTGCCGGCCCATGGTAGATTCAGGTATTCTTCTCTGGCCACGTCCATTGACTCTTAGTACTTGCTGGGTGTCCAATCCGGGATTCAAGGCTGCAATCTTGCTCGATGTTTTTATGGCACCATTCGACTTCAGATCCTTTATCTCCTGTGTATATGCTGAGCCCTGAACAATTCTTGCGATAGCCGATGTAGCTGCATTCAAATCATCAACAGTCAAACTTCCAGTCTGGACCTTTCCTTTATCTTTGATGAACTGTATAAATCGTAAGAGCCATGCTACCTTGCATCTAAGGCGGGTCCAATCAGAGCAGGTTGTCACAAGCACTTGGAAAGGATCATCCATAGGATCTATGATGGGTTTAAATTTCGAGCTTCCTTTCTTCGCCACAACTGAATCAGGGATCACTTCCAGAGAGTGTACATGAGTTTCTTTCTTCAGTTCCAAATCTTCACGAAGCACAGTTCTACACTCTTGTTTCGGCCAGGAATGTTCTGGTCCCCACAGGAAGTGAGGTCCACGAAGCCAACTGTGGTCAACAGTCAGAGCAGATGGGGTCAATCCCCTTGACACATAGTCTGCGGGATTCAAGGTCCCTGGCACATGGTTCCAATCATGCACAGGTGTGTGCTCCTTTATTTCTCCAACTCTGTTGGCTACGAAGGTTTGTCTTCGTTTTTCGTTCTTTAGATAGTGCAACACTATCTCACTATCAGTCCACAACAATGTCCTGTCAATGTTCAGTTCTAATTTGTCTCGCAGCATTCTACACATGCGAGTTGCAAGTACTGCGGCCTGCAGCTCTAGTCTGGGAATACTAACAAACTTCACTGGTGCGTTCCTAGCCTTCCCCATAATGAAGGTACAATGAACCCGACCATCCGGGTACTCAGCTCGCAGATAGGATGATGCACCATACCCGACTTCTGATGCGTCCGAAAAGACATGGAGCTGCAACTTGCAGTCTTGTGGGTCACCATCTCGCAGAAAATAGGATCGCGGAATACGCAACTGCGACAAGGAGGGTAGTTGAGTCTTCCACGACCTCCACCTTGACAGAAACTCTTCACCAAGGGGCTCGTCCCATCCAACATTAGCCTTCCACAGGTCTTGCACCAAACCCCTTGCAGCCAGTGCTACAGGTGCAGCGAACCCAAGCGGATCGAACAAGGAACAAACAGTAGACAAGATGCCACGTTTAGTCTCAGGGCGGTCGAGGTGCCTTATTTTGAAACTAAGAGTATCATCATCAACGAACCAAAGTATCCCCAGTGCTCTTTCAACGGGCGGGTCTTCCAGATCGAGGTTGAGGTTTTGGTTGGACAGTTTGTCGTTTGGAACTGTCTTAAGCACCTCCTTAGAATTTGATGTAAACTTAGTCAGTTTGAAACTACCTCGGGCAAGGACATCGATCATATCTCAGGCCAGGTGAATGGCTGACTGCTCATCATTCTCAGAAGGGAGAGCGTCATCAACATAGAAATTTCCCTTTATGGCTGCAATGACACTGGGGCTGAAGTATTCGGCATTGTCATCGGCAACTCGCCGAAGGGTGGAGTTAGCAACACAAGGGGAAGATGCTGCTCCGAATATATGTACTTGCATAAAGTAAACGTCAGGTGGGTCTTCATAGGTATTTGTCCACCATAGAAACCTCAATGAATCCTGGTCTTCTTCACGCACACGAATCTGGTGGAACATTCCTTCAATGTCTGCAGCAATACCAATCGTACCTTGGCGAAAGCGCAGGAGGACACCAACTAAACTGTTGGTCATGTCTGGCCTGCTCAGCAGATTCTTGTTAAGCGAAGTCCCTTCGTACTCGGCTGCCGCATCGAAAACAATGCACACCTTTCCAGGCTTGGTAAGAGAAGTTACAGGGTGATGTGGGAGATACCAATGAGTACTGGATTCCTTAGCTAATTCCTTCTCAGACAACTTGCGAGCAAATCCACTTCTGATGTAACTGTCCATTACTTCACGATACTTAATGGCCATCTCTTCATTCCCCGACTTTGTCAGGCGACGTCTCAGGGACTCTAAGCGCTGTCTGGCCATGACAAGATTATTTGGAAACCAGCGCTCATCCTTCCTCCAAAGCATGCCCACTTCATAACGTCCATCTACAAGACGTGTGGTGTCTTCAATTATTTGCATCGCTCTCTTGTCTTCAATTGAGAGGGGCCTTCCTCCTGACTTAACTGCTCCATGATCTTCAAGTTTCCAGAATCTTTCAACGAGATCGACAGGCTTGTGATCAACTGAAACAAAGTTTACTGAGACTCCTTGGGGATTCTTGCTACCATAGCAACCACAAACATACCAACCAAGGGGGTAACGACAACCATAAAGTCCTTTCCTTGCATCTTCAGGGACTCGAACTTCCTTCTGCATGTGCGCATAGGGGATGTTGTTTCCGACAAGAATGGACACTCTCTTTATGTCAACTGCTGGAAACTCAATGTCACACAAGTGAGGGTAATTGTGGACATCAATTCGCTCTGGCAATGCTCGCTGCGACTGGTTAAGGTCAGGTAGAACATAGGCCTCAGAGACCTCAATACTTTCTCCAAAACTCTCCGCGAAACTCAAGGTAAAGGATACTCGATTGGATTCTACAACCTTGCCACTGCGCGATTGTATTAATTCCAATCTGCTCAGGTATTCCTTGTATACCAAGATGATCAACTAAACCACGGTCGATGAGGGTATCTGTACAGCCACTATCTAGAAAGGCATACGTCGATACAGTATTACCATTTGCAGCGGTGATAATGACAGGTACAGCGTTTAACAAGACTTGTGTCTCTGTGGTAGACAAACCGGCTGACGATATAGGTATTGGTTCAGGCTTGTTTGAATTAGAGCTAGCAGCTTGACTTGTATTTGCTCCCTCGTGACCAGCAGGATGGGAGGTGGCTGGAGGCTTGACACCTTTGTCGTTGGACTCTCTATTGTAGGGAGGGTTAGGACGGTGGCCATCCTGAGCCTTGTCCATATGCAAAATACTAAGGTGGCGCCCTGGGCATTTTGAACATGCGGGCCGTTCAGGGCACGAACCAGAACCATGCCCAGGCCTTTCAACGCCGCAGTTGAAACAAAATCCACAGGAGGCCGCATACTGTCTTCGGACTGCCACATGTTCGCACTTCTTGATTATAGGACAATGTTGGAGTTTATGGTGCTTAGACTTGCAGACTCCGCAGTTTCTTGAGCCAGTGGCAGGATGTTTAGTTTCAAGATCCGCGGCACCAATTGTGGGATTCCTCATTGGAGGCTTGGGAGGCAACTTGGGCTCTTTATTCTCACGCTTCAACATTTGACCTCCGAACACTGGGTCATTCCTAATGGACGCTTGTCTTTTCACAAAGGCAGCAATGTCCTTCAGCTGAGGGGACCTTCTGCTCTTAACAATCTCATAGTTTTCATTTTGCCATTTGATGATAAGATCATTAGGAAGACGGCCAACAATACGCTTGAGGTTTGTTGCGACGTTTGCTTCACGTTCAATGTCGCCTTGAAGGATTTTTGTAGCAGAAGCAGAAGCAGAAGGGGCCCCTGGGTTGGCGTCAGATTCGCAGGCCTCAACTTTCTCCGAAGTGGCCGGAGTAGATTGTGGTCTTCGATCAACTAGGAAGGTAGTAGCATCCAAGGGAACAGCAGCGCTAGGTGTCAGACCTCCCTCATCGTTGTACCCCGTCTCGATTTTCCATTCCAGTTCGGCTAATGATGCTTCCTCTTCTAGGCGCCTAAGTTCCATTCTTTGTTTATGTTCGTATGCCATTCGAGCTGCTTCGGCTTCTTCCTTTGCCCTAGCCCTTGCCAGGTCGAGTTTCATTTTCGAGACAAGCACCCTTTTCAGGCATTTCTTGCGTGATGATCCGGACACACTAGTAGACTTAGAGTAGACTGACACGTTGTCATCAAGTTCCACATCCTGGTCTGGCAGTCCAGGGTTCATTCCCACATTTCCAGGTGAGTAGCCCAATTTTTGCAAGAAACCTTCACATTCATTAATGACATCATGTGTACCGCGTTTCAGATTAGAATAACGATTCTGAACCTCTTCCAAGCGCTTTCTCTCATTTATCCCAGGAAGGTACATGTATTTAGTATGTAGCTCTTCGAGTGCCTTCCACTTTTCCGAGAGAAGATCAATAATTTTCTTAGTTTCTTCTGGGCTTGGGCTGGCATGAAGTTTGGACGGAATTACCTTCAGTAAGTCTTCTATTCTTTGCAAACATTTGTCCACAGCATAGCTGTGCTGCGTTGCTCCTGAGAGTCCCTTTGCTGTTCCAAATCTTCGAAATCGACGCGGGTGCTTAGTGGGAGCCTGGGTCTGAGCAAAGGGCCACCGTAACTTAATGGCCAAGCAAACACATCTGTTGTCGTACAAACAGAACTAACGTTACCTTCCACAGTCGATGTATCACTTCTTCCGGGAAACTGGATAGGAAAATCGGGCAATCCATGATCCATTCCATCTCCAGTGTAATCGAAACCATTGACATTCACTTCACTGTCGAGACCAAAATCCAACCGATTTGATGCATCCATCGCTCGACGAAATCCACTCGCCATCAAATACTCATAGAGAAATATTTTTTACCGATGTTGGGGACAAATATGCAGAGAACTTTTTTACGCGTAGCCGCACCAATACAAGTCATTTCATGATTGAGTAAACCTTCTTTTAAATTCAAACATTTCCACCATTTGACATTGCGTGTTGTTTCGACTTGTTCTACACCTACGGTAAAAAATATTTCTATGTGATAAACGGTTTGGAAAAGCACGAAACTTCAACAATCAAAATAAACACAGCACCCAAGGTCCTGACACGAAATTACTCTTACGGCAAAACATGTGCTCCTGAGTCATGTGACCTAATATAAGTCCGCAATTCGTGCATTCGGATCGGCCGCTAGTCGGCCCAAACAGAAATAAAGGTTATCCTCCGTAATTAAAATCTATCTTGCAAAAGTAACCTCAATATATCAAACTGAAAGTACGATTGCTGAATCAAATGGTAAGCAAATTTTTCACGACGTTAAGTGGAGAAAGTTTTTAGCAAATTCGTAATTGCTGTTTATCTCGTATCTTGTAGTTTTTTTGTTGTTGTTGTTACTTTTCTAATAATTTTTTGTAAATATTGAAGTAAAAAAAAACTATTATATACAGCCAATTTTGTTTCTATAATAATTTCTTGTAAAAACTTTAATCAATAAAAATCTATAAAATAAAGTAAATAACTAATAGGTCGTCTTTTTTTTGGAAACATGTTTTAAAAGTCACATTGTAATCCGGGAATCTGGCAACAATCGAGACAAAAAACAGTCACAAATTATTTTGAAGAAACACGATTTACTACCAATATAAATACTACAAGCGGAAGACGATCGAGCTTGTTCAGCTTAACAAATAGTAAAACTTTTCCTGAATGTCCATCCTTGGACGACGACTGACATGCATTTCAAGCTTGAAATATGCTGTCCACAGTACGGTTCAACACAAATAGAACCCAGGAGACTGATTATGGAAAAAGATATTCAGGTATGTTTGTTATAATAATTATGTATAATTCTAACACTGTAAAGAAAGCGGCACATTGTATACGTCAATTCACGTGACTCAAACACAGCCGTTCTTGTTTTCATTCAACCACCCCAGTTTTTCATTTTCATTTTTTTGTTTTCGATAAAAGAAGGAAATAAAAATATATACTAAATCTGAATACATGATTGATCATCGCAGTTAAACACACAACTTAAGCAGTTGTGATATTAAAGCCTGAAAAAAATTCAAGCAGTTGTGAAATTAAAGCCTGAAAAAAATTCAGGCCTGAATTTCTTTCAGGCTTTAATTTCACAACTGCTTAAGTTGTGTGCATAACTGTGATGATCAATCGTACTACCATTTGCGTTCAACCGTGAAGCGTGAACGTTTTTTCACGCATGTTTATTTTTCAAATGAGACAGTTTCCCAGACAACTGTATCGACTGGACCAATGAAAATGTTTCGTTTGGAGCACGAAACTATGAATGTTTGTCAAATAAACGTGGCACATTTTTGGTCACGTGGAGTGCAGGTTTGCCCCTGACAAAATTAAAGACATTTTTCAGGGTTTTGGAAGCTTGGTGTCATTGCAACTTCAGAAAGATGGAGGTGCTAAAAGTAAACAAATTTGGACGAACCTATCGCACTGGAACACAGGCGGCTCAAGCTATCGTTGTGAGGAGTTATTATGTTTTTTAATCTGTATCCGAACGTTTAGCTTGTGAAACGTGACATAGTTACCGCCGTCATCTACTGTTACATAACGACTGAGTTTTATTACGTGGTGTTGGAATTGAGGTCAGTTATTTTTGTTACAAAAATACATATATCAAAAATTTTGGCTAAAATGGACTATTAACATTTTTCCCCATACATAACACCTCCATACGCTGAGCCACGTTTCGCGTAATGAAACTCAGTCACATGGAAAGTGCTGGAAACTGTTTCAGGGAATCCAGTAATTGCATCAAGACAACGCAAGCCTAAGTAAGGTTGGTCCCTGTACACCGTTATACATAGAAAAATCCACATTCCTGTAAGGACACCAAAATGGCCACCCCGCTTGATTTTTGCAGGGACATGTCATGGCCAGCAAACTGGTACCGTTACTAGGACATGTGATAAGACATGTTGCGAACATGTGAGCAGGCCTTGTCTTTGCACTGGGTCTTTCTTTGACTTCCTTCCATTCAGTCGCCGTAGGCTTCGCTATTTTGTGCTGTCAGGGTTTGATTTTGGTGAATTTAAACGCTTCGACGATAGCATTTATCAAAATCTGAGGGAAATGTCCTTGTTTACTTTATATGTTTGAATTGCCTTGGCTTCTTGGCTTTAGGATGTTAACCGTGGGAACAGCTATATTTCATTTGCTCCATTTTGATTGCATTTGTTGCTTGTTATACAGTCGAATATTGTTGGAAGCAGTGGAAAAGTACTCTGAAGGCAAGATCCATAAGAGTGAGCCTGAACCAAGGAACAGCAATGTAAATACTGCCTACTTTATTCATCAAGGAATTACTCGTATCAGTCGCACAGAGTTTGTTATGATAAACAAACGCACAATTGCAAATGTTTGTTTATATTTGCGCTTCCAGCTTGAATAATGTGTATAAAAATGTACTTTTATACATTACCAGTTAATGCAAGAATATTTAACATGAAATTTATTTAGTTCTATTGAAAAGCGAGTCTACCAAAACTGGTGGTGTCATGCCACGTATCAACAAATAGGGGACCTCTGAATTGACACTTTGATACATCTGTCTGTAAAACCTTGATTGTTGATGAAAAATGTTGATTTTAGCAATAGACAGAAGTTGAAAGTTGGCTAGTGAAATCATTTTTCAATTACAGTTTGCAGCAAACAGCATTTGTGTTCAAATTTTTTGTTTTCTTTAACATTTGCTCCAGACAAGTTGCTTTTAACCTACATACATTCAAATTTTTTCCTAATTCCTCTGACATTTCAGCCTGCCATAGTGGTAGCTCAGGGGCTATTAAGCTTCATTTGCATGGAACTTCCACTTTTTCCTGGAATTGGAGTATTTGGTAGAGTTTATGACGTCATTACTAGGTAAGTTGCGGATTTCAAAACTTGAATACCTCTGGAATGGAAAGAGATATTTTGCAACAGTAAACAGGGTTTCATTAATTAAGGGCTGGGTACCGGGCAAATTGACCAGCTGCTTCATCGATAATTTACATAGTACTGTTGCTGTCCCATGAAAGCCCACTTGAAATGTGTAGAAATTATGCGGCACATAATTCAACATTTTTCTGCTCCACCGGACAAAAGGTCCAGAGCTACATGTAGGTGGAGTATCATGTGCAATACAAGTTTTGAGTCGCAATATATTGAAAGGGTTTTATTTTTTATTTTTTTCCACCAATAACTTTGATTAGGACAAGTGAATTTTTTCCTTTTTTATTTTTTTATTATGACAAAAATAAGACTAACAATACAATTACAAATACTAAATATACATGTACTATGCCTACACTATTGATAATACAAATTTTACACTACATTGTACTCTAATAACATAATTATTTTCTGTATTTACAAGATACTTTAGATAAAATTACAGTACAGGTATTTAAATTATCAAATATGTACATATAAATTTACATAATTCCATTTGATAGAAAATAAAAAAAACATGTAGCACTTACTCCTTTACAAAATAATTTGAATTGATATTCAAAACAGGGTTCTATTTTGCCTGAAAATGTGTTACGCTTAAGTTGCTTTGAGAGTATAAGCTTTTCAATTTCATATTTTCTCTTGACTACATCTTTGAAAGGCAAAAAGAGAGGGATTTGGTTATTTTTGTGGCAATTCCTCAAATAAATTTTACTTAAAATGATAAAGTAGTTGAGGTTAGATCTTTGATCTAATATTCCTACTATGATGTTAATATATTCCAGTTTTATTTGTTCCTTGGTTACTGTTAACCAAAAGTTTTCAAAGTTAGTTTAAAATTCTGATGAGAAGGAGCATTGATAAAAGAAATGTTCTAATGTTTCTCAATTGACACAATGTGCAACGGTCACTTTGAATCCTACCGATTTTTGCTAATCGGGCAAAAACAAAATGTCCTTCGGAATTTTGAACAGAAAACATTATACAAATGTTTCAAGAGCGACTGGTTTTGTCAGTACACATGTTTTTCGAGTCTTGTCTTCATTTAAGTTAAAATTTGACATTAGTTTATAGAAACCTCTTAAATATTAATTTTGGCTTTTCTAGAATAAGAAAGTAGTATACCAAAGTTAACCTTGTTACTGTCTTCCCCTGTCTTCCTGCATACTAATGAAGTGTCTAGGTAAATCATTAATATTCAAACTGTCTAGGTAAAATTGCGTTCCTGCATACTAATGTAGATTTCCGCACTCTAACAATTTGGATTTCCCGCATACTAATTCGGTATAGGTTTACTAAAGTACTACTCATGTAGAGTCTATTACATATTTAAAATAAACACACAAATTGTTAATGAAAGCGTCATAGTTTCATTCAACTTGAACTCGCTGAAAATTTGAAATTTTTGTTCGATTTTCGAAACGTTTATCATGAAGATGGCTTTTTTTACTAGCGTCAATGATTTTCAAACAGCTTTGAACGCTTGTTTAACTGTCTGTGATTGGGAAATGTTGACAAGCGCAAATGTTTGAAAGTGTAATGATTTCTGAGTTTCTCTAGCTTTCTTTGAAAACGTTCTCCGATTTTTGAAACCGGGCTCTTTTAACCCTGATTGGTTCATGAATATCTGTTAAGTTTTTATCTGAACTCTCAGCTTTGCTGACGAGAGAGAGACAGAGTGAATATATTATTTGGCTTAGCTGACTGCAGTATCTATGATGTAATCGTGTACGGTCAAAAGGTATTATGGGTGATTACAAAGCACATGGTCAAGTGCCGAGTTGAATCTGTTATTGCATGCACTTATTTCGGATGTTTCACTGACCGTGAAACACCACAATTGGCGACGAGGATAAATTCATACGAAGATACATCTGTTTGAAGGAAAGTTATGGCAACAAATGACGAGCTTCGCGGAATTAAGCCATTTGATTGTCGAGGAGATAGTATGAGTGTGGGACCAAGATGGCGGCGATGATGAAAGTCATTTCAGTTTTATGTTGATGGTCGTGGGCAGCAGCCGCTCGAAGAAAGGCGTTGCTTTTACATTGTGCTGGAATTGAAGTCCAAGAAATCTTTGAAACCCTAATGGATCCGGGTGCACCTGAAGGGGAAGACGACGATGTTTACAAGGCTGCACTTCGAACACTCATATGAGCGACACATTTTTCGCCAAATGAAGCAAGAAGAGCATGAAGCGGTCGATCAATTTGTTGTAAGGCTCAGTAATCAAGCTGCAAATTGTGAATTTGGTGCTACGAAGAATGAGCAAATACGTGATCAAATTATTGATAAATGCAAGTCCACAGAGCTTCGGCAAAAACTTTTGGGAAAGGGGCATGAGTTAACATTGACAGACACACAGAAGATTGCTCGTTCACTGGAGTTATCTCCGGCCTAAGTCAAACAGATCGAAGGCGATGTGGGAGCGTCTGTTAATGCCATCAAAGAAGACAACAAACCCGAAGGAAATGGAAGAAGTGATCAGAAGAGTGTGAAATGTTACCGATGTGGACAAAGTGTACATTTTGCATGTGACAAGCATTGTCCGGCAAGATCTAAAACCTGTACAAAGTGTCATATGACAGGACATTTTGCCTCTGTCTGCAGAACAAAGAGTAAACAAGAGCCTACGAAAAAGAACACACGGAAACAAGGTGGACAGGGAAAAGTTAACTGTGTGGGGATGATGAATATGCTTTTACTGTGGGACTCGGTAAATCATGGGACAGGAGTGGATCAGTGTCATTCTTAGTGAAGTTCTCATCGACTCAGGATCATCATGTAATATCATTGATCAGAAATCATGGGAAGAGTTGAAGCAAAAAGGAATAAAGTGCAAGTCAGAAAAGACAAATCAGAAGTTGCATCCTTATGGAACTTAAGAACCACTGGACACGCTGGGAAAGTTCAAGGCATCAGTAAACCTAGCTGGAAAAGATGTCACAGCTGAATTTATTGTCATCTGCAATGAGGGCAGGCCAATAATTGGCAAGAAGACAGCCATGGATTTGGATGTACTAAGACTGGGACCACAAGTTAATGCTGCAAGTACATCAGACCTTGTTGATAAATACAAAGCATGTTTTGAAGGAGTGGGCAAGTTAACTGACTATCAAGTTAAAATCCATGTAAATAAAGAAGTCAATCCAGTTGCTCAGCATCCCAGGCGAGTGCCATTTAGTCTGAGAGAGAAAGTAGAGAGCAAGTTGCATGAGTTTAGAGTAGCTGGATATTATTGAGAAGGTAAAAGGACCAACAACTTGGGTCAGCCCAATAGTAGTAGCTCCCAAACCTTCTGGTGAGATTTGATTATGCGTTGACATGTATAGAGCAAATGAAGCTATTGTGAGAGAAAGACATCCAATTGATGAAGTCCTCCAGGACATGGCCCAAAGCAGTGTGTTCTCTAAGTTAGACCTTAAATGGGGCTATCATCAACTGGAACTGAGTGAAGAATCACGTGACATCACAACATTCAACACATGATGGACCTTATTGTTACAAGAGATTAATGTTTGGCGTAACCTCTGCTCCTGAGATCTACATGTATCAGCAAGCTCTGCATGGATGTGAGGGAATGCGTAATATGTCTGATGAAATCATTCTCTATGGTAAAGATGACCAGCAACATGATGAGAGGCTCGAGAAGACGAGGTTTGTTTCGAGAAGTGCAAGTTCAAGATGCCCCAGGAAGAACAGTTGATCTGGAATCTTTGTAATTTAGGTACACCATGTAACCCAACTGGTTGAGAACCAGTAGGATAAATATCCCAGTATGTATGAGACCTTATTTCTTAAAATTACGTAAATACCGTTGTATCTGACTTTCCCTACATGTAATTTGTGATAATCGGTATTGACATAAATTAATATTTTGCCGACACGGAACAGAGAACTGGGTGCGAGCGTAGTACGCTAGGGTTCATGGGTAGTACGTTTGTAAAAAGAGACGGTTGAGAAACTTGTGACATTCTACGGTCAGCCTTGCCACTACCATTTTCCCATTTAGGTTTATTTTTCTCTTCATCACTTTTGCTGGCCTAGTTATGGATGAAGCAGGCGTCAGGAAAGCAATCGCTGAAAACAACAAGGACCTTCTACTTCAGATCAAAGATCTCGCGAGTTCTTCGATTTCTGACCTCAAACGAGCTAACGAGTCCATCGCTTCTCAGCAGATGTCAGAGATTAAAAGGTTGAAGCGAGATTCCGTTCCTCAATTCAACAAAAAGAGCAATGAAGAGCAGTACAAAGCTAACAAAGCTATTAAAGATGCCGTTGAAGATGCTCAAATTGCCCTCAAAAGGAACGATGTCGAGAAGACCAAACAAGCCTTAGATAAAGGTATGGATCTACTTCGAGAGCGTCAAAAGTTAATCTTACTAGCCGATAAATCGCAGTACGGGTGGAAGATGGTCCTCGAATATAAACACCATGATGAAAAAAAAGATATACAGGGCCGAATCCAGAGCAGCTAGGTCCACGAAGCGTTTCACATCCCGCCTGATGCGGCAAAGAAATAATGTCACCTCGACTTCAACAACGCCGCAGCTTACCTAATTTGTTTTCGCGTGTAAACCCACAGCCTTTGTCTCAGAGATCGGCATCTGGTTTGTGCTTCGCTTGTGGGAAAGCCGGACATTGGAGGGCTTTCTGTCCAAATCTGCGGTTAAATGTTCCTTCAAATGCCGGTCAGAATCCCAAATGACTCACGCTGGACGTCGATTTGGAACCGGACCTTGTTGATGATTCGGAGGACAGTGACGAATTAGTGTTTCTTTGTGTCAATGGAAATTCTTTCGAGGTTAAATCCGGCGATGATTCAGTTAAAGGACGACTACGTGGAACCCTCAAATTCTGGAACGATATTCACGCGCCTCGATTTATCTTGGATGTTATTGAATATGCCTATAAATTACCGCTTCTTCAAATTCCTCCGCCCTTCACAGCTAGAAACAATAGTTCGGCTTTGGAGCAGCCAGCTTTCGTCGATAGTGCCATCAACGATCTCGTTATCAATGGTTGCATAACTGAAGTGTTTGAAGCTCCAAGTATCATCAATCCTTTGTCCGTATCTATTCAAAAATCAGCCAAAAAGCGTCTAATTTTAGATCTTCGCCACATTAATCAGTTCCTTTATAAATGCCGATTCAGGTGTGAGGATTTGTCTATTGCGAAAGAGATTTTGAATCCTGGAGATTTTATGTTAACTTTTGACTTAAAGTCTGGTTACCATCATGTGGAAATATTCCTGGAGCATAGGAAGTATCTATCATTTGGGTGGACATTTTCTTCAGAACGCACCAGATTTTTCCAGTTTTCTGTTCTTCCGTTTGGCCTCAGTTCCGCGCCTTATTTATTTACTAAATTATTCAAGCCTTTAGTCAAGAAATGGAGATCTGAGGCAAAGTCGATCGTGGTTTATTTGGATGATGGTCTTGGAGCCGCTGCGGACAAAAATAAGGCAAAAATCGCTAGTTTGCAGGTACATGCAGATCTGCTGAAATCTGGCTTTCTTCCCAACGAAACCAAATGCGTTTGGGAGCCCACTCAGGTTATTACTTGGCTCGGAGCAGTTCTCAACACTTCCACGTCTGAAATTTCTGCTACTGACAAGCGGATTACCAGTTTACAAGTAGACTTAGCGACTCTTTTGGCTATTTCCTCGTCTTGTCATCCAGTTCTTAAGCTTGCCTCTGTTTGCGGAAAAATAATCTCTCTTGGTTCCTGCGTTGGTAAAGTCTCTAGGCTTATGTCTAGAAATTTATTCGCAGTCATCAATACCGCGCCAACCTCGAATTCTTGCATTCGTCTTTCGTCTGAAGCTCTGGATGAGTTGAATTTCTGGAAATCTAATGTGGCAAGTCTTAACGACATACCTATTTGGCCTGTCAGGCACAAGCCTTCGAAGATCGTCTATTCTGATGCCTCTGGTTCCGCTTGCGGCAGTTTCATTGAGTTTGAGGGGAAGATGTTCCATCAAAACTGGTCAGACGTTGAGAAAGCTCAAAGTTCTACATTCAGAGAGCTGTTAGCCGTTTCTTTATCAATGAAGGCCTTCGTAGAGTCCTTGAAAGCCCAGACAGTCATGTGGTTTACGGATAATCAGAACGTTGTCCGGATCGTTAATTCCGGGTCCAAGACTCCAGCATTACAGGAGCTTGCAATGGATATTCATCGAAGTTGTTTACTTAATGCTATTAATATCGACATGCAATGGATCAAAAGAGACCTTAATAGTGTGGCGGATGATATAAGCAAGTTTGTTGATTATGACGACTACATGATCAACGATACGGTCTTAAACACTCTTGACAACTTATGGGGCCCACATACCTGCGATAGGTTCGCTTGTTCCTACAATGCCAAAGTCCAGTGCCTTAATTCAAGGTTTTATCAGCCTGGTTCAAGCGGCGTTAATGCATTTTCTCAGGATTGGTCTCATCATAATAACTGGCTATGTCCCCCTGTGTATTTAACGCGTAAAGTTATTAAGCACATGGAGATTTGCAGTGCTCAAGGAACTCTGATCGTTCCCCTTTGGAAGTCAGCCCACTTTTGGCCCATCCTGTGTTCAGATGGTTTCCATTGGAGTACATTTATCCATGACTGGGTTATCCTGCCTAGCTTGCCTAATTTATTTATTAGAGGAAAAGCTAAGAACTCAATTTTTGGTAGCAAGCCATTGGCATTCGTTTCATTAGCTCTTCGTCTTGACTTTAGCATCACTCCCAGATTAGATTCCGAGTTATCTCGCAAAAGCTTTCTAGTCCCTTGTGTTTGAATCCATTCGGGCTAGAGTTTTCACTTGTTTTCAATATGTGCCGATAAGGCGTATTTGTGTGAAGTACTTATTATTTATTGGAAATTTCAAGTTAATCGCATTATGCCTTAGAGAGGCATCCATGAGAGGCCCTAGAGGGGCGATTTATCGTATGGATCCTTGTTTTCGTATCCTAGAGGGATATATTATGTTGTCAACGTGCGAACACCCTAGAGGGGTACGTCCACTACAATAGTGTAGTATGTTTCTGGTATTGTGATACCTGAGAAGTGTTTTGCCTGGAGGGCAAATTGGTTTTCTTTACTGAATGCAGTGAATTAAATGCGAATTCAGCATCGTGTACATTGCTGCTTGTGTCATTGATATGGTATTTAGATTTTCATGATATTTTTCCTCTTTCTTATCTTTAGATATCTTCACTTCCGTTTTTTGGTCTTCAGATTCCCAAAATTCCGCAAGAGTGGATCAGCTAATTGAGAATCTCAAGTCTACCGTCCTTGCTTCCAGAGCATCTGGGACCTCCGAAAATTACTTGCGAGCCTTTAACAAGTGGAGAACCTTTGCTAGCGATGTCTTGGGTACTTCGGAGTTTCCAGTCAGACCCATTGATTGTGCTCTCTAATTGCAACACCACCTCGAGTCATCCAAGTCCGTCGGTTCCATAAATTGCGCCTTCTATGCCTTCAGGTGGATGCATCTTCTTGCAGGCGTCGACTCACCCCCATATTACACCCTACTGTTGTTGCCGTAAAGGAAGGAGCTGTACGCCTTGCTGCTCAGCCCATAGTCAGTAGAAAGGAGCCCCTGGATGCCCATCACCTCAAGCATCTTGCTGCAGAGACTAATTTAGAAGACCTTTTAGAGTTAAGAAATTTAGTTATGTTCATTCTCGCATTTTCAGGTTTTCTTAGGAGTTCTGAGCTATGCGTTATTCGTAGCAGAGATGTTCAGTTTAATGAGGGTTACATTACTATCAGCATAGAGAAAAGCAAGACGGACCAACTGAGGGAGGGCAGATCGGTTGTTATCTCTGAATCTTCGTCTATCACGTGTCCGTGCTCCTTACTCAGACGGTATATGCATAAGGCCCAGATTCCTGAAAATTCAGACGAGTATCTTTTCAGGGCCATTTCAGCTTCAGGAAATAAGAAGCACCTTATCTCTATAAACAAGCCTATTAGTTATTCTACCTATAGGCAGTCTTCTACCTATAGGAAGTCTTTTGTGAATATTGTACCAGATATCTCTAAGTTTAGCACTAGGTCAGGTGGAGCTACTTTAGCTGCCACCTCTGGTGTTTCGGAGAGGAATCTTCAGCGCCATGGTCGTTGGGCTTCAGTCACAGCGAAGAACATTTATGTTACGGATTCTCTTGCCAGTAGGCTAGAAGTTTCTAAGGCTCTGTCTCAGTGAGCTCTAGCCCTACCTTTAGCTTTCTATCTTGGGCCTGGCTGACCAACGCGCCCATGCCTCAACCTTTGAGTGTGTTTGATTGTGTAGTGAAGGCAAAATATGTAATTTGTGATAATCGGTATTGACATAAATTAATATTTTGCCGACACGGAACAGAGAACTGGGTGCGTGCGTAGTACGCTAGGGTTCATGGGTAGTATGTTTGTAAAAAGAGACGGTTGAGAAACTTGTGACATTCTACGGTCAGCCTTGCCACTACCATTTTTCCCATTTAGGTTTATTTTTATTGTGTAATTTAGCGTCATATGATTTGCTTTTCATTCTCTTGTTTATTGACCAACCTTAAAACCCCAAAGGTAGCACCACTGCATTTGGTCGGGGGTACACGGTCCCTATTTTCCTAACAAGAGGTTTTTGGGGTTTACGCGTCCGGCTTTGGCGCATGTAGGACCTTACCTGATGTATCTTATCCATTTTGTTGTAAGTTTATTGTCGCAATTAAACATATCTTGGGCCTGGCTGACCAACGCGCCCATGCCTCAACCTTTGAGTGTGTTCGATTGTGTAGTGAAGGCAAAATATACATTGTACAGTACATGTACATTGTAATGGTAAATCAGAATGCAATTTCTCAAAAATAATTTACAAGTACAGTCAGGCCAGTCACTCAACAAATCACTAATGACATTATTGTAGTCTACCTTATAAACCTCTACATCATTACCATTATCAGGTCTTAGGATAAAGATGTCTTTGTTCTCTTTGAGTCTCTTCTTCAGTACTTTAAGTTTCTTTAAGTCAATCAGTGAAGTGGTTACCAAATACTGGATTTCACTTCTTACTTTATTGGTAACAAGGGCTAATTTGAAGGCAAACAAAAGACCACTAAAATAGTGGCCATTTTGGAATATGGTGTATACATGTAGCTATAAATGCTCGAGTCCCCAAGGTCTGCATCCCGGTCCCCATAACAAAAAATTAATAAATTAGGTGTCTTGAATCTGTACAGTGTAGTTGAAACTCGTATTTCCAAATTCAATAGCGCCAAGCGCTGTCAATTTTGTACCTGTCGGTTTTGTACCTGTCTTTCGAAGCCTAAATTGATTAACCCGCAAGTTGCTTGAACCATATCTATCTACCTATCTATCTTCACAGGAATCTTAGATTAAGAATGCAAAGAATGGTTACAAAGGAATGTGCAAAAGCCACCATATACCTCCTGTCCAATGTGACTTTGGTCACATGGACATGTGGCAAAGAGTGAAATTATGATGTTTGAAGTGTCTAGAACATGCATTTGGTTGAAACTTGATATTTACAGCATGTGTGTGATTTGCAAACAACCACCACCGAAGTGTTTAAATCAGGTTAAATTTTCCAATGCGAAAGGCACTTTTGACATTTTCTTTCATTAGTTAGTAAGTAAGACTTTATTTAACAAGGGTAACATATGACAGTAATAAAACTGATAAACTTATGGCCCTCGAAAATTAAAATTTGAAAAAGAGAAAAAAAACGAATTAACCTATATACATCATAAAATATTTTTAAAATATAAAAATTTACAGGAATAATTTGCTAAGAATTTGATTATGTAAAATTATTTTAAAGTGCCTATGAAAGAATTTTTTTTTTCACGGAAATATAGACATTTGGGTGCCGAAAATCAGAAAATACAAGAAAAATTCGCCAGAAAAGTGTTAAAAAGAAATCCTAGGGTCTCGAAAATCCAAAATTTGCTCTAAATAAAGGAGACATATTTTGGGAACCTGGGTACGAGTAATTGTGAGTTGTGACGTCACAGGGTTTGCAAAAAGACCACGAAGGTCTCTGTGGTCTTTGTTTACAACGTTTTTGAACTTCAAAAATATGCCAGAAAGCGATTTCAACTCCGCTAGTTCATCGTCTGAAGATCAGCAACAAAACGAAGAATCAGGGATCGATGAATTCGAGGTAAGGATAGATTCTACTCTTCCATATCAAGATGAACCAGTTGCTCAAGTCGCTGCTCGCACGGACGAAGACGAAATGGACTCAGACGATGAAGGGCATGAAGGGCATATCCGCATTTCTCCGGGAACTTTGGAGGCCAGATTTGTGAGTCGGTTTTTCTGTTGATACATGGTAAGTTAATAAGGTTAATTTTAGAGGGAAATTTAATTTTTTTTTATATAAGTAAACGTCAAGCGTTGGTCTGTTTCATCACATATACCTGCATGTACATGTAGGTAGAATACTAAACAGAAGACTACACAGCGCTTACGACCAAGACTGTGTTGTCGCTGGTTGGCCCGCTGCTAAGATGCAGAAATAGAAGACCTCACCGACGTTCCGCTAATCAGTCGGAGAACGAATGAGCTTACAGTCTTAATGTATTACCTGTATAAGGTGGAGAGACACGAAAGGGATTCATTTGTTTTGTTGTTGTGTGTGTGACTGAGGAGCACAGCTGTTGTTATTCTGTTCCAACAAGATACATGTCTAAGTTAAATATTATAATTATTATTGTTATTGTTACTACTATTTCTATTACTACTATTATTAAATGTTATTGTTATTATTACTAATATTTTTATTATTATTATTATTATTATTATTATTATTAGTATTAGTATTGTTATTATTATTATTATGATGATGTTTATTTACTTGCCAAAATATTTAAAAGCCTATAAAATTACATTTGATCAGCTACAATTGCTCTGGCCTAATTCTCCAAAGGGAAAAAGGGGAATTAATCAATAATCAATTAATTCATCTACTAATGCCAATTTTTCTAGTTTCAGATATCTTAGAGCAGTGGCTTATCAATGGTTTGTGAGATGATTTTGTGGACCCATGGGATGGGAAAATAGCCAGCCTCTTTCTGCGTGTGTCACCGAATAAGAAGCGATCTACCATCTGGACAATCAAGGGGCTACACTGCGGCTGAAGAAAGGTCATGAGCTTTACGATGGTTTAATAAATGTTTTTTTATATATATAAAATGTGTGGTATTCCTGGCTTGATGTGTTAGATACATGTAAAATATAAAAATATAAGACAGAAAAACAGTACAAAAACTCTCGTTTATTGCAATTATTATGCAAGCACATGACATGACAATGTTGAAAAATTATGGCATTAAGTCTTTGGGGCTACTAAATCAAAAGAAATTTTCGTTGATTTATTGCATTACCCCAACATAGTTTCTTTCGTTTTAATTGCCTATTGCATAGTCGTTAAATTAAAAATGAACTTCAATGTATGTTCTGTCTCAAATGTTCAAGTAAGACATAATTTTTGTTTTTGAAATTTCTTCCTTCACAATAAATTAGGCTTACAGAGAGACAGTATCAGTTCACACTATTTGTTCATTGCTGAATTTTGTTTTTCTCTGAGAACATTAGCCAGTTACATGTAGGTCAGATGGCAAACATCGATTGCGCGGATGTCCTCTTCTAGGTTGACCACATTTTGTGCAAGTACGAGCTTTCTTCCTGGGTGGCTCACTACTTGATTGGCACTCACGGCTCTCAAGAGCAATCTGTGCTTCAGCTGTGAAAGAAATAATACTATTCACTCATCAGATTCTGGGTACTTTCTGTGCATAGCAGTTTATTTAATTCCTTGTAGGATATCTCATGCTAACTAGATTTTGGAAGCACATCATTAAATTGTAGAAAAAATGACATGCATACATGTAGTTATAACTTGCTATTAGTCAAGTTTAAGTACCTTGTGGACACAATGGTGTCTCTGCATTCTTTCTTTTCAAATGCCGCTCAACTGCAGTTGCTTTATCCACTCTCTCTGGGAATTGGCGGTTGAGAGGTTCTGGGACCATAGATTTGTATTTTTTAGAAACTGCTGTCATGGCTGTCTTAGACAAGCTGAATAGGAGATTCCTCATTTCATCGACATATCCTAAAAAGAACAAATGTATGTGATTATACTATGGTCTAGCATGGAAGTGAGTGACCATAGATATGTAAAAACTCTTTTTTGTATTCTTACTGTATGTGGGTGGGACAGCAACCTCTCTCACGACCTCCTCTCCCAGTTTAAATTTGGGGTATGTGACTTTGATGTACTCACTTCCATCTTTAGACTGACGAGTCTCTCTCTTCACATTTTCATTAAAATGAAGGCTAGCAAGTACATGCCTATAAATAATATCAAAATGAATTATAATCACAAATGCCAATGCCAGTGCGTGTGAACTACTTTAATTTGATGCATTGTTTCTTGATTTTTTAGTTATAGTCATACCTACAAAATGTCCCTAACCAAGAGAAATTTATCATCTTTGGATGCCAGTGGTTGAGGGTGGCATGAAACCCCTCGAGGCAGCTAGTTTGGTCTTCAGGGGACAGCTTCTTCAAGTCATTAAGGAGAGTTGTTTTTGTTAACATACCATTTAACTTGTCATATGCCCTGGTTCCTACAAATGATTTAAAACACTTGTCAGCAACTAACATGCAAAACAGTTCAATGTCATAGTCAGCAGACGTTTCAGGGTATCACAGTGAATCACTGGTTATTTTGCTAACAATTTATGACCCTCTAGTAATCAAATATACCAATTTTAATCCACTTCCTTGGCTCAATGTCATCCTCATGGGCACACTTTGGGAAGAGAGGATCTGGGTGGTCTTGATGTTTATTGGCTACATGTCTCATTATTGACTTCCATTTTGCAAGGATCAAGTTCTCAAAGCCTTGTTTAGTGGAACTCGCACACCAATAAACATGGTTTCGAACCCCTTTCATCCATTCCTTTATTATCCCACATCCAGATTCCTGACTTGCTTTAAGCATTTTCTTGCTAATTGAACGGGCAACATGCCAAATGTCATAGAAGTGTTTGGTCTGTGGTCGGCACTCTCTGATCCACTTAGCGATACCCCTGTGGCGGTCTGAAATGAATATTGCAACCGCAATTCCAGCTGCAAGCAGGAAGTTAAAACACCTCTTTGCTCCCTCCAATTCCATGTTGGTAGAACTGCCACCTGTCTCATTGGCCTTTAAGCAATAAGAAACGTTATATGACAAACTTCAAGACAGTATAACTCATTTAGTATAATATGGTTCATAGTAAACTGTTTCAGAGTGAGGGAAAAAATTAATAGAGATCTTCATAAAGAAAGGATGAAAATTAAGCTCATTCAAGGTCAGGGCAGGTTTTCTTAATTCTAAAATTTATGATGCAGTTTTATTTTGAAGTTTCCATTTTAACTGTTTTTAGAGTTCTTGTACACATTCAGAATTTTTTTAGTAGTCATAATTTAAGCATTGCCCCTATTGATACCAGCAAATGGTCTGCCTAAAACTTAGTTTGGTTACCTAAATTAAGTTTTACTTTACTTCACTTGAGTATGAGATTTCCAAAAACTGCACTCTCCTATGGGTTGTGTTTATAGTGTCTTATGACATGTAAAGAGTTAGAGTGGGTATACATGCACAATAACTGCGTGGTGAATTTACCCAAAACTTACCTGAAGCAACTCAAAGTGAACAATTTTCATCAAAGTACAACAAAACACAGTATACACCCCAAATTTGGCTGAGTGCCCCATTGAATCGTAACGACCATCACCACTCCATACCACATCTTTCATGTCCTTCACTTGATTCAAAAGGGTTGACCTGTATGATTCCCAATATGACAGAACAACAGGAAAGAGCAGTTTGTCTTGATGGATGAAGTAGGTACGGATGTTGTACATGCAAAGCTTCATGTGTTTAAACACTAATAATATCTTGCTTACGGAAGCCCCAGCCATTAGAATTGCAAAACTTAGCAATATATTACCGGCAGGGTACTTGCCAAGAAGGAGGGGTTGGGACCGCCACACAAAAGCATTTTCTCCGCAATAAAAGCAGTGTTGGTACACGATAACCATAGTTCCATGCTGTTTCATAGTAACACTTGGCTTGTTGCTTTTGCATTTAAAGCAAAATAGCGAAAAGATGGCCAGCAACATACTGTAAAATACGATGAACTTGGGTTCATCTTGGCAAGAGGTGGTTTCTGGATCAACCCTAAAAAAAGATCAAACCAAACAAGAATTATATAGTCAATAATTATCTCTCATTACCCTTTTTCATCATACCCAGTTAGGCTTTCTGTACTGATGTAGTATTGTCTTTGTTTAAGGTCGTTGACGAACTGAGTGTTATTCAATAAAATGAACTGTAGACAGTGAAATATTGCACACACCTTAACGTATTTCTGGAGTCATCCTTGTCATCAATACCGCGAGAAGACTCGTCATCATCACTATCAATGTCTTCAGATACCGCACTATCTTCTAAAGATCCCCAGTCTGGGTCGTCTTCAGAACTGCTTTCGTCATCCTGGCTATCTTCTGTGCTAATTAATACCTCATTTTTCTTGGCCGTGCGAGTGTCATCATCGTGATTGCTGTTGCTTAGTGTGTCATCCTACGTTTTCAAAACAAACCTCGTATCAACAGCCATCAAAATAGCTTCGATAGCTTCGATAATTCCAAAATTTCACAAATCATTGACACTCAAAAAAACTACTCACATTGACAATCGCATCTTTCGCCTTTTTCAGCTCGCAATTTTTAGCCTTCAGTTTGCTCACTTTCTTCTGCAGTCGACGATTCTTCACTTTCAAATCGGCGCACCTCGAACACGGAAGACTTTCTGTGCTAGACTCGGGTGACGGACTAAATTCTTCAGAGTTTTCTTGACACGGAGTAGCGGCGGAGGAATTTTCAGCAACTGAGAGGGAGGCTAATTCGACAGCTTCAGAAGGTGTTACTGGCACAATAGTCGGAGTCTCTACCACTTCAGAACAGGCTGGTGGATTTAAATCTGCTGGGCCAGTTGTATGTACCGTGCTAGGTTCATCCACAGACTTTGAGGTCAGCAACTGTCGCATTATCTGACAAACAATAATTATGGCCTGAATAAAATACCGAGGTGGCGTAGTGCAAGTGTTATTCGTGTAAAGAAACCCGAAAGCTACACAAGTTTTATATAACCAAGTCTTTATATACTCACCTGTCGCTTTTCACGTGAAGTCAGTGGCTCAGGCGAAAAAGAAACCACCGCATCCCGGGTAGGAAAAGAACCCTTTTCTAGAGCACGCCTTTTTGCACAATTGGAGGACACGACGGACGCGACCTGTGTGAAACAGGTCGGCTCAAAGTGCGCTGAGCAAAGAGCCGAATGCTTCGATGGCTTGAAGTTTGGCCGATGCTTCCTGACAAACGAAGTCCATTTCTGACACAATACTTTGTCGGAGGGAAATCTATGCATAGATATTCCTGAAGAATAACTCGTATTAGTACAACTAACATTGTCACGGCTTCCTGCCACACAATATTTCCCTCCTCGTTTGATAGAAGCTCTATCCGCCATTACTATTTCCACTGTATGTATTGGATTTTTAAAAATTGGCGGGAGACGTGCAAACCCTGTGACGTCATCAAGTCAAAATGGCCGCGCGAGAAAATGTCTCCCATGATCGTCTGTCTTTGTGTAGGCCGGGGGAGAAAAGTAAAGGTACGATGGAAAAATTTACAGTCAAAACATAATCATTAATACCACAGTGTTATTCTAGGCAACTTTTTCATTTCGTTTCATAGGCACTTTAAAAAGGGTACGCTTAAAACTTTTTACACTGGTACTCTGTTTTTATAGTTTACCAATTTTTGCCATCAGAGCACCACTGTAAACCAACAAACCTGCAAATTACCTTGAATATTGAGTTGAAAAAGCCGCTCGGAAAACTTATGTGGTCAACATCAACACAGGTGTTGGAAGCCATTCAATTTGAGCACTGAATAAATGGAGCATTAGTGAAAGTGGAAATTTGTGTCTTCTGTGGTTGGTGATTCTCAAATTATTTTGATATAGTGTCAGAGACAATTTCTAGCTACAATACAGATGGCCGTGAGCTGTAGTGAGCTATATTTTGCTCGCTGCTGTGGCCTGAAACGGGCTGGAACATTCACTCTGGAAATCAAGGCTATGTGTTTATAGTGATGTTTCTTTCCTGACACTAATCTGAGAAAACAATTATTTTGAGATTGAAAAATGTTGGAATTTTTAATTGCATTAATCTCATAAAAAATTTTGCTTATTGGGTTTGTTATATTGACATCATCTATGTGTCTATCCTCTATTAGTAGAATTCTACTAGTATACTAATGCAAATGCTGTAAGCTGATTGGCTGAGGCATTGAACACTATCAGCCATTAGTGTTCAGTGGCTTGTTGTGGTCGACAAAAGAGTAACGTTTTCTCGTTTCGCTGAAGTTTTAAAAGAACATTTAGAAACAAATGAATAAACAAAATTTTCGAGAAGACTACAGTACTGGACGGAAGTAACCTAACAGAAAAATCAACACGGAACGCGTTCTTGGAGCGTTCCAATTAGCGTTCATTTGGCGTTCCCTTGGCGTTCCCCTAATATTCGGGAACGCAAAATAGAACGCGTTCTAAAGAAAATTTCAGAACGCAGGAGCGCGTTCTGAATTTTCTTTTGAATTTTCAGTAGAACACGTTCTTGTTTGTTCTGCCATGAAGACGAGCTTTTCGAAAAAATGGGCAAGTTAGAAATATTTCAGAGCGAGCGGAAGCACAAAAAATAAACCGTATACGCAGTAGCCACAGACACAAGATCAGATTTCAAAACATCGCTTATTTATAGTTGAGTAAATGAAGGGTCAAAATATTGCAAACAATGTCAACAAAAAGAACTCAGTTGGATGTGTAAAACTGATCCGAAAACAAGAAATTATATTATGCTTTTCCGCGCGACAAAATGTCCCACAGAAGCCGAGAAAATTAAATAAGCAAAGCGAAACTAAAAGTTATTAGATTATTGTATTCGGAGGACAATTAAACAAAAACAAATAAAACAGAATTTCTATTCTTGTACTATAATGGCTAACATTAAAAAAGCAACGGAAAATAAAAGCGAAAGACGCATGTAAAACTCAATCTGAAAACAAGAAATCAAAAATTTATTCGGCGCGCGAAGAAAATATCACAGCGCTGCGAAAGAAACAGTTGGAAATAAAAAAGACCACAAAAACGAGCCCATTATTTTGAGATAAATCGTATTTCAACTGTGCTAAATTAGTGCCCTGACTCAGATCTTTTCTCAACAGTTTTGTAGTAGCTGAATAAGATTCAATTAAAATGTTTGAACGAAGCGAATAAACTAAACAAACAAACCGCGGCAGTCGCCGTAAATTAAATATGCAGAATTACTGTTCACTGTTAATTTCTAAATTCACAAATAAAAGCAACCAAATGAAAGAAGCGTGACAGGAAGTTTAATAGGAATAAAGTTTCATTCACGATGAGGGGAGAAAAACCTTTCTGAAAGCAAAAAAATGTCCAAATTTTGCAGACGTGCTTCTGTATGCATGACCGCTTTTTGTTCAAATTATATTCTTCACGCTAATCAATGCGAAAGTATACATGTATGAGCTTTTGCCGTCAACCATTTCAGTCAATTTATCGCTCATGGCTTTACCAATCGTTGCAAAAGTCGAATTCATCTTCGAAATAATGTTGTACATTATCATTTTTCTTTACGAAAGTACAGGAAGCTGCTTTAAATCTGTGTGATCAGTTCAAAACTCCCTTGAAAGCACACCGATCGTCTTGTTTTCGCGGCGGTAGAAGAAAAGGAAATTTTTCACCAAAAAAGCTTGATGATTCAGTACACCTTGAACTTCCATTCTGAGGCAACCTAAACATTGATTTGTGTTTTTCCTGGAAGTCCCAATAAAGAAGTAGGTTATTTGGCCCGGTCGCAACGTGCCATGATTAGATTACGCAAAGGATGAAATCCGAAACTTGTTATTCGACAATTTGATGTAATTGACGAAGAAATGAAGAAAAACGATGAACTTTCTTCGGTAGAACTTCAACAAAAAAATTTTTTAGCATGCTGTAACAGTCTCTGCCGGCGCGAACCATAAGTTCTCAATGGAACGCGTTATGGAACGCGTTATCGCGTTCTCAATAGAACACGTTCTTGTTCAGAACGTGCTCCAGTTCCACAGAAATTTTGGCATTCCCGCAGCGTTTCCGCAGCGTTCCATTTCGCGTTCCATTTGCGTTCCAGTAACGCGTTCACTGTTAGGTTACTTCTGTACGGTACTGTATATGGAGAGGATTTACGGTTTCTGGAATTAAAAAGAGCCCGAACGTTTTGATAGAAACTGATAAGCGCGCGTACACAACTGCAAATGTCAAATTGGTATTTAATTCAGTTCGTGCAATTAACTCTCTAAAGCGTAAATAAAGTTTAATACTATGACCAGAAATAATTGGAATCATTATTTGAAAGAAATTTCAGTTAGAATTATACTAAAACAATTAGATTATGAGCTCGAGATTTCTATGAAGTGATAGTTGATTCGGCCTTCGGCCTCATCAACTATCACCTCATAGAAATCTCGAGCTCATAACCAGTCAAAATGCAAGTCAGAATAATTTGACCTATTATTATATCAAAATAAATAGACAACAAATAAAATACAACAGGGTTGTTATTTACAGTGTACCTGGATGCCTGATAGACAAGTAAATAGAAGATATCATGACAAACAAAGTGAGTCTCTGCGAATGCCACCTACAAAAAAAATAAACAACTTTAAAAATTGTGTATGTACATGTACATGTACCTCTCATTTTCACTGTAATTATTATGATGATCAAAGGCTCTCTGAGCATCTCATGGATGAATTAGCCCAATGCCAAGTTTACTTTTGCCCCTGTGGCAAAACGAGTCTTTGAGCGAAACTATTGGTATGAAAATATATGTCACCTGCACAGTCATTCGCATGAAAATCAAGTGATTTTCATGGGAAACGTTTGGCACAAGCACTCGTTCTGCAAATAGAAACTCAGACGGTGGAAGTCAAAGTCTACATATGTGCCAAGCAGCCCATCAGGCCAGCACTGATAAAAAATAATCTAACAAAAAACAATTTAGCATCTTCTCGTGGTCTGTTTACAATGTCCGATTAAAAGCTTTAGATATCAAGAGGGTCATACAGGGAAGTCTCTGGCATGGTTCACGAACCTAAAATACAGAGGATCACGGTTCACGGATAAAAAAATTTCGTTTTCCTGAATTACAAAAATAAGAAAGTAAGGACCTGTTCTTACATTAAAAACAGTGTTTGTAGGAAGCAAAATTGCGAATGGCTAAATCAAGGCTCCGTATTGCATATTGCATGGCTAAGGCACTCTCGATAGACCACTGTAACTATTCGGAGAACTTGTGTCTCAAAATCACATAGAGTTGTGTGGTAAAATCACAAATATCGGTTAATATTTCAGGTTCTTCACGGATCACGCAAAATCTTCAGGTCACGAATCAGGAAGAACAAGAACCGCAGTATGCGGTTGAAAACCGCGCTTTAAAAAAACGCGGTTAAAAAAAAGTGGTTACTTACACTGTCTGCGAAACGTGACTCTCCTGCCCTTCAGCAAATATACGAAAAAAAGAGTACGAAAAAAGAGTATCTGATTACATTCTTTGCATAGTGTGAGTTTAGCGTGACTTGTAATCGGAGAATTTTGTTTCCGTCTAATGAAAAAACACCTTGACCTTTCAATATAAATTTACATACGGGTTTTAGACAAGCGCTATGCTTCTTGTCTTTCCATGTCCATTTGTTACAGCTACTGCTGCTTAGCTTGACAAATTTCAATTACAACTCCACGAGTTGAACCAAAAACCATCTTCGTGCCACGTTAGCCGCCATATGTATGAACTCCATGTTGTCGGACAAAAAATTTGTCTTTCTAGTACCCCGCTAAAACCTGCTGAACCCACCCCATGAAGTGCCTAGGACAAGAACCATACTAAGCAGGGGAGGGTTGGGAGAAACGAGTTAATCTGGTTTAATGAATAAATTAATCAGAATCGAGCGAGTGAGTGAGTGAGTGAGTGAGTGAGCGAGCGAGCGAGCGAGCAAGTGAGTGAGTGAGTGAGTGATCGAGTGCCATCCGATTGCCCCCTACACTCATGGATGTTACGTAACATCCATGAGGGATGTTACGTAACATCCATGAGCAAAAATCAGCAGTACATGTACAAGCACAATAACTTACTGAAAGAAAAACCACAAATCTACATAATTTTTCCATGGTTAAAACATTTGAGGGTAATAATTCAACTCAACTTTGAGGGTAATAATTAGACAGCAAAATATTCAACAATTATTCTTTGAAATCAAGGTGAATAGTGGCAATTATTAAATACTGAGCCGTAAAGCAGCAAGGTAAATATTCCACCACTATTGTTTTAGTATATACACGTGAAGAAATCTAAAAAAGACAAAAAGGAAACCATTGAAAGACTATTTAATTTACCTCCCAATTCATGCATGAAAAAGTTCAAGCAGCACGAAGCATGCACAAGACAAATCTAGTTAACCTTCAAAAAATCCTTGTCACTATCTAGCAAAATGGTCTTTCAACAGCATTCAAATCAGCAATCTTAATTGAAAGTCTGCTTGCAAAATAAGTTCACCTTTCAAACAAAGTTTTCTTTTCCACTTTAAATGATAATTGAAAGGGCAGTTGGTGAATGATCAACCTGAAAGTTACATGTATATACTGTGTGCGCAGGACTTTCGGTTCACGCATTGTATGGTTCACACATTATTCACTCAGTAGGGGGTGAATTATTCTGATTAGCCAGAGATACATGTACATGTAGAGTAGCAAGCCAATTAGATTGCTCAAAAGACCAAGATCAGTGAGTGTGTATATGTTGCCTGACAAGTGTGGTCAATCTTTGACCATACGAAACAGGACTGTAGCAATAACATGATGAATCACTCCTGAAGTCCTGAACTGGTTTCAATTAGTACTAAATAGTTCTATATATTTAGCTCAACCAGTTTAAAGAAGTGAGAACAAAATAATCATATTGATAAAAAAAAATTAAGTTCCAAACAGAAAGGAAGACAGTAGTTTTAGAGCATGGATTTATGCAGTGCAGCTAAAAAATAATAATAATAACAATAATAATAATAATAATAATAAAACTTGTATAGGGCCGATATCAATATGGCTATTTTCATCAGCGCTTAAAACATAAAACTACGTAAAACCTACTAAAAACGAGATTAAAAGCACATTGATAAAATTACCAAAAAGCTTTCTGAAACAAAAAGTGTCTTTAAAAGATGCTCCTGAGGGGCCACTCCTGATTGCATAGGGCAGTAAATTCCAAAGTTGAGGAGCAGCAACAGAAAAAGATCGATCTCCTAACGTTGTAAAGGTCTTGAATTTCACAGGGTTTAGTAGCAGTCCATCATGGTCGGAGCGTAACTTGTATTTACATGCTTCTTTAAGATTAATAAAAAGGCGATAAAAAGGCGCTAAGCCATTGATAGCCTTATACGTTAACAATAATATCTTAAAGTCAAGTCGAAATTTAACCGGCAGCCAGTCCAGATTATACAGCAGCGGTCTTACATGGCAGTATTTGGATTCCTGAAAAATTAACCGAGCGGCAGCATTTTGGACCCTCTGCAGCTTATCAAGCTGGTAGGTTGGCAGGCCATAGAGAAGGCTGTTGCAATAATCGACGCGGCTTGAGACAATGCGTGAATGAGCGTCTCAGTGAAACGCCTAGAAAGATATTTCCTAATTCTTCTTATATTATACAAATAATAAAAAGCGTTGGAACAAGTATTGTTTACATGAGAATTCATTGAAAGAGTCAAGTCTAACCATGTCCCCAGATTCTTAACTACCCCTTTTAGTCTAATTACACTGTCTCCAATTATAATATGATCAATGTTAACCTTGGCTAGTTGTTGCTTGGTACCTATCATTAGAAATTCTGTTTTATCATCATTGAGAAGTAGTTTGTCATTGGTCATCCAATTACATATATTATCCGCACAGTGCTGAATAGCAGTGACAGCCTCAAATTGCCCAGTGCTCTTATTTGGACTAAAGGCGGCAAAATACGAGATAAAAAAACCTTCAACTTGTTGCGCAACATTGTTTCGTTGCAAGTTTTCGTCGATGTTTCCCATTTTTCACCTTGCATGATCAACTTGTCGCGCAACAAAAACATTTGTTGCGGGTTGAAAAAAGTTGTTGCCAAAAGTAAAGCGCAGGTCTACTTTGAGCAACAAATTTTGGCTTTGTTGCTCGTTTTTCATCAAATTCACAACTTGTCGCGCAACAAATTTGCTCGTGCCCTAGCAAATCAACCAATCAACGCCCCACATTTCTTCAACCTGCAACAAATGTTTTTGTTGCGGGTCAAGTTGATCACGCAAGGTGAAAAACTCGAAACATCGACAAAAACTGGCAACGAAACAATGTTGCGCGACAAGTTGAAGGTTTTTGTATCTCGTATTTCCTCGTCTTAAAGGCCTTAAAGGTGTCGTCAGTGTAGCAGTGAAGCGTCCGCCAGAGTAAAGCCAACTGAGTAAAACATTGTGGTCCACAGTATCAAATGCTGCACTAAGATCCAATAAGACCAATAGTGTAACATGCTGTTTGTTCATATTTAACAAGATGTCATTTTTCACTCTCAGTAACACTGTTTCTGTGCTATAATTCTTCCTGTAAGATGACTGATTGGAAGGATAAAGATTGTTCCTACAAATGTGGCTATGAGTTTGGTTATAGACAGCTGACTCTGTCAGCTTCGAAACAAATGGTAAGTTGCAAACAGGACGAAAATTCTTGAAGAGAATGTTGAGGCCAGGTTTTTTAAGTAACAGTAAGACTAGGGCCTCCTTCGAGGCGACAGGAAATTGACCAGACTTTAAGGACGTATTAATCAATCTTGTAAGTACAAGTAAATGACATCACATCGGCTGACCAAAGTTGAAGGCATAGGGTCAAGAACACAAGATTTTAAGGACGAATACTGCATAACAGACTTCACATCTTGTTCCGTTAACATCTCAAATTCAGTGAGGTGGACGAAAGACCCTCTTTGTCGTGTTTATGGTAGTCAGCAGCACCATGACTATCAAGACGACTCCTAATATTCACTATTTTCTGTACAAAAAACTTCCCGATGTCCTCGGCAAATTGGGCCTTATTAATAGTGGGGGGGGGGGGGGTAAAAACACACTCAAACACAACAAAACACACAAGCCAGAGAGGGTTGGAACTACTTTATTGTTAGCCAGTGCCATCATTTTTCTTTCTTTACTTGGCCATCATTTTTCTTACGACAAGCAAGTCTTAACTTCGTTCCTAGCCATCAAAACAGATTTTTTTACAGGTTTGTCTACATGTATGATTAAGGCTTAGATTTTTCTTCAGTTTCTCTTGGTCTAATCTTGAACTGTAGGAGGTCTCGGCATAAGAGAGTTCCTAGACTTCTGGTTCTCTAAGTCGCCATCATCGTTTGCCACCATTTAAGAGTAATCCTGCTGGAAGCTGCCAAATGTTTCCATTCTCTTGTGGTCAGACTGCAGACTGTGCAGACCATGCATACTGTGTAGACCATGCAGATGGAGTACATTTTTCCTTACACTAGTTTTCGTATTAATTTTACTTTTGACTCACATTTTTTGGTGAAACACAATGGTCACACAAAAACCTATCCCTGATATAATTCCTTTACAAAATGCCACTTTTTATGATGGATTATACTGACATTGATTGGCATGACCACTAACCACTCAATCTGACGGTGAATGGCCATGTTTTCACGATGGCCATGTTTTCAGGTCGCTTAGCGGTAACCCTGCGATGGACTAGCATCCCATCCAGGGGAGGGGGGAGTAGAAATATTCCTAGTCGCTTCATTCTACTAAAACCGGGATAAGCTCCAGCTTGATGAGCCACTTGGCTAGTATGCAGACTTTACCTTACCTAGTGAGTGACAACCGGAACTACCGTGAAAACAGTTACTTTTCCAACTCAATTAAAGTCAAGTGAGTCAGAAAATTTCAATGGAATTCTCATAAATTTAAGCCACCAAACAAGGAAGCTCAAGTGAGTTGGTAATTAATTTCAGCCAATGAGGAATATATTGTGGTTATTTATTGTGGTTAGGGCTGTCAAATCAGAAATATAACAGCTACTCGCTTCTCCACTGGAATTGCCGGGGTGTCTCGATGAAACAACCAACCAAATTGCAGACAAATATAATGGAACAAGATAATTTTGTTTTATCAACTGGGTTGATAATGTGAATTGGCCACCGTAAAGAGATTCGAAGCGAATCAAGGAATCGTCGGAGCGAATCAAGGAATTGTGGGTTGTGTGGTTTATATACAGAAATATGGAGCTACGCTATTGGTTGGTGCCTGGCAACGTGAAAAACAACAGAATGAACTAGTTGAATGAAAAGCATTCGTTGATACCGTGAGGATTAAGAGTGCCAATTTGAAAACTAAATTTTTGTTCAAGAGTTTTGTGGCTTTCTGTGCTTCCTTGATGTAGGGAGAGCAAGCAACATATGGCAGTCTGCAGCCTCTCCCTACATCAAGGAAGCGCAGAAAGCCGCAAAACTCTTGAACAAAAATCGTGGAACTGGCCTTCGCCCAAGAAGAGTACAAGGAAGAAGAATTGTACAGGCTATACAACAGAGTGGGTTGCACAAAAACCTACTGCAGAGTTTCCTTGAGCTGGCAAATGACGAAAACTCTGGTGTGATCCCGCTTGTCAACAATAACACAGTAAAGGTCATACCAATCGCCATGAAGAAAGATGGCATGGCAATAAAACCAGGTATGCAAGTTGATTCCAGACAAGGGTTAATAGTACCTGATTGTTGATGGCCAGCACATCAATCATGTAAAATTACGAACTCTGAGAAACGACCCTTTGCTGGTAGAGGAGCTGCGCGATCATTTGTCAGTTACTGCTTGCCGCAACAGAGATAGAATGGATGTGGACTCCATGTTAGAAATTTCAAGCGAAGAAGTCAGAAGGATTATCACAGACAATGTAAACACAACTGTACCAGAACAATTCCATCTTTATGAAGGCAACAGGAAAGGAATCCTTGAAAATCCAACAGCAGTCTGCATGGGTGACTTTGGGAGTGTTCACACAGATTGTCATCAACCCTCAGAAAGCACCTGACGAGGAATACCAAATGCAGCTTCAACTCTTTCACCAGTTCCTCTGCATTCTAACCAAAGCAACTGGGTTTCCTACCATTCTCTACAATTCCAAGCATGTCCAAACCAGAGAAAGATTCCAAGGTGATCAGCCGACAATTGGCGGAAATGCGAAAGTGGTGCAAAGAATTTGGCCAAAGTGTTTGCCAGGTAACCATACGTAATAAAAGTACCAAAGACAACCCAGGTACACTACTGATCAACTACTACTTTGCAAAGCCTTCTGAGCCACAACCTGTAGATTTTGATAACCTGCTCACCATGGCATCTGCTTCCGATGAAGATCCTGTTTCTCCCTCTTCTTTGAATTTGTTTTGTAAAGATGCATTTGTAGTAATCAAACCAGGATACCAGCCATCTCCACCCTTCTTTCTGGGCAAATGTAAGAACAACGTAAAAGCATCTGAGAGGAAACTAACAGTCTCCATCCACGCTCAAGATCAACTCCTCCCCTTCAATTTGTTGATGCGCAACTCCAGTGCCAAATTGAAATCAGTGGCATAATGTATTGCGTAAAGCTGAGAATTGAGGATGATGTTGTGGCACCGGATGAAGATGAATATTCTAGTTGTGTCATCGATTGTTTGGACTATGGGGATCAGACAGCAGCATGAGAGTCAGCTGAGATTGGAGAAGATGTGTCAGAAGATGCAGAAGCATCTAATGAAGTCATTCAAGTGTGACCCTCAGAGTAAAAAGTGCGAACCACATGGTCTGGACGAACACCTTAACCCAAGATCAATCATTATGCCTGTTCTATGATTGACAGTCAAATATCCACGCTTACTAAAGACACTTATGTCTCTATGGTTGATTAATACGAAAGATAAACTGCTGTTTGACACAAGTTGTACCATTAATTTTTTTGTGCCACTGGACTGCACAGAACACATGAATTAACCAAATGCTCAGGACGGCAACTAACTAATAAAGGAACAAAATGTGACCTTTCACGCGAAAACATGCACTAACGGTTTTCCATTTCTGAACGCTTTTCCATTTCCAGACCGTTCGTAAGTCGTTTGAAAAAAATTTGCATCCGTTCGAACGACTTGGTCAACCGTTCACTAAATTTCTCAGTCCGTTCGAACGGTTTGGTCAACCATTCGCTAAATTTCTCAGTCCGTTCGAACGGTTTGTTTAACCGTTCGATTAGAAAGCCAACTGCCGTTAGAACAGCTTGGTCAACCGTTCGTAAACAAAAAGTCAGGAACCCTTTCAAACTCCCTTTGACTTGTTCAGTCTAAAATTATTTGTCTGTTCAAACTTCTTCTTTACTAAATAAGAAATGTGACTATAAACAAACTATGGGTCAAAGAATACTGTTCAAATTCCCAAATAGATGCAACCAAATGAAAGAAACATCACAGGTAGTTCAATAACAATAAATTTTCAGATAAGGCTTTAAACCTTATCTAAAAGCACAAAAATGCAGACAGACCTGCTTAACTTTGCTGATGACCGCATAAAATTATTCACACAAAAAGGAAAGCGTGGCGAGTTTTTCCCTACAAGTTATTTTATCGGCCGGGGCTAAATTGCGATCATGCTAAAAGCTGAATTCAACTTCAAACTTATACTGTACATTACCATTTTGGTATTCCAAAGTCTGCAAAGTCCAGGCAGCTGATTTTTAAAATCCTCTATGTGCATTCAAAACTCACTTGATTGTCTTGTTTTTGCTGCGGTTGAAGGAAAAATTATCCACCAGAAAGGTTTGAGGGTGCCATTCACTTTGATCTTCCATTCTGAGGCCACCTAAACATCAATTTATGTTTTTCCTTTCCATTGTAAGCGTTAAAGAAGTAATTCGTCCGTATTAGGAATGAAAACAAGACCCTGGAAGTTTGTTTATTTGGCCCGCTACGCGCCATGATTACCTGCACTTTTTGAGCGCGTGATATTAAGACAAAACAAACGGTCTTTCAAGAAATATTTCTACTTTAGATAGGATTTCCTCGTTTTCAAGCACATCATCAAGTAGCTCACAATCCGTCATGATGAAACTATTCACTAGAATTTTATCTCCAGTGAATTTAGCTTTGTTGTCAAGACAACACGCTCTTTAGTCCACGTGATCGATCTAAGCCCATTGAATGGTTTTGCGTTACAGACCTGTCAAAACTTATGCAAATTTGGCAAGATCAATAGGCCATTTCAGAAACGTGAGAGGACTCAAGTCGCCTTTATTTAAAAATAAAATTTTAAAAGACCCAGGGTAATCCAATCAGGAGGCGAATGGCCAGCCTGCTATCAACAGGAGCCCTGGGTTGAAATAAAAATACACATACTATATACATCACAAATAAAAATATACATACATATAAAAAATAGGTTAAAAATACAATGTAGAATATTAAAAGTTATTATAAAAACTATTATACATTTACAGAGTAAAATTATTAAAAACAGTGCAGCCATGGTAGTAAAAAGCGCGACTGGGAAAGAGTATGGTTGTTTTCCGTTTTTTTTGAAAAACTAAGATATTCAAATGAAAGATCAACTAAATTTGAGAGTCTTAACCACGAATAGGGGTATTTGGAGGAGGAAAATGGCAAAATGGTAGCTCTTCAAATATCACCCAAAATAGAGAGTTTGTATGGATTGGGTAGACAGGCCACAAAATTATAAGGGTTTCTATGGAATTTCGCAACTTTTGGAAGGCTCCCATTTGGACAATTTTCCTTTGAAAACTCTTAAACTTGGTTGGGTAGCTTTTCATTCATAAACCTTTCAGTTGCAATGTTTAGATTTTCAATCTAATCAATATAAGAAACTCGCCCCAGTGCTCTCACGTTTCTGTAATGGGCTATGTGCGAGATATGATTTTTTCGACAAGGCCTGCAGAATGCTTTAGACAAGGAACATCTCAAAAGCAACTTGCCGACACGTTCGAAACACAAAACTTATCCTTGAAGTAAAAAAGCGGCGCACCATAGAAACTTTGATAAACAACTTTTTCGTAAAGCAAAGAGCATTTTACCGTTTGAATGAATTATCTTGCTTAAATGTAACCAGAGTTTTTTTTTTTCGACGAGGATCGAGCTAAGAATGCTAAATTCAGACAACAGACATTTCGTAAATGACTTGCTGACACAAGCCGAAACTCAGCTCCTTATAAAAACAAAGTTTATGTGTTAAAATAGGAACTTCAAGCGACTGTTTTATTTTTCTTCCCATCATTGGTAGCTTACGATCAAGCAAGTGTCAAAGAAACAGTAGTATCTCGGTGAATGTGCGAATTAAGTGATCGAAAACTTGAAATATGATAGCTTTTTATTGATCGGCATACCGCAAAGAAGTTCTTGCGGTTTGAACATCCGTTCTAACGTTTTGACAAACCATTCGGTAAAATTCATAAATCATTCGAACGTTTTGGCAAACCGTTTGGTGGATTTCATAAAAATAATTAATCATTTTAATGTTTAGGCAAACCGTTCGGTGGATTTCATAAATTGTTCAAATGTTTTGTTAAACCGTTCGGAAAATTTCATACGCCATTCGAACATTTTGGCAAACCGTTCGGTGGATTTCATAAATCGTTCGAACGTTTTGGCAAACCGTTCGGAAAATTTCATAAGCCGTTCAAACGTTTTGGCAAACCGTTAATACTTAACAAACCGTTTAAAATGGCTTCAAAAACTCATTAATAATTCATAAGCACATGAGCCTATCAGAGACGTCAAATTGATCACGTGCATGAACCTTTATACCTGGTACAAAAATGAGAACGACTACCATGATCTTTATATAAAGATCACACGTAATCTTTATATAAAGATCTCCGTGTGATCTTTATATAAAGATCTCAATCAATTGTTCTCAATGCACGCGTTTTCTCGGGTTTTCGAAGCCGCAGAAGAATTCGCATGCACATGTTTTCTCGGGTTTTTGAAACAATAGAAAAATTCGCAGGTAGGTGTTATCGCGGATTTTTGAAGCTATTTTTGAAGCTGTTCAAAACACTCGCAGCACGTGTTTTAAACAGTACTTGGTAAACCGTTCATAGACCGTTCGTTGGCCTTTCATGTCAGATGTTTAACGGAAAACCGTTAGTGTACGTTTTCGCGTGAAAGGTCACAAATGAGAAAGGACCTTGGTATCAGGCGATTTGTAGAAATTAAGGGCATCAGGTAAGCTAATTGTGATTGGTTAACTTTCCACTTGATATCTACCATATTTTGAATGACAGCAGTTTAAACAACTGTCACAATAAGCTACTTGAAAACGATACTTTTCCAGTTAACGTTTTAATGCCAGCGAACAGATATTTAGCAATTATTGAATGAGGCTGATTAGGATATGAAGAATTCTGCAGAACAAGGAGGGTGTTATCCACAGAGGCCGAAGGCCGAGGTGGATAATACCCTCAGAGATCTGCAGAACTATTCATATCCTACGAAATCCGAATTCAATAATTGCTTTATTATTCATTCAAAATATTTCCCCGTTCTTAAAGGAGTTTCGCCATTTCGCTCTCTGTTTTTTCATTCACTAAAAATAACATAATATCATCCCCCAGGTTTTCTCGGTCAACGGTTCAATAATCTGCAGCGGCTGCACTTTTGACGTCACTGATTCAATATGGCGAAGATTCTTTCCAAATTTGGTGAACAGCAGCCGGTTATGGTAAATTATGTGTGTGGTTTTAATCAATCAGAAACGGGGAAATATTTTGAATGAATAATAATATAAAATATATCGTAGCAAGCAACATATGAAAAATGGCCGATACTTTAATTTCCGGGATATTTGTAACTGGATTTTACGGGATACGGGATATTTGGTTAAAAAATTACAGGGCTCTACGGGATATTAAGACCCCCTAATGGGGCCTCGCAAATGATATACAAATGTCCTCCATCATCTGTAAACTTTTTGCAGTGATTCTACTGACTGCCAGCTAAAGCTTTTGAAATCATTGTATTAGTTAACATTGCAGGCGCATATATCGTTTTACATTACACTAAAAAAACTGAATCAAATCTTAGCATTAAAATGTTGGCCATACACCAAACTTTTTGGGCTTGTTCAAGCTGATACAGTTTGACACTTGAATGATATTAGTGGCAGCGCATTTATGACCTATTTTAACTGTTTAGAGTTCAGTGGCAGGGATCATTTCAATGGCGAATTTCGTTCTTTGTTCACGGAATTTTTCGATGAAAGTTTGCTCGAAAGTTCAATCGAAATTTCCCGGCTTGTCGAGTGATAATTTGCTAGAACAAAGGACAATATTTCTTCGAATTTTCGATAAGTTAATGAAAAATCGCAAGCACTAATGATAATTCGCCAGCCTATACACAAAATTTTGCAAGGCACAAAACGGCAGTTCACCAGCACTTGTGCAATTTTCTTTTTGTGGTTGATCCATATGTATGAAAAAACTGTTGTGTAACTTACACAAGATAAATTTGTTTGAAAAATTCATGCCAGAGAACACAGTATGCAATCATTGATCACCGTATAAGAGGATATCATACAGTATTATCTATGAAATATGTTACTTGAATTTCACATGCCTAAAATTTGCAAAAGGTTTTCCAGCAGGTTCATTCTCTTGAGTTCAGTTTCATACGCAGAGAAGAAGACAGCAAGCTTAGATCGTTCCACAAACAAAAGAAAAACATATACAGTTCTGGGAATTATTTAAGCCGCTAACGAATCAGCCACAAAAAACTTGAGAGGAACTTTCAATCAAAACACACCTTTCTCCAGCTACATGCAGATAATTATGCCACGCATTTTTAATTGATGATTCCCGTGTTTTGCAAAGTGACAGCGATACATATCGCACACCAAAACAGCCTAAACTTCATAAACAAGGGTTATCAAAGCCTGCTTTGAACATAAAAGTTCCTAGGTTCTTTACGTTTATAGAAAACAAGAATGTTGTCAATGCTGAATGCTCACGAAACCATTCAGCTGTTGTATATTCCATCCCAGCCCCATTGTGGTCATTTGTTATAAAAGTACTGGGGTGCATTGCTTTTGCAGTATGTTCTTTGGGACTCTTAAACTTACAGGGACAAACAATTCTGGAAGACCTACATTACAGTAGTACAACCATGATTCGTTTCTCACATTTGTTTCGAGTTTTTAACCTAAGAGGCCTTGTCGGTGGTGAGACCTTCGCGTGGCAGATGAACTTATGGCAATCCCATGTTTTGCAAGCTTCTTCTGGATCTATTGGCTTTTCATCTTGCCATTTTTGTGTATCTACTGATCTATAAATACTATTGCATCTGTAGACAGCTTTGCTGCTCTTCTTGAGCAGGGTATATCTGACACGGAATCAGTAATTCATACATGTAGCTCAAATTCTTCGCTCATTATATTATCGTTCAAAAATTCGTGATGAATTATCACACACAGCAAATTATTGTTCAAAAATTTGTGCAGACTGAACAATAGGTGTCACAAAAATACGGGGAAATTTCCTTGAAATGTTGTTTCAAGCGAAATTTCTTCAAAAAGCCAAGAAAAGCCAGGAATTTTGTCGAAATTTTGCACGATACTGTAACTGCAAATAGACTAAATGTTGGCTTTTTTTACCTAATATTAGTGACAGGGCATTTGTGATCTGTGGGAGTTCCGTGTTAAAGCTGGTTAAATGGCTGATACTTGAGAGGTATTTGCAATACTATGGAAACGATTTTGGTCTTGTATTGTAATCATCTTCGAATTAGTGGCAGTGCATTTGTGATCTATTTTAACTGTTTGGAGTTCAGTGTTAGGGACTGATACATGTTAACTCTAAAGTTGTAAAGTTATTTGATGTCAACAATATGAATTACTGATACAGAGATGTTCTTATTGTTAAGAAGATTGGTTTCTTGCGTAGGGCTGGCCTTTGGAACAGAAAAGTCCAAGCTAAAGGTCAAAATCCTAAGGCACTCCACGCCAAATTTGACGGTGGGTTGAGCTCCTGAAATATTATATTTCAGAAACTAAAGTGAACAGTTTCATTGAGGCCACTGTAGCATTTGTCGAAGAAGTCTATAATAAAGAACACCACAGTCTAACCTCTAAAGCTCTTGATAACGTCAGATTATAAGTTTCAAACCGTAGGCGTGGAATCCAACGCAAGAAAATCCTACTCCTAAAGACAAACTAACTCTTCATGTTACGCAAACAACAGTGAACAAGCATGAGCCACATTGGAAGTAGAATTCCACAAAGCGGCGAGAACTTGCAGCGGGGAGAACTTGCTAGAACTTCACAAACTGAAATCTAATCTGAGCATTAATATATTGCCCATGTAGAGACAAAACATTTTGAGCCTGTTCAACAATAACTTTGACACTTGTAATTGTATGATGAGCTATCATATCGCAAGGTCACACAACAGCTCTCGCGGAAAGCTTATGACTATTTATTGTACATTTGATCATCGTAAAAATCTCTTATGACACCGCAATCTTGTAAGCCTCTAAAATATTTTGATAGCAACAGATTGTTAGTTTCACAGACAAAAATCTTTGGGCCTGGGTTCAATCCGAGAGGTCCTCAGACACTTAGACATTTGCGTAGCCAATGAAATTGAGAACAGTCTAATAGAGAACATATTTGAAGAAGGAAAAAAGTTTGATAGTAGAACATGATTTTTTTGCAAAATAGTTCCATACTGGATGTATTTTGACCAAGGCAAGGACTTTAAGATAACTCCGGAACTGTCCGAAAAAGTGCAATATTCCCCCAACCAGGCAATCAAAAACAGCTTAAATGAAGCAATACTACTTATGTGAACAAAAGAGGCTTTACTTTCAAGCTTTCAAGTAATCAAGACTTAATTCTGTATAAAGATGATTTGAATTTTTAACGCGCCACCAGTAAAAATACCCCATTTTAAGAATATGCCGACGCGTAAACAAGCATGGTGACCCCAATCTTTATTCCATTTTTGTAATGGTTATATCATTAATGTTAACTATGCCAAATTTCAAAAAAAGTTTGATAGTAGAACAATTTGAAGGGAATTACTTTAAATGTTTTTCTCATCCACTTAGAAAAATCTCGCATCCATTTAACGATTTGAGCAAACCGTTTAAACATTTTCCTCATCTGTTTACAAAATACAAGTATCCATTTAACGTTTTCGACAAACCGTTTACACGCTTTTATCAACCATTTACAAAAATTTTGTATCCATTTAATGATTTGGGCAAAGCTTTTAAACGGTTTCCTCATCTGTTTAATTGAAACGGGTATCCGTTTAACGTTTTAAGCAAAGGTTTAGATGGTTAATTTTCCAATTAAAAATGAAACACTCGTTTAATCTAGGTGAGTACGAGTCAAGAAATTAGCCGTGATATTAAACTCGATTGTAAACTCTTAATAAAAAATAAACAAACACACGGATAGCAAGTGCCTTTCAGTTTTCAAATCATTAAAACAGTTAGAAATAACTTTCAAAATGAATTACATGAAATGCGTCAAAGGCGACCAAAAGATAGTATTTGAACGGATAACACATTTGAAACTGATAGCAAATAATTTACAATGTACACTTGAAACAGTAAAGCAAAACTTCAAAACTTCAGAGCATTTCCTTAATTCTACAACGAACTCGTCAAAAGCTTAACATTGTCTATAAGCTAATTAGTTTCTTCTGTTGGAAAGATTGTCTGGTAAAGAAAAACACAGATAAACAAAACTTGATCATACTCGCACCAGTTTGCTTGATTGAGGACATGACCACATTCCGCACTAACCCAGAAACATTTCCCATTTACACTTCAAGTGACACATTATTTTGTAGAAATATATTTGTCAAATTTGCTGTGCTGTAATTATATGCACGGGAACAGGACACAGACTGTAGCCATAAAAACAACGTATTGAAGCAAGAAACCCAAAAGCGTGCATGACCAAGATAATGAGAGACCCTGAGAACGAGGTTGCGAGTCGGTCGCGTAAGCAAGCAGCATGTCAAACGGCATCAAGTGACAACATGAAAGCCTCAACAAAATGGCCTGAACAAGAAAACCGGCAGAGCGATAGAGATAGGAAAGCTGTATCATGATGAATCAGTGAATGGGGAAAATTAGCCGTAATCTTGAACAATGTTAACAGTTTGACGATCGTTTGCAAAAATTGAACAGGCAGGCATAGTTCGCTTTCTTTATTTTAAGGTATACTTACGATTTCCCGGTAATGGATACTTTAGCAAGTTTTTGGGTTTTTATAATCATGTATTAATGGATGGAATCCCCTAAACTTTGTTACATAATTTAGAGTGGTCACTCATTATTAAACACAACATTTTCTGTCTACAGGATTCCTGTTTATTGGAGTTTATCGATTGTTTTTAACAGCGATACCACTCTTTATTAAATCCATTTTGAAATCACTAGTTATCCTTGTAATGTGATTGGTTCTCAGCGGTGCGATTTATTCACAAATCGCACTATCTTCAGCTCTAAATCACATTTTTCTCAGCCAATGAGAATGGGACAGTAAAACAAAACAACCAATCAGATTTTAAGGCTATTTAAACTCACCAATCGCATTGCAGGAAAATAAAACACAAAAAAGCCATTGTTTGTCAAACTTGGCAACTTGGTTCAATAAATATTGGTCCTGAGCAAAATCTTGTTCCTGAATTTAGGCTATTAAATTGTGCAATTTAAAAATGGATCTAATAAAGTGGTAATTGAACTTTGGGTCATGCAATTTTGGTCTGAAATCATACTTGTGATTTCAAATATATTATAAACATATGCACATACGCGTATACACATATACATATACGCGTATATACGGATATACTGTACATACGCGTCTGATGTGTCTTTGTTATTCAAGACGAAAACTTTTCTTTGTGTTTCATTATTGTGGAAGACAAAGAGTGTAAAAAAGCGACGAGCCGACAACAGAAAATTAACATATTGCACAAAGCTAATGGAGATCATGTTACAAACACACACGTCGCATCGAACGAAAAGATCAGCAGTTCATCTGCTATATCTTTTGCTGTTAATGAATCAGAACGTAAAGAAAAATGTTACTTAAACCCGGCATTTAAACGTGTGAATCATCTGGCGATTTACTAAGCGAATATTCACGTAATATGCTTCCGAAAAGTTCTATCAAATTTTAAGTGCCGAGAAAAACGATACATGTAAACATCGCATGTGATGATTTGTTTGTATGGGAAGAGCTGAGATGGCTTCGTGGAGCATCTGATGATCGGAGATTGTAAGAACATGATCTTTGAAATTCAAGTTGTAAATGTTTTGGCCAGCCCTCTTATAATGATTTATGTGTCTGTCAAAAGCTGAACATTTTAGTTAAACCGTTGTGTTGTTACTTTTGAGTAGGAGACCGGAACTGACGTTGACATTATCATGAATTGTTGTACCCCCCTCTAGGGAGAGTAAAAAAAAAGCATGTGCTCGTAGAAATAGTGTTTTTCTGTTGAGATCGTAGTAGCTGTAAACTTGTGTTTGTTTCGCGCTGGAAAAGTTATAGAGCAGGCGAATAAACCTGAGACAAGAGACGAAGATTGTGTAGACGTTATTTGTCGGATTCGGAGTTCGAACATGGTGACCCCGATGTGACTTTACCGTTCGCTTCAAGTGTGCTTTCGCTGCCGTTTGACGCCATCGCCAATCGAAATGAAGACGAAACAAATTGATCAGCTGAGAAGAGCTCGCACTGGGTTGAGAGGCTGGATGACAAGAGATTTTGACGCTGTTAGGAACAATATTGAGTCCGACTCGCCTGACGTTACTAGAGTTGAAGAAAAGCTCGATTCGATTACTACGAGACTGCAGAAAGCAGAGGATCTGCAGATGGAGATTGAAAAGCTCTTGAACGATGACTCTGACGTATGGGCAGAAGTGGACGCTTAAGGACCATGGTTCGATATGGTAAGAGATCGTATTCATTCTGTGAAATTGTGGTAAAAAAACAGCCAGAAGCAAAACACAAGTGAGAAGCTCGAGACCACTACGCCAAACCCAAAACATACGTCATGTACGCCTAAAATGAAATTACCGAAGACCAACCTCAGAAAGTTCTCAGGCAAGGTGTTGGATTGGCCAGAATTCTGGGACATTTTCCGGGTATCCATACATGACAACCCTGAAATACCTACTGTTCAGAAGTTTGTGTACTTGAAGTCCCTGCTGACTGATGAAGCTGCAGGATATGTGGCAAACATCAAGACTGAAGAGGCCAACTATAAAGCTGCTGTGGAACGCCTGAAATCACGTTATGGAAAAGATGAAGTGCAACGAAACCGCCTTATGACTAAGCTGGCAGACATGAAATCGCTTGATCAGTCAAACAAGGCTATGAGGGATGCAGTGGATGAACTTTGTGCAACTGTGCAAGCACTTGAAGTACAAGGAGTTACTACAGATCAATATGGAACCTTTTTGATGCCTCTGTTTGAATCGAAACTTCCCAAGGATTGGAGATTGGAGTGGGCCCGAGAGAAAGCTGCTTTAGCAAAGGAAGATGTAGGATTCGCAAAGATGTTGGAATTTTTGGAGCAGGAATTAGACATTCGAGAGAGTGCAGACCAGTCTGTCGTGAGAGAACAGCTTTCTAAACGCCACCAGCTTGTGGAAAAGGAAAAACCTGTGTTGCCTACTGCTTCAGGTTTAATGGCTAAACCTGTAGCTTGTACCTTCTGCAATGGTCCACACAACCCTAAACAGTGCTCTGTATCTATGTCAGTGGAAGACCGCTTCAAAAAACTGAAGGAAGCAAGGGCTTGTTATCGTTGTGCTCGAAGTGGACATCGGATGAGTGCATGCAGGTTTCGAAAACCATGCCCATGTGGACGAGGATCCCACATCCCACAACTGTGTAAGACTGGTGGAGTAAAGATTCCAGAAGTTCAGAAACCCTTTCCAGTGATCCCTCCAAGTAACCCGCCAAATCACCCAAGTTGGAATCCTGCTGCCCCTCCTTATGTATCGTCAACCCAGAGTCAAGTGCCACTGTCATCTCAACCTCCACAAGCTGCCGTTATGTCATCTGCAAGGAATGCTGACATTAAAACTGCTGGAGTGATGATGAGAACTGTGTGTGTTGTTATTGGAAATGTGGTTGTAAGAGCTCTGTGTGACACAGGAGCAACTTTTACGATGATGTCATCTCTGTTGGCTGCCAGTGTGCCGAAGAGAGTTGTTGGAAAACGCCGTTTGCGGATTGAGACACTTGGGGATGTGCTGGAAGGCGAATTTGATGTTGTTGAGGTCACTGCGAGAGGAATGAACCTTGCAAATACCTTCACCTTTCAAGCTGTAGTAATGGATGAGTTGTCTGGTGTCTTCGAGAGGGTGGAGCCTGAGTCTTATCAAGCTCTTCAAGAAGTTGTTGGTGGTTGTCCAGTCCTTGCTGATCTCACTGGCCCTGGCACAGACGATATTGGTATTGTGTTTGGAGAAGATTGCTATGATACTATCGTACAAGGAATGACATGGAAATTAAGGAATGGTCTCAAGGGAACACCAACAATTTTCGGATGGATTCTTCATGGTGGCAGTGGATCTACTCCAGCTACAGGTGTGGCAGCAAGAGCTAATGTCCATGCATTTAGAGCCTCCATTCATGAACAACTGCAGAACTTTTGGACTTTGGACCACCTTGGTGTTGCGCATGAGGAGGTGGTCGAACGAGACCTGGAGCTGGAAGTGAAGAATGCTATCCAACGCGATGAATCTGGGAAGTACGTTGTGTCATGGCCTTGGAAACCTCAAGCCCGAAAGAATTTAGCACTTAACAAGGCCCTTTGTGAAACAAGGCTTCGTCGCATGGTGAGAAAGATGACACCTGAGGAGTACACAGCATATGACAATCAGTTAAAAACTCTTCTCAAAGAGGGGCACATCGAACTGTTGCCAAATGATTGCGTTCCCCGGACATATCTTCCACATCGAGGAGTTGTTAAGCTTGATCGGGAGACAACTAAACTACGCATAGTTCACGATGCCTCGGCTAAGTCTGAGGGTGGCCTTTCTCTCAACGATGCCCTTGAGAAAGGACCTAACCTTTTACCACTGCTGTGGGGCATACTTCTCCGTTTCCGAATTGGCAAGGTCGGTGTTGTGGGTGATCTTGAAAAGGCATTTCTACAGCTGTCGCTTCATGATGAAGACCGAAATGTTTGTTGTTTCTTGTGGCTTAACCCCCAAGGAGAGATTGAGGTGTACAGATACAAGAAGGTTTTCTTCGGTGCCAAATCTTCGCCATTTCTGCTGCAAGTAGTCCTGAAACAACATTTAGAGAGCTTCATCAATGAATCAGAAATGGCTTCCCAACTTCTTCGCAATCTCTACATGGATGACCCAGTGAACTCTATGGAGAACACTGAGAAGGCAAGGGAATTCTGGCATGAGGCAGTGCGCATCTTTAAAGATGGTGGCTTCAACCTACGAAAATTCCGGTCCAATGATGAAGATCTTCTTCGTGAGTTTTCAGACAGCCAAGTACAACAGCTACACAAAGCTTGAAGTCTGATGAACTTCTCCCACTTGTCGACGTCGAAGATATTGTGCCCAAGAAACTCACAAAGACAGAAGTGCTGTCCTGTCTGTCTAAGATTTACGACCCATGTGGGCTGGTGAGCCCGGTTGTCACTCCACTGAAGATTATTGTCCAGGACTGTTGGAAAGAGAAGCTCGGATGGGATGAGGAAGTCAACCTGGATTTCCGAATGCGTGTAGAAGAAGTGTTGAAAGGATTCTCTGGTGGAAACCGTCTAAGAGTCAACCGATGGTTGGGAATCACACCCTCTCAATACAAGAACACAAGAGTGTCACTTCATGTTTTCACTGACGCCTCGTCTAGAGCCTACGCAGCAGCAGCCTACCTTCGTGTAGCAGATTTTCAAGGAAATGTAACAGTGAATCTTGTTGCTTCGAAGTGCCGACTTGCCCCTCCGAATGGAGAAACAATACCTAGTCTTGAACTCCTTGGTGCCTTACTGGGAGCTCGACTTCTGAATTCACTGAGATCAGAGTACAATGACGTGCTCAAGATAGATCATGAATTCCTTTGGACGGATTCCAGTGTTGCTCTTGCATGGATTAAGCAGGGACCGTGTGTGGGTGGAGTGTTCGTAGCTAACTGTGTGGAGGAGATTACAGCTGTTGGTGGAGTGTGGTCATGGGTTCCCACAAATGAAAACCCTGCAGACTTACCTACTCGAGGTATGACAGTCGTCCAGTTGTCTCTCTCCAAAATTTGGTGGAATGGCCCTGAATGGTTGGAACGACCTGAGGCAGAATGGCCAAAGCATCCAAAGAATGAAGCAGGCATCGCATTGCTGATGATGGCCCTAGCTGACAATGAAGTACCGAAATATGTGGAGGACATTGTTGACACGCCCAGGACGAGCAAGTACCTTCGCACTTTACGAAGTGTAGCTTGGATGTTGCATTGGCGCAAGTCTAATAGAAACGCTTAAACTATGCTGACCTCAGAGGAGTTGCAATGTGCCAGAAATGTCATCCTGAAACAAGTGCAAAGGAAGTTTTTCTGGAAGGAGTTAAAGTCACTGGAAAATGGCCAACCAGTTCTGCGCCAGTCTTGCCTGATGTCCTTACACCCGTTCCTGGAAGGTGGATTGATCAGGATGGGTGGCCGTTTGCAACAAGTGGAAGCTACCTTTGACGAGCTTCATCCAGTCCTTGTAAAGAAGTGTGGTGTCGTCAACCAGTTAGTACTTCACATTCATGAACAAATGCAACACGCCGGTACTGCAACGGTTATTTCAGAACTGAGGCGCCAAGGGATTTGGATCCTGCGCTCAAAGAAGTCGGTCTCATCAGTTATAAGAAAGTGCAGGAAATGCAGCAGGTTCTTAGCTGCCCCGGCATCTGAACAAACACCCCCGTTTCCTCGGTGTCGTGTGACCTGTGAGCGTCCCTTTGAAACTACTGGTATGGATCTAGGGGGACCCCTATACTTGAAGGATAACAGCAAGGTGTGGTTCGTTGTATTCATGTGCATGTCAGTTAGAGCCATTCATTTGGAACTTGTGACGTCGTTGTCTGTTGAAGCGTTGATACAGGCACTGCAGAGATTCATGAACAGACGAGGTGTCCCTCAGTTATACATAAGTGATCACGGATCTAATTTTGTGGCGGCTGCTAAGTGGGTGAGAGAGAAGAATCTTGATATGAAGTGGCAGTTTGTGGTCGAACGTGGACCTTGGTGGGGAGGTGCCTGGGAGAGGTTAGTGGGCATAGTTAAAGGACTCCTACGTCGCTCGTTGGGCCACGCCATGCTTTCCTGGGAGGAGTTAGTAACTGCTCTAACTGAGGTAGAGAAAGTCGTCAACCGCCAGCCTATAACTTACTTGTGGGAGTCAGCTGATCCTGATGGTGGTATCCCTATCCCTCTGTGTCCTGAGCAGTTCCTGTTGCCACCCCGAGGAGGCTTCAAGGAAGAAGAAAGAGAGCTGAACCTTTCTGACGAATTTCGACAAAGGAGAAAGTGGCTGTCCTCCATGAATGACCTTTGGAAGAAAGAATACTTACATCAAGTGCTGGGTTCACAAGGGGAAGTCTGGAAGACTCTACCAAATCCTTTAAAAGAAGGAGAGGTTGTCCTTGTAGGTGACGACAGAGAAAAACGTCTAAATTGGAAGATGGGGGTTGTCCGACAACTTATTATCGGTCGAGATGGAAGATGCCGTGCTGGTATTGTGCAGGTGAAGTCTGGTCTGCTGACGCGACCAGTTCGCAAACTGTACAAATTGGAGCTTTGTGCTGAATCAGTCAATCTCCCGCCCATCTCATGCGCACCAGAGAATGCTGATAAGGATGACGTGATATTGGACAGTGAGGTCGAGATGACAGACGGAGAAGAGGAAGTTGAATGTGAGGTCTCCCTGCCTCAAAAGACTCGGAGAGGAAGAGTGATCGTTCGTCCAAGTCGCTTTAAAGACTGATGTGGTCGCAACATGCTACTGCAAGTTGCGAGGTGGAGGATGTCGAAAGCTGAACATTTTAGTTAAACCGTTGTGTTGTTACTTTTGAGTAGGAGACCGGAAGTGACCTTGACATTATCATGAATTGTTGTACCCCCCTCTAGGGAGAGTAAAAAATAAGCATGTGCTCGTAGAAATAGTGTTTTTCTGTCGAGATCGTAGTAGCTGTAAACTTGTGTTTGTTTCGCGCTGGAAAAGTTATAGAGCAGGCGAATAAACCTGAGACAAGAGACGAAGATTGTGTAGACGTTATTTGTCGGACTCGGAGTTCGAACAGTGTCATCTTAAGTAAGCTCAATTCAATTCTTTCACGTATTGGTAGCCAGTTCAGATTTAAGACATCACTCGATTTAGCATGGTGTCTAAGAACGAATGCAGCTGTAAGCGTTTGATTTGATATTCAGGGAGGGGATGGAAAATTGTATACAGTAGTCCAACTTAGACAGCACTAAACATTCAGCCAACTGTTTCCTAACTTTAAACAGAGCGAGATGACGTATCTTTCTCAAGACAGCTAAGATGCCATAGCAAGAGGAGAGTAGTTTTGTAACATGTTCTTTCCAATCTAAGTGCGAGTCCAAGTGAACACCTAATAACTTGGTGACATTCACTCGCTCTAAGGCCTTTCCATTACATTTGATGCCAAATTCTTTCCTATCTAAAGAGTGGTAATGAGACATCTGGGGTGTAGAGACCAGCATCCATTTAGTTTTCGTAGCATTAAGAGACAAGTTCGACTCATTCGAATATTCTCCAAGACGATTAAGGTTGTGGTTTATGTCAGTAATTGTTCCTGAGAGATCAGACACTTTCGTATGGATGTACAAGGCAGCCCATATAATCCCAGTATTACTGGGCCATTGAAACATTCAACTACAGTATTACAAAGAAAGCAACAATAAGCTAGCTCATAAATACTAATGAGCATACGCGTATACTTTGTATACGTGTATACGTGTATACGCGTATGGCCATACGCGTATACGTGTACAGTACCGCTCAAAGGTAATGTAACATATTGGCACGAAATTAGCACCTATTGTATATTACTTTTTATTAAAGCTGGATCATTGGATAATGCAATTCGAGAGTTTTCATTGGCTTAGCCATCATGGGCTATGAGCCATTATACCATGCTCTACGGATATGGTAAGCGTACGCGTGATTTTTTTGAGGCGTTTATATTTTTTTAAGCTTAGTTTGCTATATATTGGGGGCGTTTTTAATAAAACAATTATTCCACTCGCCCTTGTTGGATATGAGATGATTATAGCCAACTCGGCGCTATGCGCCTCGTTGGCTATCTACCATCTCATATCCAACGCGCGCTTGTGGAATAATTGTTAAGTAGATGCATATATAAGTAGGCTAACATTATGGAAATGTAGACATCACACATATCCACGCGGTGTGAGTGAACAAGCGGAATAAAACTTTATCGACAACCGACTACATGGTGGCAGCGTTTTACAAGAATAATTTCTAGAGTTAAATCGACAGAGGCCAGCAGAAGCGAATCATGGCAACAGCAACGTCTTTTGCGTCGCCACAGATGAATTGGGACGCTCCCGATCCGATAACTGCATTTGCAAGATTCAAACAAAAATGTCAGCTTATGTTCTCAAGCGTTCTCAAAGACGCCGATGACGAAGAAAAAGTGAGCTATATTTTACTCTGGTCGGGTGAAAAAGGCCTGGATATATACAACAGTTGGACATTCACGAAAGAGGAAGACAGGAAAAAGCCTGCCATTATTTTCGAACGGTTCGAGAATCAATTAGAGCCGAAGACCAGTCATCGAATTCACAGACTACAAGGAATGCGACAAGAACAAGGCGAACCAGTGGATGATTTTATCTCAAGATTAAAAAACCTAGCAGCAAAATGTCAATTTCGTGACAACACCGAAGTCGAAGACAGAGTTTTAGACCAGCTTATCTGGGGGTCAAAAAAACCCCGAAGTCCAGAAGTCCCTCATAGGCCGAGATAAATCATTGACACTTGCAGGCGCTACCGAGATTGCAAGAAGCCACAGGGCGACAAGTAAACATATGAAGACACTGGTAGGAAGTAGCGAAAGCCATCAAGGGGATAGAAGTGTAGATGCGATTCATAAGGAACAAGAAAGGGAATCCTGTAACAACTGCGGAAATTAACACCCGAGGAACAAATGTCCAGCTTACGGTACAGTATGTCGAAAATGCGGCAAAACTAATCATTGGCAATCTGTCTGCCGATCCATCAAACGGAAACAATTCAACCAAGGAAGAAAGCCAGCCTTCAAAAGGCTGGACAGTCGGGGAACTGAGGACAGGGGTGATACGGAAGACAATGATGAAATTCTCACAATCAGTACAATCGAGGTTAACATCATAGAAGACACGCAACACTCGAGGACACACGACACTCGCGATGAAGTCTTTGCAACACTTGAGATAACCCAGCCAGAAAAGAAGCGGAAGATTAATCTCCAGTGCAAGGTGGACACAGGTGCACAGAGCAATGTCTTACCTATCAGGCTACTTCGCATAATCGCCCCAGAGAAGTTTGACGACGAAGGAAACCTCAAAACAGAAGCACTGGAAAAGAATGAAGCCATCCTTTCAGCATACGGTGGCTCTGTAATCAAGCAGCTTGGCACTACAAACATTCCGTGCAAGTACAAAGAAAAGAAGATTAACTGCATTTTCTACGTCACAGACACTTCAGGGCCCGCTATTCTCGGTCTAAAAGCGTGCATTGCCCTAAAACTAGTCTCTCTCCACTGCACACTAAGAACAAATCAACCAAAGGAGGCTGATCCAACTAGCAGCTTCAATGCCTCAGCCCAAAAATCGGGTACTTGCAAGAAAGGGTCAAGTTATATTGGAAGTCACATTACCACTGGAAGACCGGCCATCAATCACAAGTAAACAAGAGCTGATGGATATGTATCCAGAATGTTTCAATGGCACAGTTGGATGTTTTGATGACTACACATACCACATCACCCTGGATCCTGAAGTATCACCGGTGGTACATGCACCCTGCAAAGAACCCATAGAGCTGAAAGACAAATTACAAGCCGAATTACGTGAAATGAAAAGCCAAGATATCATTGCAAAAGTAACTCAACCTACAGATTGGGTGAACTCCCTGGTTATTAGAGAAAAAGAAAACGGGCGACTTCGGTTATGCCTCGATCCTAAAGACCTGAATAAGGCGATCAAAAGAGAACATCATCCCATACCCACTCTAGAGGAAATCACACCCAAATTAGCAGGAGCAAAGCTTTTTAGCAAACTCGACGCTCGCAATGGCTATTGGAATGTCAAACTAGATGAGGAGTCCTCGTACCTAACCACCTTTAATACACCATTCGGTCGGTACCGTTTCCTGAGAATGCCGTTTGGCCTACGAATGAGTCAAGATATCTTCCAGTTCAAAATTGACGAGACGTATCGTGACTGCCTGGGAGCCATTGGCATTGCAGATGACGTCACAGTCTACGGAAAGAGTGACAAAGAGCATGACTTGCACCTACACGAAACCATGGAACGTACCAGACAGGCTGGCATCAAGCTCAATGACGAGAAGTGCGTTATCAAAACAAAGGAGTGCAATTTCTTTGGTATGCTCTACACACCAAACGGTGTCAAACCCAGTCAAGAGAAAGTCAGAGCAATAGAACATTTAGAACCACCCAAAGACAAGAAGGAGCTTCACACCTTCTTGGGGATGGCAACCTATATGAGTTCATTCATACCCAATCTAGCTGACCACACTGCCCCCTTAAGAAACCTCTTAAAGGAGAACGTTGACTTTGCATGGAATCCATCACATTTGAAAGCCTTTGAGAAGGTGAAGGCATTGATATGTACCACAACGACTCTGGCCTTCTATGACAGAAATGAGCCAGTTGTCCTTCACGTTGACGCATCAATCAAGGGCTTGGGCGCAGCTCTTTTCCAAAACGACAAGCCAATAGCCTTTGCATCGAAAGCACTTACCCCTGCGGAGACCAGATATGCTAATATCGAAAGGGAACTGTTAGCAGTGGTCTACGGCTGCGAAAAATTCCATTCCTATCTCTATGGAAGATCGTTCGTGGTTAAAACAGACCATCGTCCCCTAGAACAGATCAACAAAAAGAACTTGATGCAAGCACCTCCACGCCTTCAAAGAATGCTACTGCGTCTACAACCCTATGACTGCATTATTAAATATCTTCCAGGAAGAAAGATGGTTACAGCTGACGCCCTGTCACGCCTTTCGCCGTTGGACGAATTTGAAGTATCAGACATGAACGTGAAAGTTCACCACCTGATCAGAATCACTCCAGCTAAAATGGAAGAGTTCAAAGAGGAAACTGCAAAAGATGAAACCCTGCAGCTTCTAGCCCGTCAAGTTGTACATGGTTGGCCTGATAGTGGGAAGAAAATTGTTCCGGCGCTAAAACCATACTGGGCCCTACGGGACGACATATCAGTAGAAGATGGGCTGATACTTCTTGGAAGCCGTGTTATAGTACCTGAATCCTTGAGAGGCAACGTCTTGCAGCAAATCCACGGGGGGCACTTTGGTATAGAAAAATGTAAACTACGAGCCAAATCCATGGCCAAGCATATACAAAGAAATTGAAAACCTTGTAAACTCATGTTGCGTTTGCCAGAAATACCACAATTCCCAGCAAAAGGAGCCCATGATACCAACAGAGATCCCTTCAAGACCATGGCAAACACTGAGTGCAGACCTGTTCTACGTTCAACAGTCGTGGTTCCTCATAGTTGTCGACTATTACTCCAAGTTCCCATTTGTCAAGGAACTTCATAACCTCACAGCCAGAGCCGTTGTTAACGAGATGAGAATGCTATTCGCAGAAAATGGAATCCCAGAATCTCTTCAATGCGACAACGGTACTCAATTTACATCCGGCGAGTTCCGTCAACTGGCAAGCCAGTATGGGTTTGAAATTGTTACGTCGTCTCCACATTACCCACGTGGCCATGGGTTCGTCGAACGCCAGGTCCAAACGGCTAAGAAGACGATCCTGAAGTGCAGAGAAACTAAGGAAGACATAGATCTAGCCCTGTTGGCTCTACAAACAACTCCCCTGAGTTCCAATATACCGTCACCGGCTGAATTACTGAATGGTCAAGTATTCAAATCCACACTTCCCGGTAAGATACAGCCATCAAAGAACCAAGAGGAAGTTAGAAATTGGCTCAAAGCGAGACAAGACAACCAATGCTACTATCACGACAGGCACACCAAGGAACTCCCTGAACTACACAAGGACCAAGCTATCTATGTACAAGACCCCGTGAGAAAGACATGGAACCCTGCTAGGGTCATAGATCAGGGAGAGACACCCCGCTCATATCTCATAGAAACTGGAACTGGTGCCCAAATGCGAAGAAATAGAATCCATCTTAGACCGAATAATGCTTCTAACAGCTTGGCAAACAACCTGTCGAATTACGTTCCCCAAGGAAGCATGACTGCACAATCTTCAAGCGACAATCCACGAGAATTCCCCGTGGTAGGCAATCCAGCAAATGATCCATCAAGTGGCAATTTGGCTATACAGCCCTCAAGCCCCAATCCACAATGTTCCAGTGTAACGGGAGAAGCCGAGAAAGGACCAAGAAAATCTCGTGCGGGACGTGAAATCCGGGCACCGGAAAGACTTAATCTCTGACACTTTATTAGTTAATATTAGTATCATACATAAACACTAGACAGCAATTTCCTATATAGGTATATTCTAGTGTTATTCATTGCTAACATATATATAAGATATTTGCATCTGAAACATTGCCCCGAAGGAAGATTTTTTGTTTGTTAGTTTTCATTTTGAATTAACATAGTTTTAAGAGAAGGGGATGTAACATATTGGCACGAAATTAGCACCTATTGTATGTTACTTTGTAGATGCATATATAAGTAGGTTAACATTATGGAAATGTAGACATCACACATACATGTATCCATGCGGTGTGAGTGAACAAGCGGAATAAAACTTTATCGACAACCGACTACAGGTAAGTTGACAGTCCCTCGAAGCTCGATACTCGAAACTCAATTCTCAATCCTTGATTCTTGAAAACTTTGAGGATCGAGGCTCGAGTCGAGCTTCGAGACGTTCAAGGCCGTTCGAGAATTTATTGAGACCGTTCGAGAATTTATCGAGTCGAGTTTCGAGACTTTCGAGTATGAAAAACAAAGGACTTTTCACGCGATTAACTTATGACACGTCTGAATCTTGAGCTTTCTTTACCGGTAGATCTATTTTGAGTTCACTCAGGTCCCGGCATAATTTCACGCCGAATCTGTTTATAAGAAAATTTGTTACGGAGTTTTTCTTTTACCAAACCGAAATCTTTCTTGGACGAGTTTTACAAAATACTCGCTTAAAGAAAACGCGTAACTACCCCCATGACTTTGTCGTTGTTTCGGACGGTAACGCAGTCATGTACACTTCACGGCATCGCCTTGCACCAAAATGCTTACCTAATTTATCAGGTTTCTTTTCCCTCATTAGAAGTTCTTTTACCTTTTAGTGAATGAATTTTACATCCTTTTAAAAATCTTTAACATATTGCATCGAGACAGTTAACTTTGGGAGGCTAATAAGGTAGTCATTTTTCACGGGATTAATTATCTCCACGCGCTGTAAATATTTCCGAGTTCATGATCGATCGGCGACATTCAGGCAGCGGTCTTATCAGTTGTTTATTTTGAAATGAGTGTATCCTTCTTTCAGATTTTTTTTTTTGATTCAAAATATCTGTTTTTCGCTCATGCAGACATAAGCGAATGGATCCTTGATGTTGGCGAAGTGAACGTACGGAAAATGTTATGTTATTTGATCTAAGACGTTGGCGAATGAGACGTTGGCGAAACGACCGGATACCATTTGATCGAGACATAATTGTTGTGACCTCGATCAATGGTACTTTTTCATTCGATGCATTATTCCTTTACGAGAATTTTAAGACAGATACCGGTATATTACAGATATTTTGTCAATATGAATTTCTTAATAGATTTCACTGAATTTCTTGGTCAAGTTTGTCGCGCCGCGCTGGGACAGAAATATTTAAGTCGTCGCATAATTTATCTCTTAATCTCTAGTGAAAGTAAATACTGCTCTAAGAGTCATATTTTTTCGAGAAATTTCATTCATCTACATGTACATGTATGAAAATATGTCAGGCGGATCTCGTAACTAAAAACATACTTTTTTCGCAATTAGCGTTTGTTTACATTTTGAGCGGCCAGCTGAAGTCGCGCAAATGAAAACAACACACTCACTCCGGGTTGTAGTCACACAAAAAAAAAGAGAAAAAAATTACTCGCTCTGGTAGGAAAAGTTATAGACGCAGAGAGATGTTAAGTTAGTTTGCTGTCAGAGCTATCCGCTTCAGTGTATCTAAGCGAGCCGCATGCCGTGTCTTGCAGAAAATGCACAACATGAAAAAATATTTGCACACATTTAAAAGCGGGTTTGCGCGAATAAAGCCGCGCGTCAATTGTTTTGTTCATCTCTATTGTTTTGTTTTCGAGAATTAAATCGTTTCCTCCAAATCTCTGTTTGAGATCCTCGAAAAATTCTTCAAGTGTCTCGAAACTCAAAACGCGATCCTTGAAACACGATCCTCGATCCTCGAAAATCGAAACTCGATACTCGAGCCTCGAAACTCGATTCTCGATTCTCGAAAACACGATCGATCGAGAATCGACTTTCGAGTCGACACTGTCAACTTACCTTTGAGCGGTACTTTATACGCGTATTGGAATTCGTGCATTTCGCGTATGTGTTGGTTTGCTTATTTCTGAGCGGGACTGTATGTGCGTATATGCGCATTTTTATACGCACATACGCGCATTTTATATGCACATACGCGTATATTTATATGCACATACACATATATTTATACGCACATACGCGTATGCTTACAGTACAGGTCAGAGATAAGCGGCCTATACGCACACGCAAAACGCATGCACCATTTTCGCGCACACGCGTGTTAAAAAACGCGTTGGAAAATGAGCGTGTTTCCTTTTGTTATTCACTCTGATAACTGTGCTTTGTGTGGCATTCTTCTTTACAACAGAAAACAAAACAAAAGGCAATTCCCACAAACGCCGCTAAAAGGATATCTCCACCGACAAAGCAAAGCAAAGCAACAGCCGATGCGTTTTTCCTTTGCCGTGTTTTTCGATCGGGTTCTACTATCATATCACCGAACGAATGAAAAACAAGTTTGAATTTTCATATATCTGGTTCTACAAGTCATAAGCAAGTGCTTAGAACGGGAAAACACGTTGTTGTTGGAGTTTTAATTTGTAATGAAATTTATTTTGATGCGCCAGACATGAACAGTAATTGTGAGCGAACTTGAATTATGTTGTTTTCAACACGACATGCGACGCAACATTTGTCGTTGTCACGATTTTGTGACGTAAAGTTTGAGAAAAGAAACTGATTCTTATCTCTTATTCTGTAAGGCGTAAGAAAGTGCTTTAAATGGGAAATGTTTCTTTGTTTAGCTTTTATTGGAAAGGAAATCTATATTGACGAGACAGACATAACGAATTTTTGCGAGCGTTGTATGAAAAGTCAGACGGGCGATGCGTCATGTGTGATAACAGATTCTTTTGATGATTTCTCGACGGGAAGTTTTTAATTTTTGTATCACTGGTTTTATAAGGCGCAAGAAAGCTCTTGAAAAGAAAAAATGTTCTGTTATTTAAGCTCTTTTTTTAAATGAAATTCATTTTGACGTGCTAGACAAGACGAGTTTTCGCGAGCGAATTGTATGTATGTTATGTCAATAATGACAAGCGACGCGTCCTGTGTGATAGCCGATTATTTTGACGATTTCACGACAGGAAGTTTTTAATTTTCATATCTCTGGTTTTATAAGGCGTAAGAAAGCGCTAGAAACGGGAAAATGTTCCGTTGTTTAAGCTATTATTGGAAATGAAATTATTTTTAACGCACCAGACAAAACGGGTTTTGGTGAGCGGATTACATCCCTCTCATTTTTACAAAGACATGCGACTCGCGTAACTTTGTGTGACAATTCTTTGGACGATTTCGCGACAAGAAGTTTTGAATTTTCATATCTCTGGTTTTATAAGGTGTAAGAAAGTACTTGAAACGGGAAAATGTTCCATTGTTTAAGCTCTTATTGGAAATGAAATTATTTTTGACGCGCCAAACAAGACGGGTTTTTGCAAGCGGATTACATCTCTCTCATTTTTACAAAGACATGCGACTCTCGTCGACTTGTGTGACAATAATAGTAACCGATTCTTTTGACGATTTCACGTCAAGAAGTTCTGACTTTTCATATCTCTGGTTCTACAAAGCATAAGAAAGTGCTTTAAACGGGAAAGGGTTAATATTTTAACGCGTCCGATGTAAATATTATTGGGCGAGCAAATTGTTGCCATGTTGTTTTAATCAAGACACGCGACACGTCATGTGTGATTTCGTAACTGGAAGTTTGGAGTTTTTATCCTTGGTTCTTGACGGCGTAAGCATACAACATAATGTAATTTAGCTTGAATTAGAGAGCATCGATGCTGTGTCTGGCGAAACATGATGACAAACAGCTATCAAAACTAACAATAAAATAACTCTGATAGGCGAACAATAGGCTAACTCATAAATACTAATGACTTTGGTTTGTGCGCGTATTTCATGCGCGTGTCAAAGACGCATTTTGGGCCCAATATCTTCGACCTGTACTGTATATGCACATACACATATATTTATACGCCTATACGCGTATATTCATACAGTACCGCTCAGAACTAAGCAAACATCGCACACGCGTTGTTAACGCACACCCAACGCGTTAAATTTGCTCACGCATTTTAGCCAACGTGTTTACACAGTTTACACAGCGTCTCTCGCAGATGTGAAGGTCGATAATTTTACAGGAGATTGATATTCTCTTTTTTCGCCGTTATTGTATAGCACAAAGAGTCAAACAAAACAATCTTTTTTTCTTATTTGCGATGGAATGAATGAAAACAAATCGTGTAGGTAACGATTATATCATGGACGTTGATTACAGCTTGGGCAAGAGAAGTAAACATTTGCCAGTCTCGTCAATTGTCTTTTCTCATGTCGGCCAAAAATGTTCCAGCCAGCCAGCCGAATTTAAGAGCTTGCATTTTGCTTGGCATTTTGCGGCCTAATTAGCTATTGTCCTCTTCAAGTGTCGCAAAAACTTCTTGATCGCTTGGATGCCTCAAATCTGAATGACTTGTATGGTTCAAAAGGATGAATATCTTATTTGCGATGGAATGAATGAAAACAAATCGTGTATGTAATGATTATAAAACAGCTGGACTTTTGCCAGTCTCGTGCTTTCTCGCATTTGCCAAAAAAAATGTTTCATTCAGGCGCATCGTTTAAAAGCCCTTATCCTTACATGTATAATAAACCGCAGAACATATTTTTGCGAATGACTGAATTAATTCTCAAAAATTTCCTCAAATGCTAAGCCTAAATATTACTTGAAATTACTTGAAATTAAACAAAGGTCTACAGTACCGCTCAAAAGTAAGTTACCACCTCTCGTCTCGTTTCTTGCGAGACGAGTCTCGTTTCTCTCGAGACATTTCTCGTTTCTCGCGAGCCTCGTCTCGTTTCTCTCGAGAATCACTGATGTGTTTAGTATGGCATATATTACACGTAGGAAACCGGTTATGTGTAAACGATTTGATGTCAAATCGATGGGACCAAAATATGCATCGATCGTTTGTTCGATTCATTTCGAACAAAGGTGAAATCGAACATCGAACGTAACCAGAAGCAGAGTTCTATGCGTTTCAATTCACGAGTCTTCCTCACTCCGAATGATCAGAACGATTCAGCCACCTACGATTGCTCGCTCTGCAATAACAGCTAACTCAAACAAACATTTAATTTTGTGTAGGAATAAAATGTTCCGGCCTTCAGCATGTGCCGGCGAGTCAATTGTTTATAAATGGGAGTCATAAAAGCTTCACAGAAATTGTTCAAAAAATTATATCTCCGGTTCTATTTGGCATAAATCGTTCATTCACACGTTTAAATACTCAATCTTTGAAGGCAGGAGTTTGTATCAAAGTTTCTGAGATGCGCCGTTTACATTACAAGTAGTTTTAATTTTTTTTTTCCCAGCGCGAGTTTTGTCTGGCAGTACCAGGCGACCAGTTGGCGACATTAATGAACATTTCATTGTTTTCCGAAACGTCGAGGCAAACATGCACTAAATATATTCCAGTTCCATTTGGCATACATAGATCATTCAAACGCTCAAATACCATATCTTTTGTATCAAAGTTTCTTAGATGCGCCGTTTACATTACAAGTAGTTTTAAATTATTCTTCCAGCACGAGTTTTGTCTAGCGTCAAGCGTCGACCAGTCGACAACATTAAGAAGCTTTTATTGTTTTACGAAACGCCGAGGCAAACACTAAAAATATTTCCAATTCTATTCGGCATACATCGTTAATTCAAACGCCTAAATACTATATCTTTGAAGATAGGAGTTTCTAATAATGTTTATGTGATGCGACGTATACATTAAGTCAATGTTTCTGCAAGGGAAAGTTCTGTCTAGCACGCGTGTTTAGATAACGGCTTAATTCGTAGTAACTCTGTCTGTACATACGAGCAAGTCTTGAAGCCAGTTAGTTCGTCGGTAGGAATCGTACTATTACCGACCTCGAGGTCGCCACTAACCAAGTGACTTAGTGGCTACCTTTCCGTCGGAATATGTACCTAGAACCTCGAGGTCGCCACTAACCCAGTGACTTAGTGGCTACCTTAAGGTCGGACTATATACATAAAACCTCGAGGTCGCCACTAACCCAATGACTTAGTGGCTACCTTCAGGTCGGAATATATACATAAAACCTCGAGGTCGCCACTAACCCAATGACTTAGTGGCTACCTTAAGGTCGGAATATATACATAGAACCTCAAGGTCGCCACTAACCCAATGACTTAGTGGCTACCTTAAGGTCGGAATATATGCATTAGGGCCTCCAGGTCGCCACTAACCCAATGACTTAGTGGCTACCTTCGGGTCGGAATATATACATAGAACCTCGAGGTCACCACTAACCGGCCAATGACTTAGTGGCTACCTTCAGGTCAGACTATATACATTGAACCTCAAGGTCGCCACTAACCCAATGACTTAGTGGCTACCTTCAGGTCGGACTATATACATAGAACCTCGAGGTCGCCACTAACCCAATGACTTAGTGGCTACCTTCAGGTCGGAATTTATAGACATAGAACCTCGAGGTCGCCACTAACCCAATGACTTAGTGGCTACCTTCAGGTCGGAATATATACATAGAACCTCGAGGTCACCACTAACCCAATGACTTAGTGGCTACCTTCAGGTCGGACTATGTACATAGAACCTCGAGGTCGCCACTAACCCAATGACTAAGTGGCTACCTTCAGGTCGGACTATATACATAGAACCTCGAGGTCGCCACTAACCCAATGACTTAGTGGCTACCTTCAGGTCAGACTATATACATAGAACCTCGAGGTCGCCACTAACCCAATGACTTAGTGGCTACCTTCAGGTCGGACTATATACATAGAACCTCGAGGTCGCCAGTAACCCAATGACTTAGTGGCTACCTTCAGGTCGGAATATATACCTCGAGGTCGCCACTAACCCAATGACTTAGTGGCTACCTTCGGGTCGGAATATATACATAGAACCTCGAGGTCGCCACTAACCCAATGACTTAGTGGCTACCTTCAGGTCGGACTATATACATAGAACCTCGAGGTCGCCAGTCACCCAATGACTTAGTGGCTACCTTCAGGTCGGAATATATACATAGAACCTCGAGGTCGCCACTAACCAAGTGACTTTGTGGCTACCTTCAGATTGGAATATGTAAGGTGGACCCCAAGGTCGCCACTAACCAGTGATTTCTCTAGGTTCTTAAGGCGTCGTCCAAATAGAACATTTAAGTGCCTATGAAGTAAAAAATAATTGCTGCTTATCTGAAAGGCTTTTCAAAGAAAAGAAGAATGGCGTTTTCCTTTTAGGAATACCTTTTTTTCTTTTTAGAGGTATTTAGGTTTTTGTATTATGCAAATAAGGAAAGTGATAATGTCATAGGTGGTTCCACTAAAACAGTACAAAGACGCAATCAAGAATATCTCCAGAAATATTGAGGCAGTGTTCTTCAAACTTGGCACCAGAAGCGTACATCACAAAAGAAACAGAACAACACTTACTATGTTGTTGTCATGGCAACACTCTCGGCTCCAGTCCCTTTCTGTGAAAAAAGCAAATATCCCTATTTGCAATCTTTTAAAGTGGGACAGAGAGTCTAGCTCGGCACAGAAATGGTTACCATATTGCCTTAACTATCGCCATTAGATTGTTGTGAGTGGATGATCCTTGTTTAGGATAAAATCTGTGAATTTTAGTCTTAATTAAAACAGGACCAGCGGCATAACTGTTATCATGGCAATGAAACGACAGGTGTCATTTTACTTCTTTTGTGAAGTACAGTCCTGATGCCAAGTTTGAAGAACACCGCTTTGATATTTCTAGAGATATTCTTGATTGCGTGTTGTACTGTTTTAGTGAAACCACTTATGACGTCATCACTGTACTCACAAAAACGTAAATATCTCTAAAACGAAAAAAGATATTGTAAAAAGAAAAACGTCATTCTTCTATACCTTGAAAGGCCTTTCAAATAAGCAGCAATCATTTTTTACTTCATAGGCACTTTAAGGCCCTTACGCCTATACGACGGCGACGGCGACGCCTAGTACAAAATGTGTTTCCACTTTACTTTAAAATTTCTCATTTATTTAGATCTATTCAGTGTGTTTGTCAGTATTAAAACCAGCCCCTGCTGAATATGCTACGAATGCGTTCAGTTCCAAATAGAAGTACCAAAAATTAGCCGTTGTGGTTCACGTTCTCCAAACAACGCAGAATTTGGTCATTTCACGTTGCTGTTTTGCAGGGGACGGCAAAAAATGTACCAAAGATTATAACGCATGTGTACAGCTATTGTTTTGCTTTTCAAACCTATTGTTTGGTGACGTTCTCGTTGCCGTTGCCGTCATGTTTTGCGTAAGGTCCCTATTGCTTTCACTATGGGACATTCTTTGTATTTGTTTTTTTTTTGTATGTGAAGGAAAGTACGAGCTAAACGGACGAAGACGTAGTCACAGAGTTCATTCATCTATTGATATATTTCAAAAGCACTGTCAGAACTCTTTACTTCTTCATTCATCGAAAGACTAAGTGACACACTAATCACTGACAATATTGACTTTCTGTCTCAAGGGGGTCTTGATCACGTGGGCCAGTAGCTTCAGGTTAACGGAATATGGATAGCTCCTGCCTCCTGCCATGTATGTACATGCACTTCAAGTCTTGGGATAATAGCCACCAGATTTAAAAATTGCTTGCTCATAGCTTTCTCTCGCATTTTATATTATATAAAACTGAAATTGCATAAAACGCGGCCTCGAGCGATGACAAGTACAAGTTGGCGGCAAGTTCCCTTGGCTATTAAAATTGCTGTTTGCCTTTGTTTGTTTGATATGTTAAGTCAAGTGTCTATGTTGCCGTATTCGAAAGGATTTCTTGTCTTAGCACTATTCCCTACCGTATTTTTTATTTAAACTAAATGTTTGAATAATTTCCAACATGTTTCAATTCACTTAAAATGATAGAGTCTGGACACAAAACCAAAAGTGTTTCTCTCAGTTAAACGTTATGGAAAATATTAAATAAAAATAGAAGAAACGAAGGACACGTTGTTTTAAGCACTAAACGATGTTGTTCTCGTCTGATACTGTGCATTTGGCAAACTTTTAACTAAATGTACAGGTCATCACTATCCGTTATTTGGCTGATATTCCCACACCAGTCCCAGGACCCCTAATTTCCGACTGGTGACTATACTGTATCAAGCTATTCATCGGTTTAGTGCTGGGCTACCTTAAGGTCCACCTTATATATTCCAACCCAAAGGTAGCTACTAAGTCACCTGGCTAGTGGCGACCTCGAGGTCTTCAGTCATATTCCGACCCGAGGGTAGCCACTAAGTCATTGGGTTAGTGGCGACCTCGAGGTCCTCCCTATATATTCCGACCCAAAGGTAGCCACTAAGTCACTTGGTTAGTGGCAACCTGGAGGTTCTATGAATATATTCCGACCTGAAGGTAGCCACTAAGTCACTTGGCTAGTGGCGACCTCGAGGTTCTATGTATATATTCCGACCTGAAGGTAGCCACTAAGTCACATGGCTAGTAGCGACCTCGAGGTTTTTTTTAAATATTCCGACCTGAAGGTAGCCACTAAGTCATTGGGTTAGTGGCGACCTCGAGGTTCTATGTATATATTCCGACCTGAAGGTAGCCACTAAGTCACATGGCTAGTGGCGACCTCGAGGTTTTTTTTAAATATTCCGACTCGAGGGTAGCCACTAAGTCATTGGGTTAGTGGCGACCTCGAGGTCCTCCCTATATATTCCGACCCAAAGGTAGCCACTAAGTCACTTGGTTAGTTGCGACCTGGAGGTTCTATGAATATATTTCGACCTGAAGGTAGCCACTAAGTCACTTGGCTAGTGGCGACCTCGAGGTTCTATGTATATATTCCGACCTGAAGGTAGCCACTAAGTCACATGGCTAGTGGCGACCTCGAGGTTTTTTTTAAATATTCCGACCTGAAGGTAGCCACTAAGTTATTGGGTTAGTGGCGACCTCGAGGTTCTATGTATATATTCCGACCTGAAGGTAGCCACTAAGTCATTGGGTTAGTGGCGACCTCGAGGTTCTATGTATATATTCCGACCGGAAGGTAGCCACTAAGTCATTGGGTTAGTGACGACCTCGAGGTTCTATGTATATATTCCGACCCTTAAGGTAGCCACTAAGTCATTGGGTTAATGGCGACCTCGAGGTTCTATGCATATATTCCGACCTTAATGTAGCCACTAAGTCATTGGGTTAGTGGCGACCTCGAGGTCGGTATTATATATATATAGAACTTAAGGTAGCCACTAAGTCATTCGGTTAGTGGGGACCTCGAGGTCGGTATTATGAATATATCGACCTAAAGGTTGCCACTAAGTCATTAGGTTAGTGGGGACCTCGAGATCGGTATTATTTGTATAGAACTAAGGGTAGCCACTAAGTCATTGGGTTAGTGGCGACCTCGAGGTCGGTATTATGTATATCTCGACCTAAAGGTAGCCACTAAGTCATTGGGTTAGTGGCGACCTCGAGGTCGGTATTATGTATATATCGACCTAAAGGTAG
>OZ026595.1:12528650-12553650 GCA_964020085.1 Micromussa lordhowensis
TACATGATATCTGAAAAGTTGGGTAAAACGCCAAAAATTCCAAAGACAAAGTGTAATAAACGGCAGCAACCAAAATGGAAAACAAGAATAGAGAATCAGATTAAATGCATGAGAGCTGACCTGTCGATACTAACAGACATGGCACAGAAAGGTGAAACCCAAAAGATCTCCAGGAAAAATCAGAGAATTAAAAAGAAATACAAAATAACAACAAATCAAGAACTGCAAGCAACAAGAGAATCCCTCAAAATGAGAATTCAAGCAAAGGCCCAAAGAATTAGGAGATGTATATAAAGAGAAGTAAACAATTCAGTCAAAACCAGATGTTTGTAAACAACAGAAAAAAGTTATTCAGGAGCCTTGGTAAAGAGCAGATATCAGTTGAAAAGCCACCTAAGAAAGAAGCAACTGAAACATTTTGGCATGCCATCTTGGAGAACAATAGAGAGTACAACCACTCAGCAGAGTGGATAAAGAGAGAGGAGCAGAAATATACTGATATAGAATGCCAACCATGGGAAGATATAAGCTTAGATGAGTTACAGACTGCTATGAAGAAAACAAGCAACTGGAAATCGCCGGGCCCTGATGCGGTTCCTAACTTCTGGCTCAAAAAACTCACTGCACTACATCATCACCTAAATGCATATAATCAAGTACTAGAACATCCAGAAAATCTGCCTGACTGGTTCACAACTGCGCAAACTTACTTGCTACCAAAGAACAAAGACACAGTGAACCCTCAGAACTATAGACCAATTGCCTGCTTATCAACATCCTATAAAGTGCTCACATCGATTTTGACAGAAAGAAGTTACACCCATATCCTAAAGAATGATATAATACCGGAAGAACAGAGAGGTTGTGCCAGGAATTCATATGGGTGCAAAGATCAGCTCCTAATAAACAAAATGATCATTGAAGACTGCAAAAAGAAGAAGAAGAACTTGAGTATGGCTTGGATAGATTATAGAAAAGCCTATGATAGTGTCCCTCATGAGTGGATACTAAAGACCTTACAGATGTACAGATTTAATGAAAAACTAATCAAGTTCATGGAAGCCTCAATGAGCAACTGGAAAACTACAATGAAGCTATTTTACAATGATGGATGTATCACAACGGATCAGATCAGGATCAAAAGAGGGATCTTTCAAGGAGATTCATTATCACCTCTACTATTTTGCCTAGCCCTTGTACCTTTAACATCAGAACTGGCTACATCTGGGTATGGTTACAAAATCTCAAATACAAGTGCCCCAATCAGCAATCTGTTCTATATGGATGATCTAAAACTGTACAGCAAAAATGAGCAAGAACAAATTGGAGAACTGAAAATAGTGAAGCAGTTCAGTGATGATATCGGTATGGAATTTGGACTTGAGAAATGTGCCAAAGCCAGTTTCAAGAAAGGTAAACTGACCTCAACTGGAAACATAGTGATAGATGTTGATACAGAAATACAAGAGTTGGACCAGGAAGGTGTATACAAATACCTGGGTGTAGATGAAAGTGATGGTATCCAGCACAGCAAAATGAAAGAGAAGATACGAAAGGAATATAACAGAAGAGTAAGATCGATCCTAAGAACTGAGCTCAGTGGAAGAAACAAAATGGAAGCTATCAATAGTCTAGCAGTCCCAGTTGTGCAATACAGTTTTGGCATCATAGACTAGAAGATCTCAGAACTGAAGAAGATTGACACAAAAACACGCAAACTATTGAACATGCACAAGATGTTACACCCTAAAGCAGATGTGGAAAGGCTGTACCTTCCGAGAAGAGATGCAGGTAGGGACCTGATTGAGGTAGAAACAGCATTCAAAACAGCAACAATAGGACTTGATCATTATCTTAAGCACAAAGAAGGGTGTTATCCAAAGCAGCTGCTTGAACATGATCAATCCAAAGCCACAAATTCAATAACCAAGAACGCCACTAAGTTCAAAAAGGAAATAACAATGCCAGAGTTTGAGAATAGAGAAGATAAGTCAACCTCGGAAAATGCTAAGGCCCTGAAACACATATTCAAGTCTAGGATGAAGTCAATGAAAGAAGAAAAGTGGAAAGACAAAGCTTTGCATGGCCAGTATCCCAAGATACTAGAGAAGCCACATGTAGACATAATCACCACCAACAAATGGTTGTCAAGCAATCTGAAAGGAGAAACAGAGGGACTACTTGTGGCAGCTCAAGATCAGGCAATAAACACCAGAAATTACCAGAAAGTAATATGTGGTCACCAAGTGGAAAGCAAATGCAGAATGTGTTCGCAACACGAAGAGACAGTGGACCATATTGTATCTGGATGTGAGGTCTTAACCAAAACAGAGTACATCTCCAGGCACAATAATGCTGCAGCATATCTCCCTGTAGACTACCGCCTTGTCCTGGTGGGGGAGCTTGCGTGCCTCAGTGACCTTGAGAGCTATACCGTCGGGGGGTTCCCCCCAGCAGGTCCAACCTTGGCGGGCAGGTCAAAGGGTAGAGGCCAGACTAAATGGTAGTCACTGGTCCTTACGGAAACTGCCGGCCTCAAGAGTCCTCATGGGCCCGATAAGGATTAGTTACAGTACCGCTCAAAAGTAAGTTGACACTCGAAACTCGAACCTCGAGACTCGATCCTCGAGCCTCGATGCTCGAAACGTTCGAGGATCGAGTCTCGAGTATCGAGTCTCGAGTCTCGAGGATCGAGTCTCGAGTCTCGAGAAACAAGGCTTTCTCGAATATGCAAAAACTCGAAAGAGTTTCGAGGAAACGATTTATTTCTCGAAGGGAAAATACAATACAGTACGGCTCACACCTATAAAAATACAAGTGTTTCGCGTCGATCGTTATCGCGTGAAAACATTCGACCATACGATAGCGGACTAAACGTGATTTTTTTTCTGAGAAAACTTGTGTTCAAAACTAAATGTAGACCTGCAGTCGACGATGGAAACTAACCGGTAAATGCGGATAACCCTTTACGTTCAGAACCGTTTGCAAAATTGCTGAAATAAAAGCTATACTTCTAGTACTGTAGCCGACAGCAGCAAGCGCAGCGCCATGGAGTCTAGCTGCAATCGAAACGCAAGGTGTTTGTTTACTTTGCCTGTCAGATTGTGAACTTTTGATGTGTAACACGGAACTTTTTTTCCATTTTTATCTCGAGCTTAGTTTCTCCGAAAGGCCGAAACGAAGTCGACCAAAATGTTTTGTTCACAACACAAATGAGTGCGTGATCGAGTATAAGCTGGATTCTATAAGCTTGAAAACAACTTTATGCAAATCTTATCTGACTTGAAATTTGAACCGCGCGTGTTGATATTTCAGTTCTAATGAAATCCAAAAATATTACCAGGGCTCGTCGTAATAAAAATAGTTAAAGCATGCTCTAAAAATACGTATAGGCTACCGACTGTCCGGCTGTCGAAAACTCGCAGTTTTAAAGCTTAAACGCGTTGAAACACGAACACAAAAACAACAGGATATCCTTTTAAAACGTTAAACAGGCTTTATTTTCCTACTACAAATTAAGATTTACAATCACAAACTTAAAGTTACCCCGACCCTTACAAGTTATACGACTACTATACTTGGAATTAAATAACCTACATTTAAGATTTAAGATTTTTTCGGACCTATTTTTTCTTCGGAAATGGAGCGAAACGATGAGATGACCTCTCCCTTACTAGCAAGGAAAATTTACGAGGAGTTCGGGCTGAACTTTTCAATCCAGAAGTCAAGCGTCTGCGAAAGAAACTTGGCTGGGTTATGACTAGTACTAAGTACTGTCAGTGAATCCGAGAAGCAAACCAAGTTAAGCGTTTGGAATTCAGCGACCAACGGGTTGCTGCCATTCGTCCGACAAACTTTCCCAGACGGTATTTGGTTTCAACAAGATAACAACCCCAAACACACCAGCAATCGAGCCAAATCCTTCATTGAAGAAAACAACATCAACTGGTGGATTACGCGTGCCGAATCTCCAGACCTGAACCCGATCGAACTTGCTTGGCACGAGCTAAAGCATTTCACACGGAACACTGTGAAGCCCCACACCAAGGACGAACTCGTGAACGGAATCGCACGGTTCTGGCAGGAAAGACTAGACGCGGGAAAATGTTCCAGATACATCGGACCGCAGAGTGTGCTGCCGATAGTTGTCGCCCGCCAAGGAAAAGCTTCCGGCAAATAGTTGCCAAATCCCTGAAAACGGCTCTCACCAGTTGTAATAAAAGTCAATGGCCAACATGAAGTAATAAACAAAACTTCTGTGCACTGTGCGAAGTTAGCAATAAAACGACATAAAAGCAAATGGCGCAAACTGAAAATGTATGTTCAAGTTCAACAAGCCGTAAACAAGTGGCGCCAAAAGTCTAGCCGTCTCGACTTTTCGAAGAATTAATTTCTCAATATAGATCTGCAAACCGTGCTGTTTCGAACGTATAAAGGCCTGAAATTGAAGATTACAGCTCACAAACTTTTAAAAATAAATTTGACCAAATTCGTGCAGGCATAAAATATATCAAACGCCAGATAAATGTACTTCCGTGATCGGCGTGCCCTTATCTGTGTTTACAATCGAATCGGTCGCACGCAACTTGGTTATTATTTGTTTTCGGATTCCAAAAGTGAGCGGAACGATTGCTCGCAAGACTGGTAGTCCGCGGCCCATTTGTGCAATTAATTTCTCGAGAGATCAGTCAAGCGACAAGCTCATTAACTTTCTCGACTCGCAACTCGATACTCGAGACTCGAGACTCGATCCTCGAGACTCGAGACTCGATACTCGAAACTATCGAGGATCGAGTATCGAGTCTCGAGGCTCGAGGATCGAGGCTCGAGGGACTGTCAACTTACTTTTGAGCGGTACTGTATATCTCCATTGGAGTATCTGTAAAGATCATGATCTCAAGATCACAGATAAATGGTACCAACACACACCAGAGACTGTTATACACAATAAAGACGACAACCTCACCATCATGTGGGACATGCCAGTCAATACTGATAGAACTATAACAGCGAACAGACCTGACATCATTGTTAAAGATTCAGTGAATTCCACCTGCTAGCTGATTGATATGACTGTCCCATCAGATAGAAACATCGCACTGAAAGAAATCGAAAAGAAAAGCAAGTACAAAGACCTAGAACTAGAAATACAGAGAATGTGGCATACGAAAACAATAGTGATCCCTGTAGTTGTTGGTGCGCTTGGAACAGTAAAGAAGGGGATGATAGAAAACAACGAGAAAGTATCCAAGAGAGCTAATGTGACAGAAATCCAAAAGATCTGCATGTTGGGATGTGCACGAATCCTCAGAAAGGTGCTTAGTATTTGAACAGAAAGATTGACTTGGGTGACTGATGCCCTAGGTGCATGGTTTGCACCCGGCTGACGCACATAAAGAACACCAGCAGAGACTGTGATTTTAAAGTTAAAATAATAATAATAAATAATCATAATAAAAGTAATCATATTGTTTTTGTAGAGTAACTGTTGCAATTGTACTATTGGAATAGACACCGGAAATCACATTGTATTGTAAGTAGTGTATAAGTAATTGAATTGTTATATATTTTTGCTGGAAATGTAATGGACTTGTAGTTGTAAATTTTGTAATTGTTGTAAACTATGTACAGTACCGCTCAGAACTAAGCGAACATCGAACGCACGTTTTTAACGCGAAGGGTTAAACGCGCGCACGCGTTTTGCTGCGTTAGACGGCGTTTGGACTTCGCGTTATAACGCATTGAAGTAAACGCATTAGTATGTATGAGCTTGGTTATTGTTCGTTTCTTTTGTTACTGTGTGAAAGGAATCGAAGTTAACAACCTTTCCTAAAGATAACATTCGGTATGAATATGTGTCTTAAAGGAGCAGACAAATTCTAATTCTTCCGTACCGGCTGAATATGGCGGCGGTTACATACAAACCATTTTGTTCTGTCTGTTTGGATTCATTCAACATTATAAAGATAACGGGCTTTCAAACGGCGCCGTGAAAGAAAAAATCAACAGAAAACGTCGGGAATTTTTTATTTCTGAAAAGATCGTTATCGTGTCTAGACACTTGGCCGTCGGGAAATGTTTTTAAAACCCTACATATTAATTATCGAATTTTAACACAAAAAATAATTTGATTCTTCTGAAAATAGTAGATCTTTGTTTAGAAATGTCAAGCGATTTCAAGTATTATTTTGGCTTTGTTTTTGCTGAAATTTTCGAGTTGAGGCATACTATAAAATCTCGATGTTTTGTTCTTTGATCTCGCATGGACTTGAGTCCGCACAAATCACAATACGCGAAAGGATTGACCATCAAACCTTGACTCGTTTTTTATTCACACTTGTAAACATGCGAAACGACGCTTTAATCTTGAAACCTCGACCAACATTTTATTCAAACTTGTGAACAAGCGACACCACGCTTTGATCATGAAATCTCGACTCAGACTAAAATTTTATTCAAACTTGTGAACATTCGACACCACGCTTTGATCATGAAATCTCGACTCGGACTAAAATTTTATTCAAACTTGTGAACATTCGACACCAAGCTTTGATCATGAAATCTCGACTCAGACTAAAATTTTATTCAAACTTGTGAACATGAGACACCACGCTTTGATCATGAAATCTCGACTAACATTTTATTCAAACTTGTGAACATGAGACACCACGCTTTGATCATGAAACCTTGACTAACATTTTATTCAAACTTGTGAACAAGCGACACCACGCTTTGATCATGAAACCTTGACTAACATTTTATTCAAACTTCAAACTTGTGAACATTGCGACACCACGCTTTGATCATGAAACCTCGACTAACATTTTATTCAAACTTGTAAACACGAGACACCACGCTTTGATCATGAAACCTCGACTAACATTTTATTCAAACTTGTAAACATGCGAAACCACGCTTTGATCATGAAACCTCGACTAACATTTTATTTAAATTTGATTAAAATTCCTGTTTTCAAAGATATGGTGGTTTGGAGTTTGAATGAACGATTTATGCCAAATAGAACGGGAGATATTTTTCGTGTTTGCAGTGACGCTTCGGACAACAAAGTTTTTTACGCTACCGACTCGTCGTCTTGGCCGCTAGACAAAACAAATCTAAAATTAATGCAAACGGCGCATCTCAGAAACTTTGATTAAAACTCCTGTCTTTAAAGATATAGTATTTTAACGTTTGAATGAACGATTTATGCCAAATAGAACGGGAGATATTTTTCGTGTTTGCCGTGAACGTGAAGCTTCGGATAAATTTTTTTACGCGAGCCTAAAAAGTACCGACTCGTCGTCTTGTGCCGCTAGACAAAACTTCCTCTGGCAGAAAAATCTGAAATTATTGCAAACGGCGCATCTCAGAAACTTTCATTAAAACTGCTGTCTTCAAAGAAAAAGAATTTTGGCGTTTGAATGAACGATTCATGCCAAATAGAACGGGAGATCTTTTTTCGTGTTTGCCGTGACGCTTCGGACAACAATAAAGTTTATTACGCTATCGACTCGTCGTCTCGTGCCGCTAGACAAAACTTTCCCTGGCAGAAAAATCTGAAATTAATGGAAACGGCGCATCTCAGAAACTTTCATTAAAACTGCTGTCTTCAAAGAAAAAGAATTTTGGCGTTTGAATGAACGATTCATGCCAAATAGAACGGGAGATCTTTTTTCGTGTTTGCCGTGACGCTTCGGACAACAATAAAGTTCATTACGCTATCGACTCGTCGTCTCGTGCCGCTAGACAAAACTTTCCCTGGCAGAAAAATCTGAAATTAATGGAAACGGCGCATCTCAGAAACTTTGATCAAAACCCCTGTCTTCAAAGATAAAGTATTTTGGCGTTTGAATGAACGATTTATGCCAAATAGAACCGGAGATATTTTTAGTGTTTCGAGTTTTTAACGGCAGATCAGAGACAAATGTCTCCTAGTAACAAACAAGCTAGAAGACGGTTTTTTCTTTCTGCGGATAGCGGAATAATCAAGAACGTGAACCAAAACCTCGTGCGGCGTAATGTGGCAACATCAAGGTGCCTTATTTCAGTTACGAACGGTCAAATTTTCAACTGGGCTTGTTAATTCGCTGTGTTTTGATTTGGATTTCGCTTTGCGTGGATTTCCAAATCACGCATTTGTTTTGAACTGAAGTCGTCCTTTGTTCGCCACAACAAAGCATCACAAAAAGAATATTGGTTATGAATAACAATAGCTAACGCGTTGGCAAAAACGCGTGGGGCTTTTGCGTTGGCAAAAACGCGTTGGCCATTTTAACGCGTTAGGGGTTCGTTGACTACATGCGTTTTAGGTTCGCTTAGTTCTGAGCGGTACTGTAAGTAGTTCTATTAGTGTCTTTGTGTTGTAAGTAGTGCAACTCTGACAACGACAATAAAATATCAGAAGATTGAGAAAAAAAAAGTCTCCAGGATCGAGGTTCAAGGGACTGTCAACTTACTTTTGAGCGGTACTGTATATTTACGATGATGGCTGCTGCGCAGATTATCCACTGCCTTGTTTGAAAGGAGCCTGTCCGACCCAGACAGCAGGGCGTCCAGTGTGATGGCTGCTATCATTGGAGTCACAGGATTTGCAATACCCGTAAGTTTCAAAAAATTTACCATGTCAGTTCCCTGGACTTTATTCTATTCTAATGTTGTTTTCTGGAATGATCTAACAGGTACATGTATCTCACAAGAAGTGTACAAAGCAGCAGTCTGGGACGGAAGTGACACCATGCAGCCGATGGAGGACCTGTCGCTTCCTGATGGCTAGAGCACCCGATTGGAGGACATGTCCCACCGAGTCTGATTCATCCCTACCTGATGCCATGTCCCACGCTGAGCATGATCCATCCCTACCTGATGCCGAGAATACCCGAGTGGAGGATATGTCCCATGCTGAGCCTGATCCATCGCTCAAGAGCACAGAGGAAGAATTCTCACTTCAGTACCCAGTCCCTGCAGAGCAGTCCTCCAGTTTTGCAGTCACATAAGAAATAGTGAAGCAGAGTTCTAAAAGAGGCCGCCCAAAACTAATCGATAACCAGGGCTACTGCTACAGTATCCAGAGACGGAGAGGGGGTCATCGACTGGCAGTTCTCTGTACATCCAAAACTCAACCCTTGTCGGGCCACAGTTCGACAGCGCGGTGATCAGGAACCAAGAGCTTTATAAAACCAGTGATATGAAAATTCAAAACTTCTCGTCACAAAATCGTCAAAAGAATCGTTTATCACACATGACAGGTCATTTGTCTTTATTACAAGTCGCTCGCAAAAACTCTTTATGTCTGGCATGTCAACATGAATTTCATTTCAAATAACAGCTTAAAGGATGGAACACTTTCCAGTTTCAAACGCTCTCTTACGCCTTGTAGAGCCAGAGATATGAGAATCCAAAACTTTCCGTCCAGAAATCATCAAAAGAATTGATTATCACACATGACGCATCGCCCATCCGAATTAACATAACTTTTCATACAACGCTCGAGCGCAAAAATTTCTTATGTCTGGCTCATCAATATAGATTTTCCAATATAATCTAAACAAAGATTCACTCGCAAGTTCGCTCGCAAGCACTGTTTATGTCTGGCACGTCAAAATAAATTTCATTATAAATTAAAACTCCAACAACAACGCGTTTTCCGATTCTAAGCACTTGCTTATGACTTGCAGAACCAGATATATGAAAATTCTAACTTGTTTTTCATTCATTCAGTGATTGGTTTGTAGGGCCAGATCGAAAAACAAGGCAAAATAAAGGCTAAATTATAATGCACTCCTATTTCATCATGTCGTTTACGCAACTGCTTTGTTACTGTCAATATCACCTTCCGCATCACTGCCATCCTGAGCACAAATTTCAGCTACTTCTTCAGCCATGAAAGTCACGCATGGACGCTTGCTCAAAGACGCCATTTTGAATAGAACTTTACTTGTCATGTCGCGTAAGGTTAAAGTGAATTTCGACTAGCCAATTACATCTATGGATACCACAATGGATTTTTTTTTGATTGGCTACATCCAAAGTTTATTGTTAGTGTCAAAACGATTAGGCAATGTTAAAAGAGCATTGTTTTAATAGGAAATACGTCATCGACCCATATGATGTATAAAACACAAAACACTTTCATTGGGATACAGTGTATTTCTTCTAGTTTACTTTAACCACTATAACTTTGTATCGATTTGACCTCAGTTTGTATCAAATTGACTTTCAATTTGTATCAAATTGACTTTCAATTTGTCTCAAATTGACTTTAGATTTGTATCAAAACGACTTCGATTTGTATCGAAATGATTTCGATTTGTATCAAAACGACTTGTATCGAAACAACCGTAAACTAAACTACGGGTTTGTTCATAGAGCACTTTGATTTTTAAGTCACTTAACAGAGTCTGTAAACAAAACACCTTTGGGAATGTTAAGCGAGACAATGGTTGTCGGGAAAACATGGCCAATGTCAGTTTTGGCATTTCAATAGCATGAGGAAGAAATCAATCAAGCTACATGAAGGCATTGAATGCATTTTTAAGCTAAATTACTGCTGCTCTTGTAAGCTTGCCGATAAAAACCTCTTTAGGTGATTCCTCAATATTGCATTGCACATCCCTACTGTGCACAATTTTCGCAGCATTAGCCCGCACAAATGAGCGTGTGCACGTACACACCATGAGAGATTCCCCTCAAGCTAAGCTTGAGAGCGAAATAAATGCTTGTTTTCTCTTAAACAAACACTGTAAGGTACCTTTTTAATTGCATTAAATTAGTCTATGATTCATTGCCTTTCCACTGAATGAGTAACAAAACATTTTAACATCAGGTAAAAAAATTACTGCCAAATATGTTTACTTACCCTTTCACTCGTGATCTGAACCCTACCACCCCTAGAAAACGCATGCTAGAAAGACTTTTGTCAACTCTGATCCAAGATGTATATTTTCCACTTTTCGCAAGAAACACATATCAAATTGTTGCTTTAAGGAGGCTTGAAAGGGTTTTTTGACCGCACGGAGAATGGATCCAAAGATACATGCGAGCAAATTACCCATGAGAAAACTCGAGATATCGCACACGATGGCATGCATATGCGAGTTGTAAACAAACATGGCCGCCTTGGGTGAGTAAAAAGAACCGGGTCCCTCTTCTGTTTCTGATGAAAGTGTTGTGTATAGAAGAAAAATGGGAAAATTTATATCTCAAACACAATCAGAAAAGAGCTCAAGTGGCACAAAGCTGGCGAAAAAGGATATTCACGGCCTGAACGGATTGCATGGAGTACTTGCTTTAGAGCCAAACACCAGCTCGTATCATGATGTATCAGACAACCAATAAGAAGATTCTCTCCCTGTGATACTTCGACACTTCCAAAGGTCGTAACAGTAAGCAGTCTGAATCTTGATTAACTTCTGGTATGTTTAACTCGACAGAGCAATGCGAAAATGCTCTCGTTCTTCACTGAGAATGTGCAAAGCTTTTTTTGGGCCTCCTCCTGAGGATGAGCCCTTGAGTCAGCGGCATTGTTCAAAACATGTGACCGGAAATAGAATTGTGAGCCAAAATCGCAGAAACCGGAAATAAGGCTTGTTACAGTGCAGCTCAGATATGTCCGATCCAAAATATACGCGTAATTCACGTCAGCCCAATACGTGTATACGCGTATGCATATACACACATACATTTACGCGTATACAGTATATACGCGTATGCCTCATTAGTATGTATGAGCTAACCTATTGTTTCTTCTTTTCTTAACAGGTCATTGTTGTTTTCAATGGCTTGACAGCTTGCCACAGAACGAGATAGAGTTTTCATTATTTTGAATACGCGTATATGCGTATACGCGTATTCAGTATACGCGCGTATGTCTTCAGACTAGACTTAGCTGAAACTAACATTTTGCAATTGGGCGCTCTGACAGAAAATTAACTGACTGAATAGTAATTAAAAGGGAGATTACTTTGCTCTTATGCTTCAACAATCCCATCTTCATGGAGCAAACACAACCGAAAGATAAATTTTTTTCTACACAAGTTAACACAGACCAAGCAAGTGACTTGAAAATGCTTGCCCGAAACAAACAACTTTTCCTTGAAGAAAGTTAAAAATAACAAAATGTGAGCGGCACACCGTAGAAACTTCGATAAACAATTCTTTGGTTAAAGAAAGAGCAATTCAAAGAAGGATGTGTGTCAAATAGAACCGGAGATATCATTTTTTCGACAAGGTCTTCGAAACGCTTCATAAATATCTCGCAAGTGACTTGCCGACGCCAGACGAAAAACAGAACTTTTCCTTGAAGTAAAAAAAAACTAAATGTGAGCGGCGCACCATAGAAACTTTGATAAACAATTCTTTGGTTAAAGAAAGAGCATTTTACCGTTTGAATGAACGATTTGTGTCAAATACAACCGGAGATATAATTTTTTTCGATAAGGTCTTCAGAACGCTTTAGACAATAAACATCTTGCACGAGACTTGCTGACGCGTGTCGATATACAGAACTTTTCCTTGAAGTAAAAAAAACTAAACGTGAGCGGCGCACCATAGAAACTTTGATAAACAATTCTTTGGTTAAAGAAAGAGCATAAATACTGTTTGAATGAATGATTTGTGTCAAATATACCGGAGATATAATTTTTTCGACGCTTTAGACAATAAACATCTCGCAAGTGACTTGCCAACGCCTGCCGAAAACAGAACTTTTCCTTGAAGTAAAAAAACCTAAACGTGAGCGGCGCACCATAGAAACTTTGATAAACAATTCTTTGGTTAAAGAGTCTCTTTCAACCACAGTCCTTTGCGCGCTTCTATTTTTGTTTTTCCCGCGTTTTCAGCTCATCGCACGTCCGGCGACCGTACGCCAGCTTTTGCAGGCAGAGTTTTATGATAAAGCGGGCGCTTTGACAAGAGAGATTATAGGTGAAATATGGAAGAAAATTCAAACTTCAGTCAAATAGACGTTGAAGAAACAGAACCTGGTAGGATGGCAGTCAATTTTTACAGATCGCAAATTGCAAGAACTACTCATTCACCTCAGTCTAGTGCAGCGCTGGTTCCATCATCGGTAACTCGTGTCGTAAGTAGGCATTTATTTCGATATGTTTTGTCAGTGAAGACGTGGCTATCACAATATTTACATGTTATATTTGTGATTGCTTGTTAATTTCCAATAGACATGCAGTTGTTCCACTACGTGCTCCAAGAAATCAGGGAAATATAGAGGCTGTCCTTGTAGAGATGAAGGACTTCGATGCCACTCGACTTGCAAGTGTGGAAGTACTAGTAAAAAGCCTTGTAAAAACAACAAGGAGATTGACATTGTTCGGGAAAACTTACCTGTAAGTGCCTTTGAGCGACATCAAAATGCCATTCGTCAGTCAAACGAAGAAATTGAGGTATTGTAAAGTTGATGACTTTGTTTACCCGTGATCTTACAGATGTAACAAGGAAGGACTGATATCATTGATAGCTCAGTTGGGAGAGCACTGCACCAGCATCGCAGAGGTCGTGGGTTCGAATCCCGCAACAGAGCCTGGATTTTTTCAGGTCTCTGTTCTAGTAGTGTTGCGGCCTCACTTGCATTAATTAATGACCGTCGTCACGGTTCTGTCCTGGTGTACAGGTTCACAAGGGAATAACCATTGTTCTTTCTTTGTTTATGAGTCATTGGTTAGCTGTTGTGTATTGTTTGGTCCTTTGTAGCGGCTCTTGTGAACCGGTACACGAGGACAGAACCGTCGTCACTCAATTGCTACTATGGACAAAATTAATTTCACTCTTTACTATAATTGGGCCAAGTATAAAGTCTCCATATAAAGCCCTAACCCGTATACGAACGCTCTCATGTGGCTTTGATAGCTCAGTTGGGAGAGCACTGCACCGGCACCGGCGGAGGTCGTGGGTTCGAATCCCGCTCAGAGCCTGAATATTTTTTCAGCTCTATGTTCTAGTAGTGTTGCGGCCGCACATGCATTAATGACTGTCATCACTCAATTGCTACTATTGACAACATTAATTTCAGTATTCGCAAATACATTTGGGTTTACCTCGGTGTAAAAACCTGACGTTTTTCGCTTTGTAGCTATTCTCATGGTTAGGGTCTTTAGACCGTCTGTCATGTTGACTTTTTCTTTGTTCTACGTCACTGGTGAGTGTCACAGGGTCTTACACCGATGACCCATTTATTTTGCAATCATGATATTAGAGTATGGGACATTTCACAACTTTTCATTTCTGATCATCTTCAGGATTTACTGTCAAAACTTTCCGAAGCTCAGAAGGATGCATTGCTCAGGGAATTACTTAGCAATGGTCGTGGTAGCTTGGACTATGCAAATCGTCTAATTGAAGCAGAAGATGGGGAGCCACAACCGAATAATGAGGTAGTTCGGCCAGACTGGTGCATCTGTTCAGTGTGTCGGGAAATGGGAAACGAGGAGGAAAACAAGTGCTGTGGGAAAAGAACGTGTGTTACCTCTTATGAACTATTCAGAAACCTCTGTATTGACAGGGAGGTTCTTCGTTTGGCTATTGGTGGAAGATGCGACATACGCGCAGAAGAACCCGATTTCAGTATGAATAGTTTCAGAAAGGCTGCTTATCGACAATATATTCTTTGGCGTTATGGAAAACTCGGGAAAGGTAACAGGACGCGTATGCCCCTCGTGTGTGGTGGTAGTTGTGCGCAGTGTCTACCCTTCTGCAGATGGTGTGTATATGGGCTTCAGGCGTCGCTGAATCCGTGCGCAGACTAAGCAGTGTTAACAATTATTGTCACATAAATTATGTACCCGTAATGATCAACGAAATAAACTATATTAATGGTCCTCGAGCGTAAATGCCTGTTTATTTCCTGTAGGAAGTGCACGAAAAGAGAGTTGGTAATACAATTTTCATATTGAATAGTTCACAAAGCCCTGCTTGGGACTACAACGTATAGGGGTTTTACATGAGCAAGGTCTTTGAAATATTAATACATGTATCTTGGACACACCACCACCACGAGTTCATCCTTCTTAGGTCTCTTCTCTGAATTTTTATAAGATGCCTCCTCAAGCTGGGCCACCCGTCTCATAGGATAACCCTTCTTCATACCCAGGTTCTGGGGTTGAAAATATTCAACATGATATTTACCACTGGTAGCCTGCATACAGCCACCTCCTCCCTAAAAAAATTGGGATTTTTTTTATGAGGGGAGGGGCCGAAGGCTATACACAGGCTAACCAAAGGCCGAACAATATCATCCATAATCATTATTGACAAAAACAAGCTCAGAGGATCAGAAACATTACAGTTTATCCGGCTTTGATTAACCTACATTGTTTATTAAGAGACCTGGCTAGAAAAAAAAAATTGTAGTAGCTTTACCTAGGCCAGGCCCTGATTACATGAGTCCAGAGCAGTAGACAGGAATCATGAATATCCTAAGTCCAATGATTGGGCTTACAACCCCAAACATTCAGACCTTAAATGAAGGGTTTTACACAATACTGGACTAAACTGTACTAAGTTCTGTTTAAAAGGACTAAACTCTGTTTCCTCAAGAATCCGACTCCTTGCACGCCTTCTCTTCATCACTTGTTTTCTTTGTGAATCTCAACACTTTCTTTTCAACTAAACAACTTGTGCTAGGAGGTTCTCTCATGGCAATGTTGGGGGCCAGGTTTAAGGGGTTGGATGGCGAGACAGTCACAGGTCGGACTACAGTGCCATCATCATCTATCCTATTTCTCAGAACGGTCGCACCAAGAACAGACCAGTGTGGAAACGTCTTTTTCTCTTTAACAGTTTCAGCTCTCCAATTTCCTGACCTCTTGCTATAGACGCGTTTGAAAAGCGGCTTCCCATCCCTAGTGCAAGCAATGTTTCGATACAGGTGGTTGTTGTGATCCAACACAGCCAAAAGGATTCTGACAATGAAAACTTCGTAGCTGTAAACACATAAAAATGAAAAAGTACAATTTTCTCATGGACATGGGAGGATGAAAATGTCTTACTTTCAAATGATTTTGTAACTGGAATCAACCTCAACCTCAAAGCATAAATTAGATATACTCTTAGCATATTTATAGTATTTTTTGTTGATAAATTATAAAGTAGTACTTTTACCACACCCCCTGGCTTGGGAGATGGTGCGGGCACTGTCACTCACTCACTCACTGCCACTCACTCACTCACTGACACTCACTCACTCACTGTCACTCACTCACTGTCACTCACTCACTGTCACTCACTCACTGTCGCTCACTCACTGTCACTCACTCACTGTCACTCACTCACTGTCACTCACTCACTGTCACTCACTTTTGGAAGGTTCCACTTTGAACAATGACAGAGCAATAACAGTTGTTGAAATCAGTTCAAAAGCATCTGTTCTCGCCAAACCCAATATATGATATGGACTGTTACTAAAAAAAATCACTCATAATAGACCTTTTTAACTTGGGCTGTTTGTTGGCCCATTTCAGACCATGTGACGATACTCAAGTGGGAATTTCTGCTTATGAATTTTCAAATAGCCCTGTGTATATATAAACAATAGCCTCCATTTGGCTCGAAAATATGCTAGGATATTTGTCCACGGGCATTATATGTTCCAAGAAGCGAACAGTTTTCAGAGAGCGCAGCTCGAGGAAAACTGTTGAGCTTCAAGGAACAGATAATGTCCAAGGACATACATGTATCCGAGCATATACTTGCCAAAAATGGAGGCTATCGTGTCTATTAACCTTTAAATCATTTACGCAACACGCAAAGTTTTGGAAATTGGGGAATATTTAGTCACGTGATGTGTTTCGACCAATCACACATGAGCGACAAGATTTGATGGATTATAAGAATGAATAATCTTGAGATGGATAAAATATTAGTTCTCTAGAGAAATTTACGTGATCTGTAATGGGAAAACAAACTGCCCAACTAAAAGGTTTATTTATATACACGCTTTCTACCGACTTACTGTCTAGTAAAAATAACGCAAGAATCAGATCATGAGCATTGATAAGTACATTAATTGTTTCCAGTCAAGCAGAAAAAAGAATCTGGCATTTGGGAATGCAATCCGACTAATGTATCATGCCCTCCTTACCCCTGCCTTGATGGAAAGTAGGATCACTATCAAAGGCTATAGATACTACAACATGCCATGTCTATGTAAAAACATACCTGAAAGCAATCCTCTTAGAAGCATACTTCAGCATCATTGAATTGAAGTTTTCCAACTTGCTTGTGTGTCTAAAGAGAGGGGTTAGACTTGAAGTATTCTTTAAAACCTAATTTCCCAAACAGTTTATTGAAGAGAAAGCTAATTATAATTGACTGAAAACTCTCACAATCAGACTAACACAGTGGGTTAATATAATGCATCCACAGTGCTTATACCAACACTGATGTTTGATTAGGAACTAAGAATCGTGCACTAACAGCCAGTAAAATATTCAAGCAAACTAATGCTAACAAGCTAGACCCTCCTGGGAACAAATTTTAATTAATTCAGTGCATCTATTTTGAAATCACTGGGGATTCTTGCCATCTGATTTCCACATACATGTAATACCATCTGATTAATTGCAATAGTGTGCAATAGCTACCTGCTAAGTATCCATTCATAACAGAAATAAGTTCATCAACTTTGAGACCTGTCTCATTTATGAAATTTCTTTAAAATATGTAGGTTCAGAAAATCACAATACTCCCTAGCCCTTACAGAAGAGTTTGTAATTTCTTGGGGGTGGGGGGTTTCTCAAAACCAAAGTATTTGAAGAAATGCATGAAATTTGACTGGTATTTCCACATGGGCTGAGAGGGGGGTTAGGCTATAGAATATGCCTTCCATGAGACGTATGGAAATCTGAAAAACATTCATGGGACCTTGGCTGAATTATTGTTACTCACCGGAATAAAACATAAAATACCAGTGACCGTAGCCATTCCTTGTCGAAAACAATATCCCGCACTGCTTGATGAGCTTTGGAGTCTTTCTGCAGGCATGTTTTGCCTTCTTCCTGGCAAGTCAGGGGGCCATGGCTACATTCACCTTGCAGCCTTTCGTGCTCACCACAGATATGGTGAACCACTCCCATCCACATATCCTTCAAAAAAAAAAAAAAAAACAATCATGGTTCACCACACAGTCTCCTTTGATCTTACACACTTCAATGGAAATAGCATGAAACCAACCTATCAAAGGAAATAGCATGAAACCAACCTATCAAATTTTACAATTGTTTTCACAATTATCTTTCACCAATCAGAAGACATATTTGGAATCATATTAATTACAAAAATAATGCATACTGTACATGTATATCTGTACTTGTATCAAAAGGCCATTTCCTGGTTCTCCTGTGCCTCTGTTGCACAATGAGTCTACGTGAGAAACCTTTCATATGAAAATGTGTTCTGCATGCAGTTTCATGTTCATGCAAATCAAAGTCATTTTCATAAGAATGGTTTCGCACTTAGATTCGCTCTGAAACAGAGGCACAAGGGAACTTGGAAATGGCCTATTGCTATAAAATTTTTATTTTATGGATACCTTAAGTTCCTGAAAGTTACCACTGCAATTTTCTGCGCAATACCAAAAGTGGTTACGAATTGGTTCAATCCACTCTGTAATAGCTTCGCAACCCTTTATCTTGGCAGCCTAAAAAATTAAAACCAGTCATGCTTCCTTTACACCATTTTATACCCAAATTCCACAGTCCCTAAAGTGTCAAATTCCATGTAAAAAAAGATGGCCCAAATACAAAGTACTGTACATATTGTAAACTTAAAACGGAAATAAAGTGTGAAAGTGCACTGTTATTAAATGTTTCCCAAAACAAATAATAATCGAAAGTTAGCATATCAGCACAAACAGGAACTGCACAGCATGTACACATGTAACTTACAGCAGAAAGTTTGGTGGTAATCTTGCAGGACTTATGCCACATATCCAAGGAGTGTGTCATATTACCAAGATACTGGGGATATTGTTCTGAAAATTCAATGAGGAAATTTTGAGTTATTTACTTGTTGACATTATAGCTTAGACATTTTCACAGTGAATTCGAATTTCAGGAGAAAGCAACTACATAACTTTTGCCCATCTAAAGGCATAGGTTTAACTAACTACTGTTGGCCCTACTGCTGTAATCTACACCTTTGAGTACCCACAGATATCAATAATAGAAAACAAGCAATTATTCTTTTATGGCTGGTTCAGTACTTTTCACTTCCAAAGCTTTTCCCAGTTTTTCCTGGTTTCCCTGATAAAAAGGTTTTTTGACCAGCATTCAGTATGCACTTCCAATAACCAAAACAACTCCCCCCCCCCCCCCCCCCAAACAAGGATATCTCATGGATCAGGGCTCAAAATTAACACTCGCAAACTGACAAACTGTGAGTGATTTTGATAATCTGCGGTGAGAAAAGTATCCACAAGCAAATATTTACGAGTTGGAATCATCCATGTCTCCCAAACATTTGGAAAGACTTTGCAAGTGGTCTCACCAGTTTGCTAGTGGTGAAAATTTTACTAGCCAAACTATGCAAGTGGACTGAAAAGTTAATTTGAAGCCCTGATGGATATAAAATTCTTCAATAGTATGAAACCAGTGGTTTTATAACTTAAAATTTCCCAGACTTTTCACAAAATGTCAATTTCCCCTAATCAAAAGTTTAATTTTCTTACAACAAGAAGTTTAAATTCCGCAAACATTTCCTGACCTACATGTATGACAACACTTCATGGTAAAAGTCTGAAATCAATTATATATTGTTCCTGTGAAGGTTTACGCAACTATAATTTTGGTAGCATATTTAGTGGAAACATAATTATTAGACAATGTAGTCATTTATTTCATGTAACCAACCTTTCAAATCACGCAGAAGTTTAATTATCATGCTTGAGGCATCAGTGACAGTTTCTTTAATGTGCAAGTCCTTCATGGTTCTCTCAATTAGCCGACGCAATGCCAACCTTTCCATGGTACATGAAACGCCTCGTGTTTCCCTCACATCAACAATTTCAACATCAATGATGACATCAAGAAAATGCTCCATTAGTGTATAGACAGAATATTTTGCACTATGTCCAGGTGAGTCATTACGTCCATCTCCAGACAGGACAAGAGGTGTATCCTTCAGCACATCCCATACCCTGCATTTCATTCGCTCCCAGAGTTCTCTTACTGCAGGAAGCAGACACAATGACTGAATCCTATTGAAGGTTGATTCCGAGACAAAATGAATGTTACAAAATTTAATCATCATTTGGATCTTTTCAAAATTGTTACCAGATATCACAACCCCAGCAGCTGTTAATGCTGTGGAAGCAAACACATTTTGCCCCCTTCGTTTTCCTAACAAGGCAGAAGAATTCCACACACCACTATGCCCTTTACTGCAGACCCAGGTAACTGTTAAAACACCACCTTCAGCTTTTGTAGAATTGATGGAAGACTCGCCCAAACAGCTTTTCACCTGACAGCTTGCAGAAAACAGATCACATATACAATCAACATCAGCAATAACTCTATGCCGATTATGAAAGTTAACAAATCGCATCAAATCATCTGAAGGAGTAGACAACTTGACAAGTTCTTCTTTAAGTTTTGTCTTCACCTGACTTGAAGAAACTTTACTTTCCATTATGTCTGCACTTGACTGTCCTTCCTTATCTGCTATAACAGTGGCATCATTCTCTGGTGTAATCACAACTAGCCCTTCCATGGTGTCCTTATTTCCAGTCTTTTCAACATTGGACTGCCTTTCTCCATTCATGGTAATGCTACATGTATCATCATTCTCTGGTGTTATGGCAACCAGGTTTTTTATGGTGTCTGTCATTGTCACATCACTTTAAAAGATTGCTGTTAATGTAGCACTGGCATCTCTCTCAGATATATCCATATCTGATGAATTAAAGCTGCAGCTGTCTGGCCTCATAATGTACCTTTTAGAGACAATTAAAGGACAGTGATCATGTTGCTTTCATTCCCTAATGCATGTCTCAATAAGGCTATCCAAATAAAATGAAGCTATATGTACATGTACATGTATATAAAAAAAAGCTGAGGTGGAAATAAACAAGTTGAAATTTCATTGTTTTGCAGGAGACATTTAATTTGATTGGCTGGATTTAAAAGTTGAAATCTATTGTTTCAGTTATGAAATCTGATTGGTTTTCATTGTCTGGACAGCCCTGGTTTCAGCCCTGGTAAACGCTTTATAAAGAAACCTTCCCAACCTCATTTTTGACCTACTCATTCAAAAGAATTTTACTCTAAATGAGGTTGGAAATGTCATTATCATTGCGAGTGAAGGTATTGCTGTGCCGATATTTTTGGGTCTTTCGGACCGACCAAAAAAAAAAATTTGCTCTAGATAGTGCGACCTCCCCCCCCCCTCCCCCCCCAAAAAAAAAGGTAAGGTAAGGTAAAGTCTGTGCTCGGGCCAAGTGGCCCATCAGGCCGGAGCTTATCCCGGTTTCCGTAGCATGAAGCGACTGAGAGTATTTCTACTCCCCCCTGGATGGGATGCTAGTCCATCGCAGGGTTACCCCCCAGCATTAAATTCGCCGGTACCCATTTATACACCTGGGTGGAGAGAGGCACCGTGAGAGTAAAGTGTCTTGCCCAAGAACACAACACAATGTCCCCGGCCAGGGCTCGAACCCGGAGCGCTCGCTCCGGAGTCGAGCGCGCTAACCATGAGGCCACCGTGCCTCCCGCCCCCCCCAAAAAATACTATTCAATTTGCCTACTTTTTGTAACATTAAACCAAAGATGTTACAGTACACATACAACTCATAAAATTGAAAGCACTCCCTCTAGGAAGAGGAATTTACAAAAAACATTTTAAAAGAATCAAATAAACTAGATATTCAATGACTCGAAAATTAACGAGTTAAAAATATGGATACTGAACTTACAATGTTTCTTCTTCTCTGTTCTCGCCATCACTTTCTCCATCACTCTCATCACTCGTTCCATCATTCTCTCCACTTTCTCCATCACTCTCACTTGAGCTATGGTCTCTGTCAGACCTGTAGGCAAATCACAATGGCATTAGCTTTTGAAGTACATACAGTATGAAATGGTTTCCTCATATACAGTGTAAGTTATGTCAGCAGCATGTCAGTACAATGCTTTACATTAAATTCGAATACGAATTGTGATCATCGCAGTAAATTTTTTTCCACTTTAAGCAATTGGAAAGAAGATTTAACTTATTATGTGTATAAGGGATATATTTCAACAGTATAAATTGCTGTCGTGTTTGTTTCCCCCTTTAATAAAACATAATTTGCTACTAACATTGACTCAACACCACTCACCGACAATCACTTAAGTGGTTATTTTCATCAAACGGGTTGCCTGGAAGACTACCATACGATTCATTTATTTTATCCATGAAGGAAATCCATCGGGATTTTGTAAAGGCAGGTTGGGAGACATCCACTGACAAAGATGTTACATCAACATCAATACAGACACTGAGGAGTACAATTCCAATATCATACAGTTTATCAATTATTTGCGACTACAACATGCAAGGTTTTCTTATTCATTTGATCAACATTTACATCATCAATCAGTGAAACGGGGCCTGAAACAGTGGTTTGCGACCTGGAAAAATATTTTTTGGACAACATAAGTTATCTTTTCATTATAGAATACGAGTACACGAGGAAAAATAGGAAACTATAAAGTATCAGTGTAACACTTACGTTGAGACTGTTCTAGTTCAGTCCGACGTCTTTTCGACGCAGGTTCCACAACTACCGGTTCATGTTCACCTCGGTGTAGTAATATCTCCGCAAATTCGGAGTTCGTCAACTTGTTGTGTCCCCAGTTTTTTTTCTTCTCATTCCATAATTGGAAAGTTGACTCGCGGAATTTCACCAGTTTCACCTTTTCAACTCGGCGAGGGCGACCTCGTCTGGGAAGCATTGCTTTGTCAAAAAACTAATCCTTTACATGAAGGAGATACCACTCTGCACCAAAAGAAAACACTGATCGGATTCTAGAGAAAGTACTCTTCAAGTAGAAACTAATTAGAGGTTTGACTGAGTTGAGATTGGGAGGATAATAGCAGATTCAGTTGCCTCTAGCCAAGATTCCGAATTTCGGTAATACCAAAAATGGCCGCACTGAAGTCGAGGCGCGCAATGGACTGTGGTTGAAAGAGATTCTTTAAAGAAAGAGCATTTGACCGTTTGAATGAACGATTTGTGTCAAATATAACTGGAGATATAATTTTTTCGATAAGGTCTTCGGAGCGCTTTAGACAATAAACATCTCGCAAGAGACTTGCCGACGCGTGCCGAAACACAGAACTTTTCCTTGAAGTAAAAAGCAACTAAACGTGAGCGGTGCACCATAAAAACTTGGATAAACCATTTTTTTCGTCAAGGAATGAGCATTTTATCGTTTGAATGAATGATCTGTGTCAAATATAACCGGAGATATAATTTTTTCGATAAGGTCTTCGGAACACTTTAGACAATAAACATCTCGAAAGAGACTTGCCGACGTGTGCCGAAACACAGAGCTTTTCCTTGAAGTAAAAAAAAAAAACTAAACGTGAGCGATGCACCATAGAAACTTTGATAAACAATAATTTAGTTTAAGAATGAGCAATATATCGTTTGGATGAATGATCTGTGTCAAATATAACCAAAGATAAATTTTTTTCGACGAGGATCTTAAGAACACTAAATTCAGATGATAAACATTTCGCAAACGACTTACTGACACATGCCGAAACACAGATTTTTCCTTGTCAAAACATAAAGTTCACGTGTTAGAATAGCGACTTCAAGCGACTGTTTCAAGTTTGCTTCCCATTTTTGGTAGCTTAAGATCAAGCAAGTGTCAAAGAAACGGTATCGGTGAATTTGCGAAGTGATCGAAGACTTGAAATATGATAGCTTTCCCTGATCGGCATGTCGTTTTAACAACATGCAAATTTCGGATTTGAAGTCTTTTGTTCAACCAACAATGCTTCATACAAGAAACTTATGGGAATGCATAACAAAGGGACATATACGCGCGTATATACGCGCGTATGTACGCGTATTGACATATGCGTATACGCAAAATGCGCGCGTATAATACGCGTATGTGTAGCTCGCTTATATCTGAGCTGCACTGTAGATTTAGCGTTCTAATATCTCAAAAGTTAGCTCAGTGACCTATCCTGATTTTTTGTATGCAAAAAAAAATTGTTTTTTCGCATTCGTAAAAAAAAATTGAAAAAAATCATCTAGTGGATTTTTTTTCCGACTTCCTACAGCTCTTTTAGAAATAAATCAAGTTCTACTAGATAGATTTTTTTCTTATCACGTATTAGACTAGAGAATTTGACGGGGTTTTCGAAAATTGAAAAAAAATACTAGGTCAACCAAATTGGTTTTTAAGTTATTTTTAAAAAACTGAGTTTAACAGCATCGTACCATTACCATAGCAACCGCTGAGACATTGCAACCACCCTTAAAAAATTGTTCGATGATAGTTTTACTCAGGTGACAAAACATTGCCCTTCTGATAAGGACAACAGTATTGCAATATTTCTTCATTGCACACGTATTGTTAACCCTTTCGAGCGTCCTTAAGACAATGTAATGTATCTATTGAGACTTTCTAATATTAACTCCATGTGTTTGGCCACTGATACCCCGATAAGCTTACGTAGCGGCATTCAGAAAAAGAAAAACGCACTCCATTGCACGAATTTTTTATGCACCTTTGACGAGTTATGACTCTTAAACGAGCACCGTACCATACGTTTTTTAACGCACATTTCGAATAACTTCATTATTAGGAACAACCACAAACATCAATTTGAAAAAATCTAACGTCAAGTGTTATTTCTAGGGAATCACCTTACACGTAAAGCTCATTTAGGAACTAGAACTGATTTTACCAACCTGGTCACATAGGTAAACGTTTCGTATCCCTTTCTAAATGGTTGCATCAGGAGACACAGTTTTCTGTGGCAGAGGACGAATCTG
>OZ026595.1:12558650-12581150 GCA_964020085.1 Micromussa lordhowensis
GACGTACTCCAGAAGAGAAAATCTAAAATTCTTCGGAGTACCAGAGAATACTGAATGTACCATGGAAGAAGGATCACAACAGGGAGTCGCGTTTGAGAACACTAGAGAAGTTATGTACAAATTCCTGGAAGAGAACCTTAAGATTGAACAACCCCGCGAGAAAATAGAATTACAGAGAATTCACCGCTTAGGCAGGCCTAATTCTTTGAAACCTCGCCCAATAATAGCAAGATTTCTTCGGTACTCCGATCGAGAACTCGTAATGGATAGTTCTCGTAAACACCTTAAAGGTCATCAAGATTTCCATGTCTTCGAGGACATACCGAAGGACCTATACGAGCTGGGAAAACTGCAAATGAAAAAATTCAAGGAAGCCAGAGAGAGAGGACACAAGACGTATTTTAACAAAGCAAATTCAGAAAAACTTTTTGTCAACGGCAAAAATGTTGCTCCAGATCAGCCTTTTCAGTAACTCTGACTGGAATATTGTATATCCTTTTGCGAACTATTGAATTTCTTTGTATCATTTTACTCTAGCTTTCTAAAATATTTGACACCATTAATAAGGAGCTGGAATAGCCGATACTGCGTACCAATTTCAATAGCTGGTGTTTTAGAACATCAAGCTCCAATCTATAGTGTCTTTTCCCAGACTTATTTTCGTTCTTTTAATAGTATGCGTGTGTGTTTATATTTATTTTTGTCTTTCTTGTGTTGTGTTGTGTTGCATGTTTTGTTTTTGTGTTCATCCAATCTGCATATTTAAAAATTTCTCAAACTACTCTCAAGGCGAAGACCGTTTTGTAGGTAGTGACAACTTTGATAATGCAGGGTAATTTTAATGTAATGACTTTAAATGTCAGAGGACTAAGAAACCCGGTGAAGAGGAGAAGTATTTTCTGTTTTCTTAAAGACCAAAATTGTCAAGCTTATTTTCTCCAAGAAATGTACTCAGAGCTCAACGATGAAATTATTTGGAGAAGTGAATGGGGAGCTGTCATTTTCCTTTCGCATGGATCCACACATAGTAAAGGTGTCTGCATTCTAATGAATCCTTCATTAATCTGTGCTTTTGATAATTTACAAAAAAAAAAAAAAAATGGAAGAATAGTTTTGGTTGATTTAAGCCTAAGCGGCAGCAAATTTTCTTTCTGCAATATCTGTATCCCAAATGATCAAAGAAAACAACTAGAATTTTTGCATGATTTAAGCGCATACCTAATGTCCAACACAGATACTTAAAGACTCATTGTAGGAGGTGACTGGAACATCACTTAACAGTCAATTGACAAGAAGGACGGCACCTCATAGAAGCCCACCACCGCCAGAAACAAACCCCTCACGACTAGTCGACATTTTCAGAGAACTAAACCAGCATAAAAAAGCTATGCCTATGAATCGAATTAAGCACTTAAACTGAGTTCGCGGATCGACTTATTTTTAATCGCTCGACATCTCTCGAAATGGGTTGAACGGGTTGAAACCAAGGTATCAAACGCGCCGGACCATCGAGCAGTCCGAATTACTTTATTGATAGCCCAAGTCTCACGAGGTCCGGGACTATGGAAGTTTAATAACTCCCTTCTTGGAGATGGAAAGTACGTAGATTTAATACGAGAAAACTATACTGTCATCAGCAAAAGGTATGCAAGCGTAGAGGACAGAAGACTCAAATGGGAATTAATTAAAATGGAACTGAGAGGTTTAACAATTCCGTATGCCAAAAACAACGCTAAAAAAGGCAGAGAAAAGGAAACGAATATTCAAAAGAGAATGGAGGAATTGGACAACCTTATCTCTAACCCTGCAAATACTGATCACATAACCCGCCAATTAAAAACTGAATATATAACGTTAAAGAAGATCTTTGCCTTATTTATGAAAATAAAGCTAAGGGCGCAATTATCCGCTCCAAGTCAAAATGAATCGAACAAGGTGAAAAGCCAACCAAATACTTTTTCAATTTGGAAAAAAGGAACTATAACCGTAAGGTAATTAAATCTTTAAAGAGACAGGATGGTGATCTGATTACTGATGAATTGGAAATATTAAAGGAAATTGAGTCATACTATAGAAATTTATATTCATCTGTCATAGACAGGGAGAATGATTTGTTTGAAGAGTTTATTGGAAAGCTTGAAATACCAAAACTCGCAGATACAGTTAGAGAAGAACTGGAAGGCGAAATCACTCTTAAAGAATGTCAGGACATTCTTTGCACTTTTAAACGGGAAAGATCTCCAGGAGATGATGGATTTACGTGGGAATTCTATTACTATTCTATTACTGCTTCTTTGATTTGCTCGGACGTGACCTTGTAGACAGCTTTAATTCAGCATACAACACAGGCGAGATGTCAATCTCTCAACGTCGAGGTGGTTAGGAGGACTCTGATCTTGAATTAGTTAATAACTGCTGCCCAATAACATTATTAAATTTAGAATATAAAATTGTTTTGTAAAGGGAAGGTATATAGGCCAAAATGTTAGGTTAATCAACGATATTTTGGAACAAACAAAACTCCAAGATATCCCAGGTATTCTCCTGCAACTTGACTTTCAAAAAGCCTTTGACACCATTAAATGGAAATTTATCCAAAACGCTATTGCTTTTTTAACTTCGGTGAGTCCATTCACCGCTGGATCTTAACTTTCTACTCTAATATCCATGGATTTAGTACAAATTACTTCGCACTTTCAAGGGGAGTTAGACAAGGATGTCCCTTGTCCCCTTTTCTTGGCAGTTGAGCTTTTAGCATGTAAAATTAGACAAGGTAAGAAAATCCAGGGAATAAAAATCTTTCGGAAGGAACTAAAAATAAGTCAATTTGCAGATGACACTACCCTTCTTAACAGCAATAGAAATTCCGTCAGCCGAGCTCTCAATGTTCTAGACAACTTTGGCAACCTCTCAGGTTTAAGATTAAACTCGTCGAAAACAAAAGCTTTGTGGATTGGTCCTGGGAGGTATTGTAAAGAAACACCCTTCGGATTCCAGTGGCCTGAAAAGCCTGTTCGAATACGTGGATTTTACGTATCTCACGATGTAAAACAAAATGAAAAACTTAATTTTGAGACAAAACTGCAGAAAATGCAAAGTATCCTTGATGTCTGGATTTGTCGAAATTTAACAATCTTTGGAAGATGTCTTATAGCAAAAAGCCTTTATCCAGACTGTCAATTCTGCTATTTTTAAATTCATTTGGGAAAATAAAAAAGACAAAATTAAACGTGGGGTAATGATCTCTGATTATGATAAAGTTGGTCTACGCGCGCCCAGTATTGATATTATATCAAAATCAATGAAGTTGTCAGAATCCCTAGACTTTTATCGGAAGAGGAAAATTTTGAGGACTCCTGGAAGGCCATTCCCAACTACCTATTGGGAATAAATTTTGTGTTGAGGTGTAACTACGATAAAAAGCTTCTTGCGAGGATCAATTTACCCTAGTTCTACAAAGAAATCCTTCAGCATTTCCTGAAACTTAAGACATCCTACAACGACTTTTTTCCCATCAAGAATTTGTTTTGTTTAATAACAAAGATATATGTTGGACGGATGTTTTATGTTCTACAAAACTTGGTTTGACAAAGGTGTATATCTCATCCAAGATGACGCAGATGGTAAAGTTATGTCGTACGCAAAATTTACAGAGAAATATCTTCTAAGTTGTAATTTTCTGACCTATTTTCAAGTTATTTCAGCAATTCCCAATAATTTCATAGAAAATGCAAAAGTAACCTCTTTAGAAAAAACAGACTTTCTGTCAAAAACTGTTTTCCCGCTTTCATCAAAAATCCGTGTTAACCTCCTTAAAATGAAAAATAAAGACTTTTATAAACTACTAACGAACAAGAACAAAATCCAACTCAAGGCGAGCACAAAATGGGTTCGAGATTTACAAGTAGATCATATCCCTTTAGAGTCGTATTTCGGGGACATGCCAGGATAACAAGCTGAGAGAATTCTATTTTAAACTTTTGCACAGAACAATAGTTACTAAAAAAGAGCTGTTTCTTTGTGGAAAAGAAAACAATATGCTATGCAGATATTGCCAAATGAACGATTCAATAATCCACACTTTCCAAAACTGCTCTTGGACCAAACAATTTTTCTCGGTAGTTACAAGTGTTTCAACGCCGAAAATGCCACCTCTCTAAGCTTCTCGCAGATTGAGACAATGTTTGGCAGAAAATTAAATAATAATAATGCAAAGTATTATTTATACAGCACAGTTAACACATGGGGAAATCTCCATGCCTGATTTTATTGCAAAAATAAATCATAAATATTCAATGGAAGGTTTAAATGAGTAGCAGTGATGTGTAATACTGTCAATTGTTTCTAAGTAGGATGTAGATTGTTTTTAAGTGTGGTGTAAATTGGCCGTCACCTTTAGAATATATATATGGTAATAACGATTTCTATACCAATGAACTGCATCATCTTTTTAGTGTTACACATTGTAAATAGGCCAACTGTTAATGTAATTAACTGATGTAATTGTGCTGTATTAAGAGTAGTTTTATGTAAGTATTGTATAAGTAGTAAGTGGAGTATAAGTGTAGTTTGTAGAAGTATAATATTAGCTCTGTAAATAGTTTAAATGTGTGTCCAAATGTTTCGTTCTTCACGAGTCCTTCGACCGTATGTAAAGTGAAATTTATTGGGTTTTATGGAACTGTTGGTTTAACTGCGATTCGGCACTTTTCCTTTTGAGGAGAGAGCGATTTGTGGAGTGACGTCTGGACAGCGATCGATGGAGTGGTCTGCCACACACAAGCATACGCGGACGCGTAACATAAAATTAACAGTCCGTTTATGTAGAGCAGAGTGTATAAACAAAAATCCCTGGCACTGTAGGGCGAAAGTATCATGGAGGTGTTGTATCTCAATGCACTAATTACACTGTACGATTTGACACTGCTACCAGAAAACAACAGGTTTTAAATCATAGTTTCAGAAAATAAAATCACAAATAACTCTTCAAGTTGTTCAGTCATGCAGTCAGGCTGAAAACAAAACTTGATATCACTGAGAGAGTTTCTGACTTCTTTAATGGGCTGTTACTTTCGGGGGCACCGTTACTTCCGGGGTTCAATAGGAAGGTAAAAACATTTACGTTACGTTCGGGCAGCCGTTATTTTCGGGGGTGGCGGCGTTACTTTTGAATGTTACACACAACCTTCCCATCGTGCGCTGCATTTAGGTGCATTGAATGTCTTGGCCACTGTATTTCCATCATGATATAGAATATTTATGGAATACTTTCTCAAATCGGTTTAATTTTATTAGCGGTGTTTTCTACGAAACTAGAAAAATAAATAAATAAAAAATAATAAAAGAAAAGTCAGTTTGGAAATTGAAGTAAAGACTGATCCAGTTATTTCTTCCGTGTGGGAGGAGGCTGCCAGTTACCTGTCACCAGCATGTTTATTGACGAAAAGGGCTCGTGTTTATTGAACTCTACACTACTGTTAAGTTTGCTGACGGCTAGTTATAAACAAAACGTCCTGAGTTTTGAAACTTGGTAGCAACATAATTGCTGCGCGGCGAGCGAGCAGCAACAAAGTCAGGATTTAAGAATAATATATAGAAGGGGATTCATCACTTTTTACCAGAATGCATTGGATTTAACCAGAGTGCACTACGCCATTTTGTACCAGAGTGCATTGCGCTACGAACAACATGAAGAGCCGTCGTCTTATTTCGCGTAAATTCCAGTGAGAATTTAGTGGTTTTTTTTTTGCTCTGATTTACCTGTAAAATTATGTGAAGGAGATCGTGCTTGACTTTCACAACTCTTGCTTTTGTTCTTTTAAAATGCAGTATGTGAAAGTTTGTAAATCTGGATGATTAATTGTGACATCTTAATTTTAACTTAGTATGTCATTTCTTACTAGCAGTCTCGCCTCCTTGGTCCAATTCGTAAAGTAGAAATCGTCATTACTAAAGCTTGTAGAATTATTAAAAATAACATAACCGTACAACACGCTTATTTCATACAGGCTGCGATCTATTCCTTTTCATCCATCCAGCTCTCGGGGTTTAAAGTGCAAGTTGTTTTTTTTATTATTTAGAATCACATTTCACGTGTTGTTGTTTTTTAATTTAATTACTGCGAATCTATCAAAACGTTCAGTAATATGCAATTTTGGAATTACCATAAGTAAGTTTGGCAGATCTAGTCAGAACAAGTGAAATAGGACCGCGATTGAAAGTCGACTTGGGCTGAAATATCGGAAGTAGAGCTTTTCACTACCAACGTTTTCATTGATCAATAGCGTTTCTTTGATTTTACAGTGTAAGTCGGACTTTCCAGTAGCTAGAATTCCAAAATGGTCCCATTTGATGTTGTGACCGGTAGAGATGACATGGCCTGCAGCAGCGGAGGCGTGACCATCTTGTGTAAGAGCTGTTGAAATGCTCGGTCTTCCGGTCATGCAATCGACGTTTGGTTTTACCGACATAAAAGGAATCACAGTCCCAACAACTAGCTTTGTGAACTAGTTTAGATCTTTGAGCCGGGCGACTCAACCGATCTTTGTATGGACAGAAAGACTTAACCCGGCAAGTATTTTAAAAAATAACCTTAAGATTGACAAATCCATAAAACTTAAAATGATACAAACGAGAGAGAGACGGGAGAGTTTCAATCGTAATTCCCCCGTTTTCGTACGAGGTAACAACTGAAATGTTGCAAATGCCACATTTTGCTGCGATGCATCAAATTTTGGCGCAAAGTTTTACCGCCGTATTTACAATTAACAATTACGAACTTTACTCAGATTGGATATTACCTCCACAATGTAAACAGTTCACCCCTGAACTGAAAACAATACTGAGGAAACGAAACAAAAAAGGCAAGACTAGGATAACATCTTTCTTTGGAATCTGAGTCCGTATCAGTGTGGTTTTAGAAAAGCCCAGTCTACTAAATTTGCAGCCCTAGCCTTTGCTGATACCATACGCAGGAGCATGGATCAGGAACAATTGACTGGGGCAGTTTTTATAGATCTCCGTAAGACATTTGGCACCACTGACCACTCGTTACCACTTAGTAAATTATTGGCGCTTGGAATCACAGGTCAGGCAAACAACTGGTTCAAAGATTATTTAGGAAGTCGTACCCAGGTTGTAGGTTTTCAAGGTGTGCTCTCAGACTCTGAGCCAGTGAATGTTGTGTGCCTCAGGGATCAATACTCCGGGCCCCCTCATGTTCGTGCTACATGTGAACGACTTGCCAGATTCAGTTATCCGGCGCAGCATACTAATATATGCATATGACACAGTTCTGTTCTTTTCTTCAAGAGGAAGCCGCTGAAATTGAACAGAGAATTAACGAAGAACTAGACCTGATATCATCTTGGCTCCGTGCTAATAAGCTCTTTTTGAATGTTTCTAAACCTGAAGCTATGTTATTTGGAACTTACAGAAGGCTTTGCAATGTTGACACTTTGAATATTAGAGTTGACGGTCAAGTTATTAAGCGTGTCTATGAATTCAAGTATTTGGGAGTTGTTTTTGTTGAGCATATTTCGTGGAACACTCATGTAAAATATGTTTTGACGAGGACTGGCAAGAGGGTAGAAATGCTAAGTCGCATTAGAACGAATTTGACAACTCATTGTGCTAATGTTATCTATACCTCCTTTATTAGACCTGTTTTGAATTATTGCGACACTGCTTGGAACTGTTGTGGCGAGGGAAACACCTCCTCCCTAGAGAGACTTCAAAGACGTGCCCCAAATGAATTATGATAGTGATAAGGCTGTAGCAAGTCTAAGGTGGAACACTCTACAATGTAGGCGTGAAGATCATGTTTTTAACCTTGTGAAGAAATGTATTGGTGGTAGATGCCCGCAATGTTTTAGAAATTATTATACATTGTAGTTACCATCTGTCTTCTCATTGGCTAAAAGCCTACTGTTAATTCTGGGGAACAGCGCAACCTACAGATTATTCACTAATCTGTACCTACAGATTAGTGAATAATCTGTAGGTTGCGCGCGCAATGCATGATTTCCAAGGGTAATCATGTCAACTTCGCGCGATTCGTGTTGCTTGCCGTCAGTGAAGAAGCAGAAACATGACTTCCAAGTTTTTGCGTTCGTTCAATGTATAATAAAACAATAATTAGATTCGGTTTTTGTGATATCCAGAATAATCAAGGTCTCGGTAAGGGTTATCAGCCTCAGCCTTCGGCTTCGGCTGATAACTCTTACCTCTACCTTGATTATTCTGGATATCACAAAAACCTCATCCAATAATTGTTTATTATTTTACTTTTCACAAGAGCATATGTAGTCTCACCACCAGGCAAAGTTATTACCTTTATTTGCCGAGGGTACGCAAAGAAGCCGCGAAACGTTCTTTTTATCACAGTGGTTGTGTTCATAGATTGCCAACGTAACTTTATTCTTTTTGCTATTAAGTTTTTTTCTCCATATACTATTGTTAACTTTGTGAATTAAGTTATTTCTCTTTCTTACTCTTTATTTGTCAGGGCTCTCATTGATAACATGTCTTTTGTATATATGCCCTGAACTGGGACTACCTTGTTTAAATAACGGTGTTCACTTCACTTCCGGAAGTATCAATTTATTTATTCATTTTTAGCTTGTCACCAGTGCCTCGCTTTATTTTTAAATTAAAACTTTTAGTTATAGCTATAACCGTCACTTCCGAAGATAAATGCGTTGTCTGTTTGAAATGTTGGTAAACGCTGTTTGCTTTCTTTTCCATTTGAAATTGAAATGGCCGAAGAACACAATATTTATGATTTCATAATAATGAGTAAAAAAATCAAACCAAAATAAACTGGTATTAGCTCCGAATGCACAAAAAAGAAAAAAATAACTTAAACCTTTTAACTACCGAAGTCGGGAGGGAACGCACACCAAGCTATCCCCACTAATTCATTCCTGCCAGTGGTTCGCCATCAGTTAAATCACGTGACGGTCCCCTATTTTCCCGTGTGGCTGAAGTCATTGTGGTCGATTGCCACCACATTGTTTCGTTGCTGTAGTTTTATACATGGCGAGGGAAATCTGTCCCCGGAGCAACTGCTGTACTCTTCCCAGATTTTGTTCGTCATGGAAAACCAAGATAGTAGCTTTCGGATTCTTCAATCGGATTGAAAAATGTTGGACTCTAAACAGTCTACATAAATTTCCGAGTTCTTTATTCAATTCATTACGTCAAAAATATGCGAAAACACAATTGCCCATGGTTTAAAATGGCATATAAAATGAATTTGAAAGCCGCAATCTTAATTAGAAATAGCTTAAAATTTCTAGAGTGAAACTGCTGATATGTCACTGAAACGAGACCACGAACAGAAAACTCGAGTAAAATTAACAAAAATTTGTCGATTAAAATCAAATGAATGCTCGCCGTTTGGAATGATTGAATTAAATTCTATTAGTGACAAGGAAAACCGACAGGAGCATAAGATCGAGGATGGCCGTTTACCCTGAACTTCTCATAGTATGACACATTTCCGAAAAGATTACCAACGGCGACATTTGTACGGTAGACCTCATTTTTAACGTACGAACGATATCGTAGCTACAATGAGTGATAGCAGTTAGTTGAGACAGAAGAAATTCACCCGCTCGGTCAGTCAGTCGTTGGGTCGTAAACTATTTTTTGGCGATAGGCTGCCAAAGCGATGAACTGATCTTTCTTGTTTGGGGGTCGTACCAGTGCTCCCAAATTAAAGACTATTTGGTATATTAACCTTACTAAACCATACACTATTTTAAATGTTTTTAAATACTGTTTTTTTAAAGACTGGTTTTAACCTATTTTATGAAATAGATTAGAGCAAAAAGTGTATTTTTAAGGTATTTTTCAACTGATTTTAGTGGCGTTTTAACCTGTTTAAAACGCTATTGAAACAAAGTCCTTTGCTACGTTTAACTACTTTAAAAATCTCTCGAGGAACACAGCATTCAGAATAAGAATAGGATACAAATAGTTTATAAAACAGCTTTTAATCTGCAAGACTATTTGAAATATTCTGTTTAAAACTTGTTTTATAAAGTTAATTTGTCAACTACATTTTAAATATCCTACTTAAAGACTAGTTTTCTGATAATTGGCAAAGTACTTTTCAAATCTATGACCATTGCCAAGATAACATTCAAAACAGTGTTAACTGAATAGTATTTATACACGTGTGTAAACTTTTTGAATGAAATTTTTGGGGCCATAGTCTTAAAATATATTTTAAATCCCGTATTTCAACCCTGTTTTGAACAAAAATTACATTAAAAACAGAGGGAAAAATCGTTCCAATGTCATTAAATACGTTTTAACCAGTCTTGAAGTACATTACAAACAAGAAGTAAACTTTTGGATTTCCTACAAAATAGCACAAAAATATCCTATGGTGATTTCAAAATACTGTTTAAATCGTCAAAATACTTTTAGACAGTTTAAAATCAGGTTAACAATACAGCTGCTTTGGTTTGCAACAAAAGTGGGTGAATAATTCGATTAATCGACCGCTTTGACAGCGGCTTTTAAACGAATATTCCCCGATCGAGAAGTGTTTTGCTTCCGCGAATTATTCCAAATTTCCATACCGTCTCATATTTTTTAAATTACATTACTTTATTTGTGGCGTGAACATTTATATTTCCAATAAGTGTATAAACGCAAACCAATCCTTTATCTATGAAGTACTGTGTACATACACATACATAATACATTAAGTGTTTTTGTTACAATACATTATTTTTATTAGTAGTAAAAATCAAACTGACACAAACTAGAACTTTCAATGTGAAAGTGAGTGCTGGCGAGGGGACAGCGATCAGTAGTATAGAGGAGAGGTACGCAGAAAATTAGGTTAGTTCAACAACCCTGGGGTACACCGTTATTAAAAAGATGGGGGTGTTTGGAGGGGGAAAATGATGGCAATTGTTGATTTGTGCACTATCGTTTTGAAACATCTTTGTGAGTAATATCGACCCTGTGTGTTAGCTAGGCTTGTTTTTGAACGCTTTGTAACATTTGTGATCAATTATTGCATATGTGGCTTCAACTCAACCATACAAAAATTAAAAACAATGTCAGTCTTTTTATTCCCTCTTATCTTTGATCTTCGTGTTGTACTTTTCTGCTTGGAATGTTTTTTTTTTTTATTTTAGGAGTCGTAAAATAAAACGCGTACTTAGAGCAAAAGAACGCACTCTTCTTTAACCATGTTTTCATATATATAGTAGGCATATACAGAATAGTATTCTTCCTTAATAGTACCTCTTTGGTACGTTTCGGCAGTATTTTTTCCACTCCCCATAAATTAAAGCAAACGCAGACATTTCGTCATTAGACGACGTTAGTGACCAATTGGTTAAGATGCCTTTTCGTCTTTTTGGGAGTACTTCACTCGAGGAGACGGTTGAAATTCGGACTATGCAAGTAATTTTACACTCCTGAGACTGAAACAAATTAATGTGAAACATTATTTTTCAGTTCCTTCAGAAACAGAAGTTATCAAAGATAAAAATAGCTACCGACTTGGAATTTTGGGTACGGCAGCAGGTACGTTCATAAATAAACACCTTGTAACAATAATGAAACTTACAGTCTTTCCCGAAAAACCGTGAACGCCAGAGAAAATTTCTGGAATGTTTATTGTTTGGCGATGAAACTGCAAAAGATAACCGTCAAACGGCAGCATGGATTTGTCACGACTTAACACGAAACAACGAGCTGGCTTTTTCTTCCACGACAAATCTTCAATTTGTCAGTAAAACGCGGGGCCAGGGCCGGGGCCGGGGGGCCGGGGGACCGGGCCCGGGCCCGGGCCCTGGGTAGGGGTCTCTTTTTTAAATTTTTATTTCTTTCAGCTAAGTTCATTTCTTATGTCTTTTTTATTTTTTTTTTAAACCCAAACTCCGATTTCTCGCGATTTGCATCAGTGGTGCATCATTGCTATATCTTCGTACATAAAGGAAATGAAATGCATGTGATGGAGCTCATTTTTTCAGGTACGTCACCGCAAACAATCCGGGCCACATTTACATACATACTGCACGCATACATACATAATATTTATTCAGTCCAGACAGTCAAATATAAAAGATAGCTGCACAAATTTATTTTCTAGTTCAGCGCCGATTTCTGCAATGGAAGTCCGTGAGTTTGTCGAGAATTAAGAGGTCCACTATTTAAGCTTATAAAATTATTAGTGTAGATGAAAAAAGCTTGGTATAGATGCTTTTCACATGACGTCAAAAAGTTCTGAGATCCAAGACTTTCAGTTGAATCCGTGCCCTAGGTAACCAAAGTAAGTTTCAGATGGTTATACTATTTTCTGGCTACGGAACTTCACCAACATAGCCGCTCCATACTGAGCTGGAAAATATTTCCAAAACATTTCGACAAACATCTGAAGTTTGGGATAACGTACAGATCTGAAACTTGAAGAAGTATTTTCCTTTATTATCCAACTTCGCTTATCTAACTTAGACTACAAATAACGTGTGATATTTGTACTCGTCCTACCGGCCACGTCAAGGTTAAAAAACTTGGCAAGTTAGAATTTTGGAAAAAGAAATCGTGGTATCGCTGAATTCAACTGGACTCTCAGACAACTGAGCCAATCAGTGCTGGCAATGTTTGCTATCGTTAACCTCCTTGGCGTCCTGGTGAAATTTACGCGCGAATCTCCAAAAAATACTTGTGCTTCGCAATGCGCTCAAGGCGGAGAGACTTTTCCGTAGGTCGGTTGTTGGGGAAGACGAAAACGGATACGAACGCTAGAGTGGCTGGGCTAAGAAAACAAACAAAAGAATGCTCGGCGGAGCAACTGTGCATGGATAATATTCCATTAATGGGTGTCAATCATCCGTCATCCAGTATTTCGGCGACCGGTTGTACGGGCCATCTTGATTCGGGCTCCCAGAAAAAATCTGGACCTTTTATCCCACGATTCTTCGTAATGATGGAAAGACTTCTCAAATCGTCATCTGGAGGGCTCCCATCTGAATTCACATACCTCTTGGAATCTCTTGTCGTTGTTTCTTATGTAGATACATCTACTGGGAGATGGATTTCTATTCCAATTGTCTTGTGCAGCCTCGATGCGAAGACAGTTGCCGAAAACTCTAATCTTGATATTGTTACAGTCTTGTGGGGTGCCTTGTCTTTCACATCACGAACTTCAACCTTGAAACAAAGTTTGTCAAGTTCAACGTCGAAGATCACGCTCGACGGGTAGCTGACCATGTGGAGATCCTTGCATGTGCCAGCTCTGTCAGACACAGAAAGAGACTCAATGACCTTGCGAGACTTTGGAGGAGACACTTCACCGAATAAATGAACCCTTATTTGATACTCTTCAGGTTGACTTTCCAGATCATTAGCATGCCTACTTTTTAACAGCTTCAGTATATGTTTGGCCAAAACTCTGTTATTTGGTAGGCAGAATGGTGAATATCTCAATGGTAAGACTTTAGACTTTAGACTTGCACCTTCATTGGACTTAATGATGTCCTCCGGCAGACTTCCTTTAGACAGCAGTTATAGAACGCTGGTCGGTTGGCTCCCTTTCAGAGTCACCGCGCGAACTGAAATTCAGAGGAGTGTAACCTGGGCTATACTTAACACCGACTGACTGAGAGCGTTATATATATTCAAAAAACTGGAACAAAATGACTTTGCCGATATTTCGTGTTTATTAAAAACACTTCGTCAGGGCAACTAACGGAGTGGCCTAAACCGTTACAAGAAATACGTTACAATCTGATGCAAGACGCTATACAACGTTATGATTTTTAGCGCGTGCACTCCACGCACGCGCTCTACACCAAAATCCTTAGTACGCGCATTCACAACAGAGAATCTTAAACTAACAGAAAAATGCCTATAAAAATGCTTACATTGGCAACTATTAAGTTATAATGCCAATGTTATATTCACAATTCTCACAAAGAAGTGATCTAATAAGTACGCGCTAACAAAAGTACAACTAAACTATAACTATAATTATGGTTCCTGTAACAATATCTAAACGTCTTAATGACAGGATATTGTATAGCCTAAAATAAATCCCTCCTTGGATTACGTCTAGAAAAGAAATCGTCACTGTTAAGCCCGAGAGGGGAAATAGTCTTTAATCGATACGCCCATTGAGCCTCCCTTTCCCTTAGCACAAGTTCACTCGCACACTTATCAATGAGCTGCACCCTAAGATCATCTACTCCCTTATGGTCCCGCTTAAAATGTTTGTATACTAGCCTAGTATACAAACATTTTAATCAGGGATTCCCTTTTTGCATGCGTTGGAGTGACAAGAAGTGCGGAGCAAATATTGGTGCTTATCCGTAGGTTTAGAGTATAGATCTGTGGTGACGAGATCATCATTTAAAACAATACTTGTGTCAAGAAAATGATGGTCTCGTCACCACAGATCTATACTCTAAACCTACGGATAAGCACCAATATGGATATTTACATTACAGTTCTTGTCACCCAGGTGCGTGTAAAAGAAGTATTCCATTTGCCCAGGCGATGCGGTTACGTAGGATTTGTTCGAAATCTTGTTTTTTTGAAAATAGAGCGGGAGAGCTGGTGAAGTTTTTGATGGAGAGGGGCTATAGGAAGGACTATGTGGAGAGTCAGGTGGATAAGGTAAGAAGGATGTCCAGGGCTGAAGTGTTGAGCAAAAGTAACCAACCACGCTCCATAAAAACGCCCTTTGTGGTAACATACCATCCTCGTTTGCCGGACATCAGCAAAATACTCAGGGAACTTCATCCTATTCTGGGGTTGTCGGAGAGATGTAAGAACCCCATCACGAGTGTTCCATCTGTGGCATTTAGGAAACCAAAGAGCCTGGGGGATTACTTGGTGCGCGCGAAGGTGGACAGTCGTGGACCAAAAGGTCTGTTATTAGGAACAGTGAAATGTTCATCGAAAAGATGTGAAGTTTGTAAATACTTGGATGAGCACAGTCACTTTAAGGGCTCGCAGGACGATCGAAGGTATTCAATTAATTACAACCTTAACTGTAATTCTAATAATGTTTTTTACCTAGTCACCTGTAAGAAATGTTTGCTGCAGTATGTGGGCTCCACAATTACAAAGTTTAGACTCAGATTTAATAACCATAAGTCTAGAATCAGACGGCACGAAATGTTAGGGCAGGTAGAGAAAGAGTCTGACGACCTCTTGTACCAACGTTTCTGTAGTGAAGGACACTGTGGACTACGTGACGTAAGGATTCAATTGATAGACCGGGTTAATGGTGAAGAACAGCTGCGAGAGAAGGAGGCTCAATGGGCCTATAAACTGAAGACTCTACGTCCGAATGGATTAAATGACAATGACTTTTTCTTTGTGCAAAATAGGCGTTTTAGACGTATGTGAACTGCTGTTAATTTAGTTGGCGCGCGCGTGTAGGAGAGTTAAAGAATTATTGGAGCACGCGCAGGCGCATGGATGTTTTATTTGAAACTTGTAAATATAGTATGATGTGTGCAGGGCAACTGTATTTTACCCTGATGAAGACTCTTGTACGGAGTCGAAATATAGGTGTGTAAAAAAAGATTATAAAACGTTTCGGTCTCTCAACCTTCTTCAGTTACAAAAGAGTCGGTAGAAAAATCTACAACTTAAATAAGTTATACAACAATGAAAACAAAAACCGATTACATAACAAATTCAAAGAAAACAATAGGTACAGAAAAATGTCAGTCAGATACAACAAATGAGAACATGGATAATATAAACAGCGACAAACATTACGTAATTGTTACAACGCAACAGGATCCCCATAAAGGGCCTCTGAATTCACACACATTCTAAAATCCTAACAAAATCCCCAAGAGGGGCTGATAAACAATATGTAATAACCTCCCAACTAAGAGCCTTTGAATGACTTAGGTCGTGCGAAAACAACAGAATCCCCAAAGGGGGCCCCTGAGCGCTGAAACAACTACAATTAAAGACTATAAACTAACCAAAGCTGTAGAGATTAAAAAACACCTCAAGAAATTCGCAACAGCTTGCCCTAAGTCCGCTAAAGTCATGTATAGTGGATGCGATTTTTTGAATGAAATTCTTGTCTTTTGTTAAGCCCAAAGGGTGCGAGGGAAATCAACTGCGCACTCCAGTATGCTTCTTTCGTGATTAGTAATTTTTCAGTGTCCTCGGACGCACTGTTTCGAATTTGGTCAATACACTGAAATGTAAAGTCCGATAACACGTGTGGGGTTCGGTTAAAGTGTATGGCGACTTCGCAAGTTTTTTTGTTTGTTTTCATAGAAGATTTGTGATTTCTAAATCGAACTTTAAATTCCGTTGTGGTTGAACCGACATATTGGAGATTGCACTTCTTGCAATGAACCAAATAAATTACATTCGCTGAATTACATGAGAGTTTCTGCCGAACGAAATAGATTTTACCCGTATGTGCGCTAGAGAAAGTTTGGGAGTTGACCAAGAAGTTCTTGCAAAGATCGCATCTGGTTTTGTTACAAGTGAAGCATCCCGCTGATGGCAATGCAATTGACTCTAGTGAGCCCTTTCTACACTTAGAAGGTGCCAAAATTTCCTTGAGGTTCTTAGACCTACGGAAAGATGAAATTATAGAATTCGGTGGAAAAAGCTCCTAAGTCTTGGCGACGAGAGCAAAAGATGAAAATGCTTTTTAATTAACCTATTAACAGACGGTAAATTAGGATTATATGTAAGAACAAAAGGAAAAATCTTTTTGGAATCTCTGACTTTGGCTTGAAGTAAATTATTTCTAGGAATGCTCGCCGCTCTAGAAAATTCACGCGAGACCAATTCTTCTGGATATCCCTGGTGGACTAGGTAACCACTGTACTCTTCCAGCCTTTTGTTGAGGAAATGATCCTCAGAACAATGTCTACGCAGTCTCGAAGCGACTCCAAACGGAATCGCTTTGAAAACGTGCTTAGGATGGGCACTGGATGGAGGAAGATACAGGTGGCTATCAGTAGGCTTAGAGTAAACATCTGTTTGGATAAAACCATCAACCAGATGGAGTGTAACATCTAGAACATTAAGTTTGTATTCCGAATAAACCAATTCAAATTTAATCGTGGGATACAGCGAATTTATGTATTCGGTGAAAGAATTTAGTGTAGCAAGGCCCTGTTGCCAAAGGTCAAAGATATCATCGCGATATCTCCACCATTGTGAGGGCTTGATAGGGCCACAATGCTTAGCCTTGTGGTCTATCTCCCCCATGGCTATGTCCGCATAACTACAGGCATTTTTAGGTCCCATAGCAGTGCCATGCACTTGTAGGTAAAACTTCTCATAGGTTAATTAAAAAGCATTTTCATCTTTTGCTCTCGGAAAAACACAGGCTTATATATACAGAGCAGAAATATTGAAATTAAGGTTACGTAACATCACAAAGGTCTAGGCTACTAGGTGACATGGATTAAACAATCAAAGATAAATAAAAACTATACGTGGCATAAAGATGTGAAAACAAAGAAATGGCTAAGTACTGGTGTTCATTCTGGAGTAACAAGCTCCCCCTTGAGGGCCTCTGAATGAATGTGATCAAGCGAAAAATCAAAACAGGATCATAGGAAAGGGCCATTAAACTATAGTAATAATAATAATATAACATGATAATAATAATAATAATAATAATAATAATAATAATATAACATATAACATATAACATATAACATATATCATTGTAAATAGTTTTTAGTTCTTAGTTTTTAACTTTTACCTGAAAAAGGCCGAACGGCCGAAACGTCGTATTAAATCTCGTCCAGAACAGCCAAGAGTTTGTCTCTTCGTCGCTTTTTTAAAGTACACTTAACTACAAATTCGCGTCAGGTAAACCAATTGTACACTGCTTAAAGATTTTTTCCTGGTGGACCGTGCATCTTCTATTAGATCCGATGGCTCTGTTGTCTGGCACACCTGCTTCTCTACACAACACTTGGCACAAACTGGTTCGTTACAAGCATCACAGTAATTTTCTATTCCGCTGCATCAAGCGTAACCGTATTCCTAAAGGTCTTATGTTATCATTTGAACTTCAGTTGGTCAATGAAAATGACAATCTAGAAGATTCTTGTAAGCAGCATTTACGCAATGCTTCCTTCAACATCTTAAAAAACATTTCTGCGGCAGCCTTGTCCAAGACCAAAGTCCTTCAGAGGGAATTATACTTCCAACGCGAGCACCTCTTTCGTGATTATGAGGAAACTGCTGCTAAAACCATTTGGAAACGGGTTAAAGAACGGATGTTAGAACTGGAGATTGATTTGAAAAAGACAGCGCGCCATAAGTTCTCGTTGGCCACACCCCTTCACTCATTACCAGCGGATCAAATCGTACAACCTCGCAACACGAGAAGTAGAAAAACACGGTGGTTTCAAAGAGCTGCCCAAAGGAATATAAGAGCTCCAACCGGAAACGATGGTAGCGACCCGGGTGTAACAACGGAGGTCAACTTGCCTGACCTGAATCCTATTAATCTAACCCCTTCTGAACTCACAGATGCGGAACGCTCTCTCCTGAAAAAAGGACCAGCATTTTGTCCTTTGCCTAAGGACGTCGATTGGCAAAAGGTGACTGATGACATAGATAAATTTGAAAGAAGAATCCGCCTTGCCGTTTTCTTTCACGGCAGAAATGCTGATGACAACCTCCGTATGGTGGATGATCGATTTCCAGCAACTCCATCAGCTTCTCAATGGTTGCCTCCAAAATCCAGTTTCCCGGAGGTAGAAGTGTTCCTCAACAATGTGAAGAACGACATTCTCAAGCCTGCAAATTTAAGAACTACCAAGGATAATCTCACGAGAGATGAAAGGTTAGCTTTAAGGTCTCTTCAATCTAGTGAAAATGTTATTAGAATTCAGGATAAAGGTTCTAGGTTCGTTGTCCTCAGTCAACGTGAGTACCATACTAAGATACTAGGGCAGCTTAATAATAATTTGCACTATGACAGCTTAGATTCTGACCCAACACTGGTTTTCTGAGGGGCAGATTAGCCAGGAGATTGCCACGTGGGTTGTAAATCTGGAACCAAAACCGGGTGTGGCATTTGGAAATGTAAAAACACACAAAAGTGACAACCCACTTCGACTTATTACATCCTGTTGCGGTACAGCAATTGAACGGCTGTCTGCTTTCACAGAATTCTACCTCAAACCTCTTTCACAGAGTCTTCCATCCTTTGTGAAGGATACCACTGATTTTATTAACAAATTGGAAGATTTGAACGCAAAAGGCCCATTCCCTGACGGGTCCCTCCTTGTATCTTGGGACGTAGTGTCAATGTTTCCAAACATTGACAATAATCTAGGCATTTCAGCAGTTAGAAAGGCACTTAATTCCAGATCTGTTAACATTCCTTCCACTGATTGCTTAGTTGAAGCCGTTGAAATTTGTCTTAGGGTAAACAATTGCCAGTTTGCCGGTCAGAGCTTTGTTCAAAAACATGGCACGGCCATGGGACCGAAAAACGTCTGCAGTTATGCAGATTTTGCGATGGGCATCATCGATGAGAAAGCCAAATTTGAGGGTAGCTTGAGGCCTATGCTTTGGTAGAGATACAGGGACGATATTTTTGATCTCTGGACTCAGGGTTTACCTAAATTATTGGAATTTACTGATTATATCAATAATTTGTATCCTACTATTAAATTCGAATTGGTTTACTCCGAAAGTCATTTAAATGTCCTTGATCTCACGTTGCATTTCCGTAACGGGTTTATTAGCACTGATATTTATGCTAAACCCACCGATAGCCACCTCTATTTACCTTTTTCGAGTTCACACCCCTCTCACTGCAAAAGAGCAGTCCCCTTTGGGGTAGCTTTAAGAATCAAACGCAATTGTTCTACTAACGACTTTCTACAAAATAGGTGTAAAGAATACAAAGGATATTTGAAATCTCAAAATTATCCGGCGGGGCTTGTTGATAAACAGTTCGACAAAGCTCTCAAAATATCAAGATCCGAACTTTTGCGTAAAAAGGTGAAACCGGATAAGAAAGTTTTTCCATTGGTACTTGATTACAATCCAATTTTGCCTGATATCCAAAAAGTTATCAGAAAACACTTTCACCTATTGGAATCTTCACCAGAAGTCAAAGAAATGTTTCCATCCAAGTCGATATTTCCCGCTTATCGTAGAACTAAAAATCTTAAGGAGATGTTGGCGCCATCGAAATTTCGGGTAACCTCTTGTAGAAACCAAAGAGAAGAAAACGGGTGTTCCCAATCGATAGAACGTCAGAGTCGTCACACAGAGCAATTGATTTCACCTTTTAATTTCACACTGGAATGAACCACGAGGTCTTACAAAAATTCTCATACGTGTCAAAAAATACGCGCCCACGATACAACAAAGCGGTAAATTCTTCAAAATCACCGGGGCAACTAGTTTATCATTTTTTGATTCTTAACATCCCTCTCCCGAATGCAATTGATGCATTCGTTGCATGAGGGAGGTATGACAACTGTCATGGACTGTTTCTCAATAAAGTTCAAAATCACCTTTTTTCTTAATCAGTGTTCCTATAAACGGTCTAGGTATCAAAACATCAGTAACTGTCATCTTTTTCAATCAGACTCAATTTCGGTATCACAGTCAAACTAATGACTTTCATTCTTCAGTACTGTCCTCTACATACTCCAGGGGACACAGGCGATGAACAGGACGCAAGTACTCCTTGTTTTTCGTCTTGACTTTTACTACCCTCACTAAACTATCATCTCCAGGATATGCTTCAATTACACGACCGAGAGGCCACTCCCCTCTGCTGGCATTTGGCTCCACAATCAATACAACATCACCTGCCTTCAAGCTGTGTCTTGCATGAAACCATTTCTTCCTAACATTAAGGCTGGGCAAAACCTCCTGTGTCCAACGTTTCCAGAACTGTCCTAGAAGTTGCTGCACACGGTGCCACCGTTTTCTGGGGTTGTAGGTTTGCTCATGGTCAAGTACTTCAGGGGCAAACGGTCCTCCAATTTCTCCGACAAGGAAGTGGCTTGGAGTGAGTGGCGAAAGGTCATTGGGATCTGAACTGACATACGTTATTGGTCGGGAATTCAATAATCGTTCAGCGCCGCATATAGCCGTGTGAAGCTCTTCGTCAGTGACGTCCGCGTCTCCAAGGATGGCTTTGATTGCTTTCTTTGCACTTTTGATTAGTGCCTCAAACACACCACCAAAATGGGGGCACATGGAGGGTTAAACTTCCAGTCAATGGGGTGATATTTGCTGGTTTCTTGCGTAATTCTGTCTGCGTCAAGGGCCTCCACCAACTTCCGCAATTCACGCTCTGCTCCAACGAAGTTGGTTCCATTGTCAGAGATAACATAGGTCGGTGTCCCCCTCCTTGATGTCATCCGGGTAAATGCGTTAATAAACGAGTCAGTGTCTAATGAGTATGACATTTCCAAATGTACAGCTCGGGTTGTAAGGCACGTGAAAAGACAAAGGTAACGCTTGGCTCTTGTCCTACCACGTCCTTGTTTGGTCAAGAATGGACCTCCATAATCAACACCAACTTTTTCAAATGCCTTTAATGAAGACTGTAATCTCGATCTGGGTAACGGGGCCATCATTTGATTGCCTATCCTCTTGGTAAAACGACGTTGACATTCAGCACAAGCCTCGGTTACGTTTCGCACCATGCGCTTTCCCTTCACAATCCAGAAACGACTTCGTAACTCGGTCAGCACTTGTTCAACTCCAGCCCCATGGCCGAGTCTTTCATGGGCGTCAAAGACGACTATTCTTGTTACTGGGTGGTCCTTTGGTAGGAGGATTGGGTGTCTTGTGCCGTATGGAAGCTCATCTGCAAAACGCAAGCGTCCATCCATCCGAAGCAACCCATCGTCGTCATACTTAGGATTCAGTCGAGTCAGCGACCCTTCGTTTTCTCCACCCGGGAATACTTGGGCTTGGGTTTGTTTAATCCAGAAGGTCTCTGCTCTCGATATCTCGGTAGGAAGAAGGATTCGGTCTTTCCTTCGTGAGCTCACCGGAAGTCTGCAATTGGTTAGGAATCGCTGAATCCATCCTGTCACATGAACCAGACGCTTGAGGCTTGAGAATTTCTTTGGGTCAATGATCACAGCGGCACAGCTCCTGGTCATGTGTGCCCTGGTGGGTGTCCGTCTTTCACAGTGCTCAGTCTTCTTAGTGTTGTCTCTGGGAGGTGGAGTCGCCGGCCAGGTTGACCGATCACCTTTAAGAAAGGCTGGTCCCTCCATCCAAACTTCACTCTCGGCTAAGGCTAAAGCAGAAAGCCCTCTTGTTGGCAGGTCTGCAGGGTTTACCGTTCCCGGTACGTGTCGCCATTGCTCAGGACTTGTAGTTCGCTGAATTTCAACAATTCGGTTGGCAACAAATGGTTTGAACTCGCGGCTTTGATTGCGAACCCAATACCACACATTTTCTGAGTCAGTCCAGAAGGTGGTGCTGTCCACTGTGATCACTTTCCGGATGTTCTGGGCTACTCGAGTT
>OZ026595.1:12586150-12603650 GCA_964020085.1 Micromussa lordhowensis
CATACATTAATTATGCATATAGTTCTTTGTTTAAAGTGCCTATAACCCCCAAAAATTTTTTTCGTTTCCTGAAATCTTTGTATGGAATTAGGAAAAATGCCGCAAAAATTTTTGCAATTGATTAAAACCCGAATTTTTTATGAATTTTTAAAGTGAGCGTTCTTTGTAGCACGACCGGGCAAAGCAGAGAATGGGACTAGTGACGTCATTCCAGGCCTTTGCTCGCATCGCTTCGGTTATTGTCGTTCGGTATTTTCAGCGTTCAGTATTTTGTTGAAAGAACGTTTATTCAGCTCAAAAAATACGTAATAATCACATCAATTGAGAATGTCGTCCAGCGATACTAGCTTGACTCAACCTTGGAATTCCGAGGCCGCAGAAACGGAGGTAGAGTACGACTTAGAAGTCGAGGTGTGATCAAACGCGAGCGAACAAGAAGACAACTAAGATGATGCCATATGAACCAGAATATGCCTACGCATCAAGTGGCTCCGATTCATGAACTGCTGCTTGCGGTCTTGATTCTGTAGAAATCAGTACAAAGGTTGAAAAAGTGGCCTGCTCCCGGCTTTTTCTACGACGTTTCGCCACAGGTTCGACTTGCGAGCTTCGAGCGTTGTGTACACAAATTTCCGGACTTTCCAAAGCGTCTTTCTTTCTCTGAATAAAGGGAAACGTAGTAAATTGTTTTAGAGGAATGCACTATTGATAACCAGGTGACGGTTACAAATGCAAAGTAAGTGAAGAAACATGCTTACGACGAAATGCAAATGTAGCACGATCGAAAACTAGTCATAACACATGAATGCATATTTTGTTGTCACCTTCGCTTGCTTTCAGTTGGCTTACTTTCCATCGAAATACAAGGTACGCGGATCGTTGGGAAGACACAAATCCCAATACCATCCTTCCGCAGCCTTCTCTGAAAATAAATCTTAGCTAAATCAGAAAACATAATCGAGTAATCTTCATCCAGGAAGTGTTTCGAACACACCGCCAAATATTTCGTGGGTTCCCAACGAGCACGCTTACGAGCACGCTTAAGTCGACCCACTTCTTTCTTCTCTTGCGCTTCTCCGTGTCATCAGTCCCGTCAAAAGGAATTGGATGAAGGGATATGCCCTTTCCCTTGTTTGGCCTGTTGTTGCATCCGAAAACAACGCATTTATCCGGCATTTTCTTTCTTGCAAATCGAAGCAAAGACTGTCCTAAACAAGAAGGCGATTAAAGGCCTGGAATGACGTCACAAATCGCACTATACCCAGACTTCTTTAAGCGATTCTGCTGCTCGGCCGTGTTTTGAAAAAGTGCGCTATTTACGATCTTTAAAAATTCATAGAAAATTCGGGTTTTAACCAATTGCAAAAATTTTTGCGGCATTTTTCCTAATTCCATGCAAAGATTTCACGAAACGAAAAACAATTTTTGGGGTTATAGGCACTTTAACCAAACAATAGCCAAAACAAGAGAGTCCTTTGAGACTTATCCGCGTTGAATAACTATGAAATTTGCCATTTTTTCTCGCATTCTTTTAAACTTGGAAAAAAGTTTCGAATTAAAAAAAAAGAAACGATTTCAAGGGCAAAATTACGGAAAAAAGAGATCTAAAATTCATTTTTATGGTGCATTTACCACATTTAAAATTAAAACGCAGACTAAAACTTGCTTTAAATAATAACGATTTAGTCCTATGCGAGCGACAGTGTAAAAATGCTTTAAAAATAGCGATTTAGGCCTAAGCAAAAGCGGCTTGCAGTTAGCTATAAACTGTTGTTAAGGTCAGCGAGTATTTTAATTCTGTAAGTTAAAAAAAAAATCCTGTGCAATAAACCACTTCCTCACCTTGGTTGTGTGGTCTCGTACTCTGCCCCTGATATACTTGCGAAAAGCCGCGGCATCAGTTGTTCTGCTTTCAGTTGCTGCGGCGTATTTTATCTCCTAAGTTCGTTGTATCCATCTTTGTCGAGCCCATGTAAGAGGAAAAGTTTCGCTCTGATGTAAAATATTTCGTAAATTTATACCACGCATAAGATTAATTATTCTCTTTTAGATTTTGTTATGTACTTATTACAGTTAATGCAATTATGCAATAAAATTGAGTGGTAGCTGCTTTCGCTTTCTTTTTAAACTGGGAAGGAGGACTGGGGCTGCAACTGCTAGTGGCCAGCTACTACTGTCTTATTATAGACAAATCGAAAGGGCCAAACTAAATGGATTGTTTAAGGGTATTTTTGTGCAAAAAATTCCAGACAAAGTGCCTAAAAAATAAATTTAGTTTGAGTCAACCTCCAGAAAAATTCTTGCAATTATAACAGGGTTTATTTTGGGTATGTGTCTCTGAGGGAGGGGGCTTATTGCAAAATTAATGTTTCAGAAAGAGCTTATTGGAGAATGCTAAATAGAGGGGAGGACTTAAAAGTGAGCGACAACATCAGTAAGACATATTTTACTTATTTTAGGGTCATACCATTTTGCTGCATCCTCCAAGTCCAAGAACAACGGATACCATTTTCTGCGCAAGACTTAATTCTGCATTTCTAGTATTCAGTAAGATGCTAAACGCAGTGCATAATGGGGGAATGATGCCATCGGCTCTTTGAGAACTTGACAGGTAGTTATCCGGTATCGCTAGAGCGGATAAAGTACCTAACACATCAGGTGCTCTTTCCCCGCCATTTTGTCAGCGACTTTGCCCAGCTGAATGAAACAAGCTGCTGGTAACACTTCGAGTCAACTCTTAAAACAGACGGATCCTCCTTCTTTTTACATAAACTTTTGCTCTGCTCCTGAAGCTCTTTTAAGTGTAGCAACTTCAAGGCATTCTTTAGCGAGGGAATACTCAAAATCACTGTTACAAAGTCTTGCGGAGGAAATGTTTTGGAACATGCTCTTGAAATGTTCTGCAACTCGCTGTTCTTGAGCGGGACTCCTAGACCCTCCTTTAACTGTGGAAATATATCGAAAAATGACCCCTTAGATTGAAAATTACCAAAATTATAAAACGGAAGGGAAAAGAGTCGATCTTTGCCTCATTTTGACAGTTTAACACATTGAGTCTTCTGGTTTCGTCTTGTTTCTTTCGGTTTTAATATTAAATAAATAAAAACACACGAACACACTCACCTTCGGATTCCTAGAGCCAAAATTGCTTAATAAGTGTAATTCTTCAAGGATTTCTTCTCCACCGTAAAATCAGGAAGAATTTGCCGGTAACGCGACAAGAGTTTACGAGCTTCTGGATTACACTTGCAGTTTCCTCGCTCGCAGCACTTGGCATTCTCTTCGTGGAAGGACTGATGGATTCAGATGTTTTCTTCTTGAGCTTCCCTTGAAGTCACACATAAATTTTTGAAACAAACTGCTGACTCTAATTTTATTTTACAGGGTAGACAGATCGTTTAAAGTGATTGTTGTTAAATTCTCGAAATTCAAACGTATCTTTTCAGCTTCTTGACTGCTACCAAACAACAAAAGAGGATGGTTTCGCTCATGAATGATACCATTGCAGACGATTCACTGATTGGGGGGAAACTTATAGGGTTTTTTTCGGCGTGGTCGCCATGTTTCGCGAAGTTTTAATTTTATTTATATGAAAAGCGTGCCAAAGAAGGCTCGCCCGCACGAGTTGGCCCGCTGCATGCGGGCCGGAAGTGAAATGGAATGCGCAGTGCTTTGCATTTTCATTTCTGCTACGCATTCATTTTCTGTCAGCCAATGAAAAAATTCGAATTTTTTGGTGCGACCAGGCCTACTCGTCAACGACATTTTAAGACGAGCAGCACTGGGAACGAGGATGGGCCGGGAGTAAAAGCGAATGCGTAGACCTTTGTAATTTTCATTTCTGCTGCGCATTCATATTTTGTCAGCCAATGAAAAAATTCGAATTGTTTGGCGTGTTCAGAGCTACTCGTCAACGACATTTTAAGACGAGTAGCACTGGGGACGAGAATGATCCGCAGGTCTGAGCTTACTTTAAAGGTGCAACCCGCCACTTAAAAGGTATGCCTCATGACTTTCAGACCTCCCTTTAACGGCCACTTTAACGATTTAGGTCTTCACTTTAAAGGTGTACCTAGTCATACCAAAGGTTTATTTTGATTTGTCCTACTACGATTATCAGTTGAGTAAGGCAGGACGGAAGTTTGGTGACGAAGTTTTTGCCTTAAAATTACGGTGTTGTCACGTGTAAATTACCTATTTGCATTGGTAACAATATCAACAGCCGTGCGTCTCCTGTCGCGTCGCCTACAATTTCGCGCGCTTTGCTGCCAGTGACGTCAAAGGCCGACAGGTGGCCACTGTAAACGTGACAACACACGATTTTCACGTTAAAACATGGTGACCAAATCATCGTTATGCCTAACTCAACTGATAACCGTAGTATTTTCCACGCCATAATTGGTTTTCATAACGAGTTTTCGACGTATCCCACGATATTATTGCCTTTGTTGTAGTTAATTTTTCATCTCAGCTTATATTTTATTTCTACAATATTCGGTTCACTTTCTGCTAGTAAGTTACCTCTTTTTGAATATATCCCTAGTGTTATTGACTAGGGATAAGTTGAAACACCAAACTAAAGAAAACGAAATTTAAACCGACGAAACACATGTAGGCCATGCAGTTGAACTGCGATACTTACACTAAAATATTGCAAAGCTTTCAGCATGTACCATGATTAGGCTAAGGCAATAGAAACAATAGTTGATTCCAGTCATGCCAACATCGATGAGATGCTCAGTCTTTTTTTTTTTTGTTATTTTGTCTTTACACATGATTTTTGCTAAGTTAAACTTGTGGTTAAATCACAGGCGGCCCAGACGTGGAATATCATTAATATGTGACATAATGATGTTGGCGGTTACGTTACGATTTTAGCCGTTTATAAGACAATGTATGAGAATGCTTCGAAGATTGCTCTAAGTGCTACGAATAAAAAAATAATTTAATAAAAGTGGCTTACCTTATGTTTGCATTCGTTTTTTTATGTTTCTGAGTTCCTGGAGGCTGTTTAGAGCCATTTCGGCGAGTTTTAATTTCTGGCGATTTGCTTCCCTTAAAGAGAAACCAAAGGCTGGCACTGGCGCTCACTCGCCAAACGGCCCGAACTCAAAGCTCCGTAAATTCCACAAAAATGGTCTAATCTCGCCAAAATTGCTTCATGGTAGCTGTCGATAACTCTTCTTTCCATTCGCTTTCTCTCAAGGTTCCAAGGTTTCTCTTAAACACCCGAGAATCGCTGGTTTTCCAACTCTAGCTTTCAATTTCTGCCCTGGCTCGAAGCGTAACCAGTTATCTTGGCCACAGGATTTGAATTTCTAGCTTAGCGACCGCGCCATCGTGACAAAGTCGCCCCCAGCCATCCAGAGGCACGGGGCAATTTTTATAATTCTAATTGACCGTGCCAGGGTCCCTGGGGATATCACCGAAATCGGCGGGAAATTAATCCGGCTGACTAGGAGCGCGTGTACTGGTGACACAATAATATAATATTTATCATCCATCCCTCGCAGCAGCAACAGTGTTTTCAGCTAAAAACGATTTGTGTGTTCAATCAACTCATAAATACAACCAGCGAACAATGTTCAACTAAAATTACCTCTTAAAAGCACTGTTATTGTAATAATACAACGAGGGAATAACGTTCAACTGAAAGCACTGTTGCTGGTACGAGGGATGGACGATAAATATATTTTTGTGTCACCACTACACGCGCTCCCAGTCAACCGGATTAATTTCCCGCCGATTCCGGTGATATCCCCAGGGACCCAGACACGGTCAATTTGAATGATTAAAAAATTGTCCCGTGCCTCTCGATGGCTGGAGGCGACTTTGTCACGATGTCGCAGTCGCTAAGCTAGAAATTCAAATCCTGTGGCCAAGATAACTGGTTACGCTTCGATTCTCGGGTGTTTAAGAGAAACCTTGCAACCTTGAGAGAAGGCAAATGGAAAGAAGAGTTATCGACAGCTACCATGAGACAATTTTGGCGAGATTAGACCATTTTTGTGGAATGTACGGAGCTTTGAGTTCGGGCCGTTTGGCCAGTGACCGCCAGTGAGTTGCCAGGCTTTGGTTTTTCTTTAACTAAGGGAAGCAAACCGTCAGAAATTAAAACTCGCCGAAATGGCTCTAAACAGCCTCCAGGAACTCAGAAACATAAAAAACGCAATGCAAACATAAGGTAAGCCACTTTTATTAAATTATTTTCTATTCGTAGCACTTAGAGCAATTTTCGAAGCATTCTCATACATTGTCTTATAAACTGCTAAAATTGTAACGTAATCGCCAACAGTATTATGTCACATATTAATCATATTTCACGTCTTGGCCGCCTGTGGTAACACGTAACTTGAAACGTTGCTTGATTTGATGTCTAGCTGAAGAAACAAACAAAAAAACAAAGGTTTTAGTACACTGTTTATTATGTCCCTACCCCGTTTGCCCTTTTGCCTTGAAACATTTGTAGTGCACTATACTAGTAAATGAAATAAATGGTACTGGTGTGAATGAAATGATATTTCTTTAACAACCCCAGAAATTGGCGTACGAATCCGTTTACTAAACGAAGAGACCAAGAAATACTGCGTAAACGGGGAGAGAGAAATCTTGAGTAAATATGAAGATATCAGATCAGATAGCACGCTGCAACTTCGGGATCAACTGCATAAGGTACGCACAAGTAATGGAGGCTCCTGGTAAGTAAGAATACATTAGATTTGATAAAGAGGACATGTGTTATAGTGTTAACTGATTGTTTAGTTATAAACAATAGAAAGCCTTAGAATGTGCAGTTACGTAATATACACGATTCTCACGAACGGACGCTTGATATAAATAGTCAAGTATAAATTGTTTAACTTAGTTGTAGGTTAGTTTACAATAAAGTTCGGTCGGCCGTTTTATCCACCAAAAGCCTCGTTATTTAGCGCTTGGACACAACAACCGCGACGAGGATATGTCTGGAAATGAAGAAGTGTTTCCGTTGTGGAAAAGTCAATCACTCGTCGGACACGTGTTTCTTTCGCAACTCAACCATGACAACTCAACCATGACAAGTGTCATGGTTGTCAAAAGGTGGGTCACATTGTGAGGAAATGTCCTGAGAAAGAGTAAAACCCTGAAAGTGGGAAGAAAAAGTGGAAGTCGAAATTTGGGAAAAAGAAGAAGAAACAGCAAAAGATTCGTTTCGTCGAAGAAGATCCGGCAGTCAGGCAATCAGCGAGTGGAAGTGATTGGCCCATGTTTTCCGTTTCGGATTCCCGTTGAAAATGTAAAGAGTTTATCGTACCAGTAGCAATCGATGGGAAAACTGTAGACATGGAACTTGACACTAGAGCTTCTGTAACTATTATTCCCAAGAGTATTTGGACTGATGTTCTCGCGTCAAAACCTGTGGAGCGCACAGACGTGAAGTTACGAAGTCATTCAGGGGCCGGTTCCTGAAAGGAGGAATAACTCTATTTTCGTAAAACGAAAATACATCTTAACTCTGGATAATTTCAGCCTTAGTAGCCAGCAACTGGTCCCAAATTACTTTCTTTATCCTTGCAAATGCCCTGACGTCCATCTCCGAGAGACTTTGGGACAATTTTGACCAAATAAACGCGCCTCCATTTCTTCGCTTGAATATTTAAGACGGATTCCACTCAAGGTTCGAGCAATAAGTGCAAAAATTATTTACTAAAAATCTACTCATGGCACGGTAACTTTTTTTAATACTGTTTAAAGCATCTCACTGTAATTCATTTCTCTAGGTGACCCCGCAATTAAATCTCCAAGCATTCTCGAGAAAATTAATGTCAAACCTTGTAAGAATGCTTAATGCGAGTCTTATTGTGTTTTCAACTAATGCGAAATGTCCGTTTTAACTGAAATATGGATAACTTCAAGTCCAATTTTCCCTCGCGGGGTCAGCTTGAGAACTTAAATCTCAACAAGATCTTCTTGCCTTTATCCAAAATATTACCATGCTAAGAGAGTTTTTTGGTGACTTAATTTTTGCCATTACTGCTCGAATGTTGTGCGGAAATCTTCTTAATTCGCTAACTTGACAAGAGTCTCCTGACGGGAGATATGGGGGGATATGACGGGGGGATAAAACGAAAAAAGGTGAAAAATGGTCGGTAAGTGGCTAAGGATGAGATTATCCCACGGCCCAAATTTGGTGCAAATGGGATGAAATGCAAATTTTCTGTAACGCGCATTGCACTTATTTTCCCGTCAAACCTGTTTGTCAGGTGGGAATCCCTTTTGCTGGAAGATTTATTCCTAGAGTAGCATACTTATCTCTGGAATAGCTATTCCAAGGATAAATAGTGCTTCCGGGAACCCATTTTTATTCCTGGTATAGTTATTCCTAGAATAGCAGATTTATCCCTGGAATAACTGTTATACCTGGTATAATTTATTCCTCCTTTCAGGAACCGGCCCCGGGTCATGAAATTCCTGTTATCGGAGAAGCTAAGGTTCAAGTTGCATATCGGGATCAAGAAGCCGTACTACCAGGTTTTATCACAGGAATTGACGGTCCAGTGTTGATGGGTCGTGATTGGCTGTCCGTGTTGAAGTTGGACTGGGGACGGATCAAACGGATTTCTCTAGAACCGGTTAACAATTTGGACTTAATCCAAACGAAGTATTCATCGTTATTTGACGGTATTTTGATGCAACCTAGGCCAGTACCGTTCGCGTTAAAAGAGAAGATTGCTGACTAGCCTCGAAGACTGGAAAAGATCGGTGTGCTGGAAAAAGTGGAGTTTTCCGATTGGGCCACGCCCATTGTCCCTGTGCTGAAACCCGACGGCAGTGTTTGAATCTGTGGTGACTACAAGGTAATGATTAACCCTGTTTTGGATGTACCAGAACGCCCAATGCCTACAGCTGATAACCTGTTTACCCAATTAAATGGAGGGGAAAAGTTTACTAAGCTGGATTTGTCTTCAGCGTACCAGCAAGTGCTCTGATGAGGAATCGAGGAAGTACGTAACGATCAATAGGCACCTTGGCCTGTTTCGATACAGCCGCCTGCCTTTTGGTGTAGAGTCTAGTCCTGCAATTTTTCAGAAGATAATGAATTCATGAATGGTCTTCAGCGTGTCGGTGGCATTCTCGATGATCTCATTATTACTGGTTCAAATGATGACACTCATTTTCGTAACCTGGAAGGAACTTTGGAGCGAATGAGCTGCATGGGAATCAAGTTAAAGAAGGAGAAGTGTGTGTTTATAAAGCCATCAGTAGAATACTTCGCTTTCGTGGTCGATCGTGATGGTATTCACCCATCTCCTCGCAAAGTTCAAGCTATTGAAGAGGTGCCAGTACCAGAGAACCCAACGGAACTGAAATCCTTTCTGGGATTAGTTAATTACTATCACAGATTTGTTCCTGACATGGCTACCCTGGCTAACCCATTGAATCGTTTATTGGTAGAAAACATTCCTTGGAAATGGTCTAAGCAATGTCAAGAAGCATTTCAGAAGCTGGAAGGCATTTTGCAATCTGCACCTTTGCTGTCACATTACGATCCAAAGAAGTCGGTGCAATTGGCGGTTGACGCGTCATCTTTTGGATTAGTAGCTGTATTGTCACACGTTTCTAGTCACGATCAAGTCAACAGAGTCCAAATTGAACGTACACCCATTACAGCAACCAGAATCAGGGAGGCTACAAGAGGTGATCCTGTTCTTTCACGTGTCTTGCATTACATATTGCATGGTTTGCCAGCAGACGAGAATACACCAGAGGAACTCAGATTCTATCGCGCCAAACGTGAAGAGTTTACAGTTGAGGATGGTTGCTTGTTGCGTGGTACAAGAGTGGTGATACCTTCTAGATATCTACAGGAAGTGCTGTCTGAACTACATCTTAACCACCCAGGAATGGTGCGAATGAAGTCTTTGGCACAACTGCATGTTTGGTGGCCAAACTTGGACAGTGACATCGAACAGACCGTGAGAGATTGCTCTGATTGTCAAGTTAACCGTTGCAGAGCACCCTTAAAGGTGAGCAACCCTCGGATCTGGCCTACTCGTCCGTGGCAGCGTGTACATGTGGATTTTGCGGGACCATTCAATGGAGGAATGTTCCTTATAGTGGTTGATGCCAAGTCTAAGTGGATGGAAGTGATTCAGATTTCCTCCACTAGTAACAGTGCCACAATTAGAGCTTTACGCAGCCTGTTTGCGACGCATGGCTTGCCGGAAGAGATAGTGGCAGACAACGGTCCGCAATTTGTCGCTGGAGAGACGAAAGATTTCTTAACTGCCAATGGTGTTCGCCTTTGTTTGTCTTTACCCTATCATCCTGCATCCAATAGTGAAGCGGAACGTGCATTTAAAGACATTTAAAGAAGCCATGAGAGTCATGAAGAATGAACCGGGTACCCAAACTGAGAAATTAGCTCGATTTCTATTGAGCTACCGGACCACACCCCATACAGCCACTGGATATCCACCAGCGGAAATTCTGTTGGGGCGGAGATTGTGCACGAGGCTTGAGCTGCTGCGACCCGACTTGTCTGCGCGGATGGAACAAAAGTCGAGGAGGATGAAACCCATGGTCCGACGCGGTTTCGAAGTTGGTGAACCTGTTATGGCTAAGGATTACCGTAACCGTGGATCTGCTTGGACTAAGGGCGTCGTCCAAGATCGATTGGGTCCGGTCACGTACCGAGTGCAAGTTGAAAAGTTGCTCCAGAAGAGACATATCGATCAGTTGCGAGAACTAGCTGGTTCAAAGGTAGCCGATGTTGAGCCCAAAAGCTGTGAATTACCGGAGGTCGATTTGCCTGAGACGTTAGATGCAAGTATGCCTGTTCCAACGCAAGACTCATCACCTCAACAACAGTCTGTACCAAATTAGGAGTCTACAACGCTCTTGGTTGAAGTTCCACCATCTAGACAGATTATTCCACAAGAAGGAACTGTTACGGATACTCCTCTCCCAACCGTTCTTGAAGAACCTAAACGTCGTTCAACTAGAATTCGATCGAAACCTAAACGTTTAATTGAAGAGATGCAGTTGAACTTTGACCTTTTAGTAGAACATTGAACTTCGAGTAATACAGGAACACTCTATTAACGCAACTGCACGTTTTCGAATAGTTTTCATTCACCTTTGCTTATTGTTCCGCTAATGTAATTTGTAGTTTAAGCGGGAGGAGATGTTATAGTGTTAATTGTTTAGTTATAAACAATAGGAACCGTTAGAATGTGCAGTTACGTAATATACACGATTCTCACGAACGGACGCTTGATATAAATAGCCAAGTATAAAATGTTTAACTTAGTTGTAGGCTAGTTTACAATAAAGTTCGGTCGGCCGTTTTATCCACCAAAAGCCTCGTTATTTAGCGCTTGGACACAACAACATGAACCTAATGATAACGCTAATGATAATGATAACCTAATGATAACGCTTGTCAATTACCAAACAAACCCTCGAAGGCCTCAAACAGTAGTACTTCTATTTTTTTTATGTGATAGATAGACAGATAATCTTACCGGGTTATTGTTCCCGCTTGTCGCCTTCAACCGTTTTATCACTACATCCATTGAAATTTTAACATTCAAATTTTCACAGTCCTAATTAATTTAGAACGGAACTCGCTCTTGAACAAACGGGTGACGCACTTTTCTCAATCCGTACGAAATCAATCCGTGGGGATTACAATAATTAGTTTTACACTTCGTTCATTCTTCCTCACACCTTAAATATGTCAAGATAGAATACACAATGATATTTAAAATTGGCATTTATATGATATTGAGAACCAGTATCTTGGTCGGATGCTTAGCGAAGTGTAGAGGGAAGAGAAAGTTTCGCTTTCTGTCCTCAGAGAGGTCAGTCAAGGCAGGAGGCAATAACTTGTTTTTTAGTTATCGTGTTATGAATGATGATAAAAGCTAATAAATTATTCCTTGATTAGTCAAAATCTGCAGAACTGGCGGGTCTAGCAAGGCATAGCGAGAAGCGAGAGACCTAAACAGATACCGACAAACTAATCTGAAAAAGGTCTTTCATGGGTCCATGTGATCTGATGACAGAGCGAACTAGTCGTTCGATATGTCGTATCAGGTGTTAAAATTTGATTTCAAAAATTTCTTTTTAAATAAAACTCATTATTTTTGGGAGTTTTAAAAATCGTTGAAGGTATAATGATCGCTTGTGCAATTTTCATTCAATTTTCATCCAAGGATTTGCCTGAAGGCGCAGCCTTCTCCGCCGTGTGTCAAGAAACCAAAGATAACTTACCAGCGTGCAAGTTGCGCGTGTCTCTCAAGTCCGCTGCTGATCAGATATGGGAAGATTATAACAACGGTAAACTGGTGGAAATTTTAAAGAAGAACTTCTTGAGTGGAATGACTGCAATATCATCTCACTTGAGAATGCGTATTGATATCATGAAAGAGGAATACGAACGGGCGTGCTACATTTTGGCTGGTAAAACATATTTTCGCTTCTCTTTTGCATTGATTTAATCTATTGAGCATGTAACTAAAGAAACTATAAATTACAGAAAGCCGGTCGCTGGTAAAAGGAGAGGGGACGCCTCACCAGTCTAAAAATAGATGAGTGGATTTTAACAATCGCAAGGAATTCAAAAGTCAAGGACGATTGCTATTTTTCTTTATTTTTGGTGCGAACTTTCCTTGTGAAACATGCATGCCTGAATAATGTTAGGCGAATTATTTGGCATTATAAACTAAATGGCAACGTTAAGGGGAGGGGGGGGGGGGGAGCTGATCGAGAGATAAATACTCACTATCTCGGCTGTATTTGGTCAGGAAGGTGTTAAAGAATGTCTTGGCGCCGGCCTTAGATGAATATGTGCCAGCTTTTTTAGCAGCACTAGGTGCTGTTATGATCTTTCCTGACTCCGCAATTTGTTTTCAGGTGGTAATCAGACTGATTCATCAGACGAAACTCAGAAATTAAAAAAGGATCGCATTCCTCCAGGTACCTTTAAGCTAGGTTTGAAACACACATAGCTTTTGTGGTAACTCAGTATTCGCTGGTATTAGTATACGGTCCTCTCTTCCCATTTCGTTCTCGATTACTATTGTTAACTCGCTCTTTTGTCTTATATCAACCATGTTTCGCTACTTAATTTTTAGATTATGTGTTATTTATAATATTTTGGTTTAATTTTGTTTGTTTACTCAAATTTCTTTAATTTCGTTTTTTTCTCTTATTCTCCTTTTTAACTAAACTAGCTCGCCCAGAATAGCTTTGCTTGCTGCGAGCTTGTAATCCAATTATACATTAATAAAGGTACTGTTACTAAGCAGAGACTTTCGGGATATCAGCATTTTCTAAATTGTAAATTGTTATTGCAAACTACATTTGCTAATTCACTGAAGAACGAACTGCACAGCAAGAGAGAACAGTTGTAATTCCTCTAAAATGCCTTTATTTTGGTATCAAGAAAAGCGGATTATATTAGAATGGCGTCACAGAAAAAACAAAGTAATAACTTTGACCACAATCACAGGGGGGAGACAATCCAGGGTGCTTATCGAACCTTGGAGCAAATTCATGTACTGTATTATAAAGAAACTCGATCAGTGTAAGTAATTTCTGTAAGTAAACACTCATAGTATTACCCTTCAATGTGCTCGTTACCCTTGAAACGGAAAGTCATTTTGATGCTTGGAAGGAAAGTTTCGTATTTGTTTCAAGAACACCCATAGTTTTTCCTGTTTTCGTTCGTCTGTGAAATCAGAAGTTGTTTGGCTGGTTATTGGTTTGCAGTTAAAAAAAACTGGCATAATTTGGCAGGAAACGTCGTGATGGTTAGTCATATATACTCTTTTGTTCCAGTGTTTCTCGACAAAAGAGCAGATCCGGAACTTAAACTCCGTTCATACCAACATGAACTTTCGTGCCCTGCACTGGAAGGCAAAAACTCCATAATTTGTGCCCCAACAAACAGTGGAAAGACGTACGTAGCCCTTGGCATAGCTAAGGAACATCTGGAAAAGCTGAAGGAAATAGGGAACAAGTGTCCGACAGAAGTCTCTCACCCAAAGGTGTTGTTCGTTGTAAACAAAGTTAATCTGGTTTTACAACAGAGGCAGCGTTTTGATTACTACTTATCCAACAGGTACGGTACACTGCCTTATGCTTTTTCTTTATAAAATCGTATAATAAAGCAGCGCCATAACAGCAGAGAAACTTCATGATTAAGAAAAAATAAAAAAAGTTCTCAAGTGGAGTGCTTTTTTCTTGAAGGAATTCAAATTCTCTTTAAAGAGAAATTCTCTCGTACGATTTGTAACCATATTCTGCGCGCACAAAGCGCAACCCAAACATAAACTGTTTTTGAAAACAATTTATGCGCAAAAGTAAAGCTTTATTATAAAAAAAATATAAAAGAAGGCCTAAACGTGCTTGGTTTCGTTTCAAAGCACACAATTAAGTGTCGAGGCCACCTGGCATTAAGGAAAAAAAAACTTGCTTTTGGTCTTGTTTCACTCTAAGCTTCTTTTCGTGTTCTCATCACTTTCTTGCGCGCTTTTATTCCAGAACACTGTGCGGCCAAGACTTTTACAATAATTTAATTCAATTGTGCGCTACGACTGGTCAATTAGGATTCATTTTTATAACATAGCGTACGCGCTGGTCCTTTATAATTCTTCTTGAGCCATCAAGGTAGAAATATCTTTATCAAAAACTGGCTTAATCATAAAAAAATACAATTTCCTCGATTGTGATTGATTTAAAAAACTCCTATTTCCCACTAATTCACTTGTCAAGCTATTATCGGACCGTTTGTTATCGGACAGTTCAATGAGCCAATCATAGTCAAAGATGTAGTTAAAATTAACCAATCACATTTAAAGTTGTGGTTTAAATCAACCAATCACAACCTTGGTTTCAATCACCATAGAGACAAGTGTACAAACTCCTAAATTGGGGCCTTCTTCAAAATGGAGAATTTCTTCCCCTTGAACAATGATTGTGTTTTAGAAGACAGAAGTGATTTATTTTATCCTATGGCACAAATGTTTATGTGAACTATCCAGACGAGTTCCTTTGTGGATATGTTAACATGTTCAGATGAAGTTCAGCCATCCACAGCATTGTTTATCGCTTCGCAACAACCGTGGCAAACGGAGGTAAACATCCACCCGGCTGTAATACCACTGCACAGTACGCTAGTATTTCCTCCCTCGAAAATCCTCATTTTGTTCAACAAAATCAAAATACAGAAACAATGACAGTAGACCAAGCCAAGTTTTCCCGTTGTATCGGACGGAGAAATTTCAGAAAGAAATAATAGTAAAACCACAGCCTCCAAAAACATCGCTCGAGCAACTAAATCATGGATGGCAGCATAGGTAGAACGTTGTTTAAGCCAAAAACATTAATGCATTTAACTGTCAGTGAAAGACGAGAATTGTTTCTCATTGCTAGCGGATACGTGCCTGTACAATCCAGCTCGATATCTGCGATTTCTTCGACATTTTCTTTGCACAGTTCGGTGCCTGCAGCTTCAGCAAATCCACCAGCTGTAGGAGAATGTTCGACCAACAGTTCCAATCAGTACAAACCAAGTTTCTTCATTAGCGAATGAGGCAGAATTCACCGGTATGCCGTCGTCCAAATACAGCATGGCTACAAAAATCTCTTGGCGCCATTTTAAATTTTCAATAAACAGTTCAGTGTGTTTAAAAAAACACCAGCAACTTAAGGTTACTATGCACCTTCAGACCGACCATTTTTTCGAAATTTTGATTTTTAGGTTAATGTATAGGTCTACGCATGAACTTTCATGGTTCACCATACAGCTGAAGAATAGATTCCAGGCACTAGCAGTAGAAGAGCAAATGACTGATGAAGGAGAGGAACAAGAAGACCAAGTGGAAAGGAAAAACAAGATAATGGAGGAAGCTTATGTCAAAACTGCAGAGGAGGTACTAGGGTACAAGAAAAAGAAAAACAAGCCATGGTTTAGTCAGGAGGCTTGGATGCTGGTAGACCAAAGGAAAGCCATCAAACAGAAGCTAATCGGTGCAAGATCAGAGAGGCTAAAACAGAGATGGCAAGATGAATACCGACAAAAGGATAGGGAAGTTAAAAGACAGGTCAGGGTGGATAAAAGAAGATGGACTGAAGAGATTGCCAAAGAAGCTGAAAATGCAGCTAATCAGCAACACATGAAAACACTGTATACTCTGACCAAAGTATTAAGCAATGAAAGGCCAAGGCAGAGTGCTGCAGTAATGGACAAAACAGGAAAGATCCTGAATGATAAGGAAAAGAAGATCAGACGATGGTTGGAGCATTTCTCTGAAGTACTAAATAGAGAGAACCCCAGTAATCCAGTATGTGAAATTGAGATAGAACTGCCGGACGAAATAGAAGAAATTGATACATCTGAACCCAGCAGAGCTGAAGTAAGGAAGGCCATAGGGTATCTGAAGAATGGAAAAGCGCCAGGAATAGACAACATACAAGCGGAGCTGCTTAAAGCTGACATTGACTATGCTACCACTAAAGTCAAGGAGATCATAGACATAGTGTGGAGAGACGAGAAGACACCAAGGAATGGAGAAAAGGACTGATTGTCAAACTGCCGAAAAAAGGAAATCTGAAAGAATGTAAAAACTGGCGTGGAATTACGCTGCTGTCAGTTGTCAGTAAGGTCATGGGGAAAATTGTGATAGACAGGATACGAACCGGAGTAGAGTCGAAGCTTAGAAAGGAACAAGCAGGTTTTCGACCAGGTAGGGGAACTACTGAGCAAATTTTCATATTGAGAAATATCATCGAGCAGTCAATAGAGTGGCAGTCATCATTGTACGTTAACTTCATAGATTTCGAGAAAGCGTTTGATTCAGTCCATAGGGATAGTCTATGGTTGATTATGAGAAGCTACGGCATACCATCCAAGATAGTCAACATGGTGAAAGCGCTCTATGACGACTTTGAATGTGCGGTAGTGGATGGCCAGGACACAACGGAGTGGTTTAAGATCCAAACTGGAGTGAAACAGGGTTGTAATATGTCAGGTTTACTATTCCTGCTAGCCGTTGACTGGGTAATGAGAAATACATTGCAAGAAGGGAATACTGGAATAAGATGGAAGTTCAACACAAAGCTCGAGGATCTCGACTTTGCGGATGATATAGCCCTTTTGTCATCGACCAGGCAGCACATTCAAGCTAAGACCGATAAGCTGACCCATGAAGCAGAAAGGGTGGGACTGAAAGTCAATGTAGACAAATGTAAGCTGCTCCGAATAAACTCACGGAACAATGATGTGGTGGAGGTAAATGGGCGAGGAATAGAGGATGTTGATAGATTTGTGTACTTGGGAGCTACAGTTTCCAAAGAGGGTGGAGGTACTGAAGACATCCAGAACAGAGTAGTCAAAGCGAGAGGGATATTCTTGAGATTGAAAAAGATCTGGAGCAGCCATAGCATCAGTCGACGAACCAAAGTCAGGCTATATAAGACACAAGTAAAGCCAGTCTTGATGTATGGCTGCGAG
>OZ026595.1:12611150-12618650 GCA_964020085.1 Micromussa lordhowensis
AAAAGTGCTCATGTAAATGCTTGTTTGTTAAGTACAGATAGTCAGTCGCCTAGATAGCCAATGCAAGTTCCAGATGTTTACACTATTTTCCGGCCGCCATGTTGGTGCACATCTGATGTGCACCAACATGGCGTTTCCATACTGAGCTCTGTCAATTTCTGCGAAACATTTCCACGAATATCTGCGGTTTGGGACAACGCGCAGACCTAAAACTCGGAGAAGTGTCTTCTTTATTTAGTTCCAATAAGATCACAATTTCTTGACTTTATCCACTAAACGGTTTTCGATTTATTTTTTTATTGCGTGACAGTGAAAACGATCTATTCCGTTCCGCTTCGCTTACTTCTGTCACGCATTCCCCGTAAATAAATTTCCGCGAAATATTACTCGTTGTTTGTATTTTGACTCGCCCTACGGGCTCGTCAAAATACGGCACAACTCGTAAAAATACTCAGCGATACTACACAACAAAACGTTTAATAAGATATATGTACTTTCGTGATCAAGTTGCTTTTTCTCATCAAAATCATGAGATGACGCGACAAACCAATCACAGCGACTGAAAGAACGAAAGCACAGACTCAACGCCGGACTCGCCGGACACAAAATCTGCAGAGCAAAGCGACGAAAACATTTCACGCTACAAAAGTCTTAAGAAAGGAAACGAAAAAGTTATCGGGGGAAAGCGTAAATTATATTAATCAATTCAAAAGTATTTTGACGGGGAAATGCAGAGATTCGTAGGCGGAATCGGTCATAACAAAACTAATGTCCATGTACAGACAGTTTGCAAGAAGTACAAACTTCATACGCTTGGCGAAGTAATTTAACGATAACTTTCCAAAGGTTTGCGAATGGAATAAAGGTTAGTTACAAAAACGCTGCTTCCGAAATTTATTCAGAATTTATTTATGTTGAAGGCTACGAAGTCCATGTCTGTGTGTGTATTGCTTGTGTTACCTTGTTATGTATGCATTTCCCTGCTTTACAGTGTATAGCAATCCAAATTGATCAGTCTAGCCCTCTTGTAGTCAGAAATGCATCCTCTATAGGCCGCGGAAAGCACCGAAAATGCTTAAAAATTTGTATGTAAATTTCCATGTATGCGTTGAATGAAAGATATTCGTGTTATTGACACCTCAGCCAGCGAAAGCCCAAACTGTGTATTACATTTGTTATCGCTAGTGTTCTGGCAGAGTTCCCGCGTAGAGTTGTCAAGATCTTTCGACCACGGCAAATCTTCTCTTTTTGCTGGACCCGTCTTCTGCGCTTTTGTATTCATTCGTTTATTTAGAGTTTGGTTTATTTTGATTTTCGCCTTCACACATTTCCAGACCAAAAGCCGACATTAGGTCAAAGTTACGGGAACGGTGACGTAGCCACTTTTCTATGTGTTTACCGGTACAATAGAACATAGGTTTTGCAACTCTGTTGACCAATCAGAGCGCGCGTAGTATCTCAGTTATTTCATAAAGTCTGATTATACATGGGTTTTCGACTAATCAGAGCACTCGCAGGGTCCAATCTACATTATAAATCCTGATAAAAACCCTTTATTCGAAACAAGCAAGTGTATCTTATTACGTTGAAAGGCTGTTTTGGGAATTTGATCATCATCTTATTTTTTTTTACAGAATTTTAAATTTCTTCCCTTTCGAATTACTCATGAAGCGCCATAAAAAGGCGAAATTTAAAGAAAAATATAGCCAGCCAGATCCCAAAACTACACTCACCTGTAAAAATATTTAATAAAATTTCAGGGGCAGTTAAAACTGGAGAATGTTAGAAGAAGAATTTTAGGCTGTGCTTTTGTCGACAAACACCGCCGTCCTGATTAGCTCAACAACGTGAAAATAACGATGCACAAAGAAAATAATGATTTATTCCCCTTACCTAGCGTCATGTCGACAACTGGATGTTCCACGATACCTCATGTTATATTATCAGTAGGTTTCAGCCGCATTTTTGGATGATTAGTGTACGAAATCACTCTGAGACATCACAACGGTTAAGCAGATTTCAACTCTCCGAAGCCCGCGTCATGACATCTCCTTATAAGCCGCCGTTTTCAGGAAGTTTAACAATTTTCTGAGATCGGAACTGACGCAAAAGTCTGTTAGCAGCCTTTAAAATCCTCCTCTTACCTCCTCTTAGGATTCTCCTCTTAGGATCCTCCTCTTAGGATCCTCCTCTTAGGATTCTCATCAAGAACTCGTTTAAGTTCAGTTCTGTTTCGATCTATTGCGCACCAGCAAGAGAAAATGACGAGACACTCTCTGTCCCCTCATAACAAGTGCACATTCCAACCGGTAGGGGTAGGGTGGGTAGGGTGGGTAGGAAGTGAAAATGTAACCGGCTTTAAACTGAGCCATTTTACGCATTTCCGTGACTAAACTAGTAACTGGCTTTCCTGGAATAATTCGAATATGACCTACTCCTTTAAAATTTGAGTCATTTTGTAGGTCAGGTTTTTTTTGTGGGGAGGGGGGTGCAGTGTATCAAAAAAAGAAAAAAAAACTGATAGACAGTATCAGGCTCTTGATCAGGTTCATCAATGAGGTCCTATTAGGTGTTTTCAGGGACATTAATTGGTAGGAAATCGTTAAACTGAAATTAACAGGATACGGGATATTTAGGCCAAAAATTAAAAGGGTGTGTGATACACAGACACCCCCCAGTTTGCCGACTGCTTAAGCATTTATTCTGCTGGGCCGGGTTGTTCGAAAGCCGATTAACGCTGACCCGGGATTAAAAGGTAACCGAAGTATTAATTTTCCTTCTATAAAAATGCTTTTCGCTGCTTATGTTTTGTGTAGTTTGAGATTATTCAAACTCAGAACTGAAGGGCAAACAATATAAGGAAAAAACATGAGCAAAAAGTTTCAAATTTGAAATCAAAATTCTCGCTAATCCTGGATTAACTTAATCAGGCTTTGAACAACCCGGCCCAGCTGGACTTTATCACGGTGGAATAGTTTGGTAAACGATTTAAAGGGGATGAGGTTAGGTAACGCACCTCCTAGTCTCACACTCGTTACCCTGAATAGTAAGATAAAGAGGGGGCCTAAGAACTAAACAGATAATTTCAAAATATTTCCCGAATTCTGTACTGTTTAACACGAATTATTTCTTACATGACACCCCTTTGTGTCTTTGCAAAGAGATTGAGGCGTAACATCCCACACTATATATGCAAACAACTATCCTAAGCTCCTTGACCGCCAATCATTTTTTTTAATTTCATTTTTTAATTAATTACATTTTACAGCTGGACTGGCACGCGGCCATTAGTTTTTGACAAGAGGTTTTATTACTGCAAATAAAGTACGGATAGAATTCCAATAAAAAGCCTCTTACTTGTATTTTTGTTCAGCATTGTACTTGTGTCTTTCGCTGCCCGAAGTGCAATCAATTGTTGGGAAAGGCAACAGACTGAAAAATAGTGCACAAGAAGTAATGGTAAGCGGCGTTTTATTGAGCCTCCTTATATTTTCTTAGGCGTTCCACTTTTGCATCAGATAAGGAAATGCTCAGAAAATTACTTAAGGACAGTTTAAGGACGGTGCCTACTTTTTGTGTGCACACGGTCTGTGCAAGTTTCACACATGTCGGCTATTTACTTGATGTCACTGGCCATATTGGGCCAGTGTACTGTTCCTCTGGCTCGACGCTGCATACTGTCACAGCCTAGATGGGCACTGTGTAGTCTTCTCCTGATTGATTGTCTCAGAGTCTGAGAAATCACGACTGCTTCTCCTTTCACCAGAATTTCATCCACAACACTTAAACAGTCACGTACATCAAAATACGGCATGCAATGCACACACAGGGGTTCCACGCTTCTCTACTGGCCACCCTTCTAACACTAATTTCATCACCACTTGCAGACTAGCATCACACGAATTTGCTTCACGTATCTCATCATGTCGCTTGTCTGGAATGTCATCAAATACATTGACATTCATGATCCGAGCACGGTCATCCTGGTCATCTCCAGTGTTTTCTTGGTGAGATCAACTTAGTGTATCAGCTGTGAGTACGTTAACACCCTTGACAAATACGAACTGGATGTCGTACCTGTGATACCGCATCATGATGTCCTGAAGACGCTTGGGTGCTTGGCTCAAAGGCTTTTGTAATATAGCAGCGAGAGGTTTGTGATCATTTTCAACTTTTACAGGTCTGCCATACGTGTACTGATCAAATCTCTCAAAGCCATACAAAACGGACAGAGCTTCCCTTTCAATTTGTGCCCCGTTTCTCTCCTACGGTGTTTGCTACTATCCACTCGAATCACAACTTCTTTTGTAGCATCAAAATAGGCTAGGCATCGTGAATCAGAAAGGTTTTTCTTTAGAGTGGCAAAAGCATTCTCGCGTTCTGTTGAGTGTCCTTCCTTGTCAGAGCACGGATTGGTTCAAGTGTTTCGGCAAGGTCAGGTAGAGACATGTACTGCGCCATACCACATAAACGCCTCATACCTGCTACATCAACAGTTATTGGCATGTCGCGGATAGCTTGCACTTTGGCTTTATCCACTTTCACACCATCCTTTGTGATTCCGTGACCATGGAAGGTATCTAAGTTAAACCAGTTTGTTGCTTGTCCTCATCCAAGACAATTTTCTTTTCAGCACACCTCTTCAAGGTCCCAGTTAGCTTCCCCTAGTTGCCAATTTGAGCTTCGTCCACTGTCTGGCCACACCCCGCTATGACCACATCATCAACGACACTGAATACACCTGCTAGACCTTCCAGAGCTTCGTCAAGCTTGCGCTGGAATATCTCACTTAATACTTTGAGACCAAAACGTAGTCTCCTCCACCGGTACCGACCAAAAGGGGAAATCATTGTGGTCAGTTTGCTGGATTCTTCGTCTAGTCTGACATGCCAATAGGCTTCTCGCACATCATGCTTGCTGAAAACTTTGACATTCTTGAGCTTGGGAAGCACATCATCAAGTACTGACAATCTATAATAGTCACGCTTGAGTGCTGCATTTAAAGGTGGTGGGTCAATGCAAATACGCAATTTACCATTTGCCTTGTGCACAGCAGCCATTTGACTGACCCACTCAGTTGACTCAGTCATAGGAACAAGAACATCTTTTTCTACCAGTCGATCTAGCTTTTTCTTCACGTTATCTTCAATTGCAAGGGGAATTTTTCTGCATTGGAGTACTTTCGGTTAGGAGTTTTCATCGATCCTGAGAGTGGCTTCTCCCAGATCACCAAGTTGAGGAGCCTTAATCTGAGAAATGAAACATTCCTCGTTTATGGTTATAAAACCAACGGTTCCTGAATGGTTTTGAGGCCTAGCAGGTTAGTAAAACCATTTGGCACCACAGCAAAATTTACTTCGGATTCTACACTTGTGCAGGGATTCACAACCCTTAGTGCTGTTTCCCCCAGAGGCTTGAGGTTAGTTTTGTTCCACATATTGAGACGTACTGTTGTTGGAGACGCTTGGTGTTCCCTTGGTGTTCTGATATCAGCTGCACTGCCAAGTTGAAATCTGACAGGATGGTCATTCACAGTTAAAGTAGCATCAATAGTCTCTTCCGTATGGCTTACAGCCATGAGCCACTGGTCATCATAATTATCATTATCATCTTGGGACTGTGATACAGCATGTACTTTTTGCATTTGGACTTAAAATGATTTCGACCTTTACACATGCCACATGTTTTCCCCCATGCAGGGCATTTCTCTCTGTTTTTCTCATGTTTATAACCACAGAAATTACAGTTAACTTTCATACCTTCATTGTCCTTCTTCGCATGTCTGTTGCCACCTTCAGATTTCTTATTGCGAGGGACTCTTGGAGTGGGTTTCTGAGCCACTTTTGTTGCTGGATTAGAGGGGTTTGAGTTGTCTTTAAACTCCTTAACTTGCTTAGTAGCCTGTTCATAAGCCCTACAGACTTTCAGACTACAGCCCTTTCTCGAAGGTCAAATCATCAACCCTGAGGAGCAACTCTTGAAGTTTTCCGGTTATAGTAAACACAATTTTATCTCTCATCATCCTGTCTTTCTCCTGAAAATTGCAGGACGCTGCTCTCGTTTGTCCTCGGGATTTTCCTACACAATGTTATCATACATTTCTAACACTTGAGGACCCGCAAAATTTAAAATTATTGCAGTTTGTATCTTTTCATCCTTCGCAGATGCACCAGAAGCGGCTAAATAGACCTCCATTTCACGTTTTCATCGCCTGTAATCCTCGGGTACGTTTCCTGAATTCACATCTAGCGGGGGTGGAATTCTGAACTGTCCGGATTCTGATGTCGCCATTTGCTTACCCTTATCCCGACGCTGCCACCATGCTGATTATCTCTTAAAAGGGTGGAGAATTAAGAGGCGAGGAGTGAACACAGACAAAGGTTTAATAACCAACAGTCGCCATCTTACATCGAGCATATGGTCGAACTACGATCGCAAAGAGTCGATTACATAAATGTAGGCATGCAATGCGGGCGTACTCGTACTATCACAACATATCAACCACTGCCCCAAAATTTTATTGCATATTTTTACAGGTGAGGCATTGCTCTTGAAGTGGAGTGTAGTTTTGGGATCTCAAGTGATGTAGTTTTGGCGATATTTTCATTAAATTTCGCCTTTTTATGGTGCTTCATGAGTAGTTCGAAAGGGAAGAAATTTATAATTCTGTAAAAAAGTCAGATGATGATCAAATTCCCAAAATATGCTCTCGATGAAATAAGAAACACTTGCTTGTATCGAATAAAGGGTTTTTATCTGGATTTATAACATTTTATCTGTCTGGCAAATTGTTAAAAATGTGCCCTAAAAAGGCCGCTGAAAGCCCTATCAGTGGGGCAAAACCAAGATGGTCGCCCCAGCGCTAAAATACGAATCGAATTGAATTGAAAGTTATATTTTTGCGAATCAGTTATCTAGACCATTCATCTGAGAAATTTTGAGGATTTTCATTTTTTCTCGTCCAAAAGACCATAATTGATAATTATAGAGGGCGGCTCTTAAGACGTGATCTGCATTCAGTCAGCCGAATAACTAGCCAAATAACCGCCCAACAACCTGTAGTAGGTCAAAGTTGATCATTCGGTCTTCGTCGTGAGTAATTTAAGTCCAAAATTAATAAAACATACGTTTATTTCACAGCTATGATATTACAGACATATCAGGAGCCAATGCCCAAGAAAAAGTACTCGATGAAATAATCCAAGAAAACGATGTGATTGTATTGACCGCCCAGATTCTGGTGGATGCTCTGAAGTCCAAAAGGGTCGCCATAAGCGACTTCTCTTTACTGATATTTGATGAATGCCATCACACTGATAAAGGCCATCCCTACAATGATATCATGCTTAGGTACTTGGAAATTAAATTTCCTTCTGGAAGTGATCGGCATCAGGCAGTAAAGGAAAGGCTGCCGCAGATCATTGGGCTGACGGCTTCGCTGGGAGTTGGAAAAGCTCGCAATAAGAATGAAGCCCAAGAACATATTCTTCAGCTGTGTGC
>OZ026595.1:12628650-12648650 GCA_964020085.1 Micromussa lordhowensis
CACTACTCTTCTTCTCAGAGATTTAGAGTCAGTGCAGATGTCACTTGAGATATTAGAAAATTTCAGAGGCTGCTCAGGCTTAGAACTGAATAAATCAAAAACAGAGGCCATGTGGTTGGGGTGCTGGGCAACAAGGAATTACACACCGTTTGAGTTTCGCTGGCCAGAAAATTCTGTTTATGCTTTAGGTATCCACTTCTCCAATGATAAAAGCAAACCTGAAACTCTTAATTTTGATAAGAAACTGGATGATTTGGAAAAAATCCTAAATTCCTGGAAAAGGAGGAAACTGACTTTGCTTGGGAAGACCAACATTGTTAAGTCACTCGGGTTATCTAAACTAATATACAACGCTTCAGTTTTATCATTACCCGAGAATTTCAGCAAAAAGGTCGATAATATCATATTGGATTTTATATGGGATAACAAACCACATAAAATTAAAACAAATACACTAATTGGAGACAAGAATAAGGCTGATTAAAACTGAGTGAGTTTGAGTCGATGAATAAAGCCTTGAAAGCTTCATGGGTGAGAAGATTCAATACAGAAGTGAATGCACCGTGGAAAATCATCCCAAATTACATGACTCGACACCTAGGCGGTTTTAAGTTCTTACTGTCATGCAGTTATAAAACTAAAGAAGCCAGTTTAAAAAACATTCCTTGCTTCTATTCAGAAATTCTTAACTGTTGGGAAATGGTAAAGAAAATCAAAGCTGAAATAGATCAAGAAAAAATAGATCTATACGAGGTCAAAATATGGAACAACCATGAAATAAAAATCGCAACCAAGCCAATATTTTATGAGTCTTGGCACAAGGCGGGTGTTACAAAAGTTAAACACCTCTTAAACCCTAATAGTGGAAACTTCTAACGTACCAAGAATTTGTCAATCTTTTCAAAATTAAACCTAGTTTCACAGTGTACTACGGACTTCTCCATGCAATTAAAAATAAATGGAAAATTTCGCCTACTGGTAGACAGAGTCAAACACTGAAACAGAACTGGTACGACGACCGTAAGAAAATCTTTCCAACGCTGCTCTGCACAAGATAATTGTTGGGAACAAATATCAACCACCTACCAATGAAAACCGAATTATTAGTTACGGAGTGGAGCCTTCTGAAATCAAAAAAATATATAAATGGCCTTTTTCTGTCACGAGCAATACAAAATTGATAATGTTTCAATTCAAAATAAACCACAATATCATCTACACTAAAGACAAACTTAAAAGAGCCAACATTATACCTGATGATTTATGCTACCTATTTAAAAGCGAACAACACACAATACAGCACATGTTTTTAAAGTGTTCCCATGTAGCTTTTATTTTGGAATGAATTTTTTGATTTGTGGTCGCAAGTCACGAGTGAAAACATTAAATTACCAGACTCAACAATTTTATACGGACCTACAATCTCACTGAAACACCATCAACCCCTATGCTTAGCTTTGCTGGTGGCAAAATGTTTCATCTATAAATGTAACTTAAATGAACTGAATCGTTACTCTTCTCACTGTTTAAGACAGAACTCCGAGAAAATATAATGACTGAAAGATACATTTAATGAGAAATGGAAATGCCTTACATTAAAAGATTTTGTTCCAGAAATTTTGCCACCACCACCGTCTCACTAGTTTAAACTAATCTACCTACTTTGTGTCGAAGATGTCACAGTTTCAAATTTGTAATCAGTAGCGCCTAGCATTAATTTATTCTATATCTATTGTAGTCACCTCTTTATGCCTGGAATTTACTTTACCGTACGTTTTATTGTATTTTTTATTCATTTATTATTTAATATAAATAAAAATTTTAAAAAAATGTTCTGAATTGAATTTATTTTGCAAGCATGGCATATAACAAGGTTGATCGAATGAAGGCAACCTTGATACTCTGCATCAGGTGTGTCCTTAGCTAGCTCAGCTTGAGCTCCCTTTTTATCTAAACTCATTGACGCATCCGCAGTTGTGTCATATGCTTGCCCACGGTAATTTCTAATGTCAATCGCATGCTTCTGTAAGCTGTTTCTGATTGCAGTAGCAATAGCTGAACCGGTCGTTCTTGTTAGATCACACATGCCTATCAGAACCTCACGCTTTATTGGGTTGGATGGGTCAGCAATGAGGTCAAGCAGGCGGAGACACACTGACAACACTTCATGACCCTGAGAAGTCGTTTCGTCGGCAATTAATGAGACGTGGGGATTCTTCTCAGGGCAATTTCTAAAATATTCACGAATCGTGACAGCAATAACTCCAATCACTTCATTTTGGACAGTTTTAATCGTATACCGTGCATTTTGTGGTCCCGAAATGAGATGTTCCTTAAGTACAGTGTTGCCCTCTGCTAGGAGACGAAGGATAGCGATAACGATTTATTGGGTTGGATGGGTCAGCAATGAGGTCAAGCAGGCGGAGACACGCTGACAACACTTCATGACCCTGAGAAGTCGTTTCGTCGGCAATTAATGAGAAGTGGGGATTCTTCTCAGGGCATTTTCTAAAATATTCACGAATCGTGTCAGCAATAACTCCAATCACTTCATTTTGGACAGTTTTAATCGTATACCGTGCATTTTGTGGTCCCGAAATGAGATGTTCCTTAAGTACAGTGTTGCCCTCTGCCAGGAGACGAAGGATAGCGATAAAATTACCTTCATTCAGTGTTGGAGGTTCTGCAAACTGCACTTGATCATCTCGGTGCCCGCGCAAAGCAATGTGCTGCTTTGTACACAACAGCACGATATCTACGATATAAGGCAATATTGCTCTATTTTCTTAAGCATTTCTCATGGCAATTGTATTAATCTGCGTGTCAATCCGTCTTTCAATGTTTGCCAGTTGGGCTCTCGCACAAGCAGCACGGTCTAAAGATCTCTTGTGGTATTCATTGGTTTCGTGGCTATCAAGTTTCTCTTTAGATTTGTTATAGTTTCTGAAAGGAGTTTTCACTGACAAAGGCCCCTAATGCTTCTTTCTCTTATCTCCTTCTGTTAAAAACAAGAGGCATGACACACACCAGTTGTCAAGAAACTGTATTTTCTCGGCGTCATTTAATTTATCCGATTTTTGAGCGATTCTGCTAACGTCATAGGGTGCAACTAATGGTGAGACATGTGACTCAACTTGCTTTGCAAGACCGCATGTGTTATCTTCAACGTCTAGCAAAAAGGGGAAAGAAAAAAAATCCTATATAAATTAACGTTCATAACCTTCAGCACACATATTATAGAGCTTAGCTATGACAATTAAATTTCAGAGAATTGAATTCTCGGCACTGAATTATAAAATTGTCATAGGTAGGCTCGAATGTACCCAAGAGACAAATTTCGTATCTGGCCATTATTGAAGGACATAGGTGGAAGTGTGTTTTTGAGAAAGGCGTACCTGAAGCGTTAAAACTAGAAAACGATTTTATTCAAGTAAACATAATCTGTTGAAGGTCCGAATTAAAACACAACACTTTAATAGTATTCGGATTTCTTACAAGTTACTACAAATCTAATTCTTCCTACTCCTCTGCATATAGGTAGTTTGGCAGGTTCACTCTTTCCCATTGAGACATGAGGCATTTTCCAAATTGTATGTCTTCATACTGTCTCATCAGCTCTATCCAAACAGTTGGGGGACTCATGGTCGAGTCACAGCAAACTTATTTAGCTTGTTTGTTTGTAACATAACCCTGGCCGTTTGAGGCGTAAACACAGCCTTAAACACTTTAAGACATTTGAGGATTTTACACACCTCAACTAAACCTGAAATGTGTTCATCTTCACTGAGCTGAATGCAATCAGAAATATTTAGGGCTACAAGCGTTTTACACTGCTTAAGGCACCTCAACATATTTACAGCATCAATGCTGGTACACCCATACAATTTGAGAACTTTCAAGAAATGCATGCATTTTATAAAATCTATAGTGGTGATAGATGTATTGAAAGATAAATCAAGAGTCTTTACATTCACACATAATCCAAGAGTGTTCTCAATGTACAAATCCAGATTATTGTAATGCATATGAAAAACATTCCGGACTTGTAAATATCCCCAATTTACTCTTCTTACATACTACTTACCACAATTGGAAACCAGTGATGTCTTAACAGTAGGCTCTCCGGTAAGGGTTTCACTATCGCCAGTTAAATTGGAAGGTTTGTCACTATAAACAAAAATAAAAAGTGTGCCATTTCATTCCGACAAGGACTTTCACTTGGACAAAGAAACACGAGCAAAAAAATCATAAAGACTTACCACTTCTTTGAGAAAAACGTTTTAATTGTGACGATAAGTTTTTCCTGCAAACGCTGTATTTTCTGAATGAACGGAAACTTGAACTGACAACTGGGGGAATCTAACTCTGGAGAGCACTACTTTGCCTGCGGGAACGGAATCTCGTCACGAATTCCTGGTGCACGGGGATCTACTTCGATGGTCTTCGCTACGGACGTCAAGGAAGAGACATAACTTGGTCCAACAGTAGTTTAATCTGCACTTGGCTTCGTAATCGTCGTCATCGGTGTAATCGGGATGTAATCGAAAAAGCTTTACAAATGCACTTGCTTATATATCATTCTAACGAGCTAAGTGTTTACAATATGATAATGCAACTTCTAACATACAAGACGAGCGGAAAAGCTTTAATTACGATAGCGAATCTAAATCAACACTATAAAGTTCTTAAATTAAAAATAGATTGCTAAGATTAAAGATTGAAAAGCTGAAGTTAAGATATAGCAAACTTAGGAAATTAAAAATGAGATAGTTAATTTGAAATTCTCAATTGGTGTTACTGACAGCAAAGAAAACTTATCCCATGAATAGAACTTCATTACTGGAATATAGTTCAGCTGGCAAACTCTCAAGAAACTAATAAAACCTCAAAAAAACTAAACTTAAGTAAACCGCTAACGAACTATTTGCCTTCTAAGTCGGTGTTGGACACGTGCAGGTGTACCAAGAGTCGGCAAAGTACAAAGTAGAACAATTAAATTCCTAGCCGTCAACTGAAAAAAAGACTACTGTTGGTTTTTCCCAAAACTTTTCCAAATAATAAAGAAATGACTGAGCAACGGCGAATTTTCTCATAACATAATGGAACGCTGCATTCCGGTAAACTAGAACCGTGCAAATCAGTAATCACAAATTGCGGAAAACAGTAAAGCAAAATGGATGCCGATCCCAAGAAGTAATATGTCGGGAAAGAACTAAAAAACGAGGCTCAATTTTTCGCGTTGCTTCCAGCCTACTATCATTTCCGTTTTCGGCCTTGCTGGCTTCACAAGGTTTTTTGGTACCCACGTATTTCTATATTTTTTGGGACCATGCATGTATTTCCTTTTTTCACGTATTGGATTTTTATGGTGGGCTTCTCAGAAGGGGGGTGGCTAGCCACCCAATCCACCCCCCCCCCCTGAATCCGCCCCTGATAATGCTGTCAACAAATATCTGAATTTTACCGCTTAACCCGATGTGCTCTATGCGAGGTACCTACTGAATTACCTACTCAATATTACTTTTTGTGCTGCCAATGTTTTGCTGCTCTTCGCGAAATTCTTGATTGCCTCCGCTGTACAGTGCTCACTTGTTGGCTGATAAGTGGCTTTCAGCATCTGATAAAAGAAAGACTGTAGGAATGGCTTCTTTTCGGTGTTCCTGTTATTTTCATTAAAATCAATGCCAGTCTGTTTTGTCCTTTTTCTCCCAATCAAACCGTTGTTCGTAATCTATTTATTTATTTACTCTTTTTTGTAAGTTTTACGCTAGTGCGTATGTTCATGGTGGCTCTGTCAATTCCAAGCCCGCTCATGTCCCCCAGGCATTTGACATGTTGTTTTTAGAAGGTGGCAAATGCATACAAAATCCCCATGAAAGTGCAAATGCCCCACTCATGGGATAACGTAAAAATTATATTTTTGCGATATTGCCGTGTACTCGTGAGCGCTAATATAACGAGAGAAAAAAAAAAATTCTATTTGGTAAATAGCTTGTTAAAATTTGATTCAGTTTAGCTCTATTCATGAACTCAGCTTTATGGTATGGTATTGTATAAAGCGTATTGAAATTGATTCAAACATTTTTCATTTTCCGCATTTTTTCGCGAAGACAAACACAAACTCGCAAAGACGATGTTTGCAGAGAAAACTGTTTTGAAGAAGGCCTATCCCTTCAAACAAAAATACGATCTGTTTTCCAGGTCCTTTTCTCTTTTCAACGACCCACGCCATACTTGCTTCTCGCCTCAATTCTTTGGCACTGTGAAAGACCAAGATGAAGTTTTTGGTGCGGTGGTGGGGCACGAGCTAGTTTCCAATGGGCTACGTCTCAGAAAAAAGAATTTACCTCTACATTCTTTGCGCAGGATTAATCCTTTTGATGTTTAATAAAGCGGGCTTTTGCTTTTAAAAAGTACCCATTTCTAATTCTTTGCATTTGACCAAATTGTCAAATTGCCCTCGGGCAGCCTTTTGTGATCAAATGCCCGGGGGAAACGGCGGGCTTGGAATTGACAGAGCCACAACAATCGTCACTCTAATTGTAGCTTTTATACAATGATGATGTGCAAAATATTAATAATACGACTATTTTCAGCGGCATAAGCCCTCTTCTTCTTGTTTTAAAAAACAAACGAACAAAAACAATGTAAAGCCTATCTTCGCCTGATCGAAAAGATCGCCTGGGTCATTGGCTTGTTTCTCTCCTTTCATAAAACCAGCAATGTACAACTATTCTCGCTATTTTTAAAGATTTTAGATCTTCAGATGCGAGCAGTCCATCAGCGTCAAAGAAAAGAGACTTCCAAAAAGTGCGAGAAGGATAAGAGACAACACGACAAGGTGAATTTGTTTTGCCGTAAGTGCCAGGTGTTCGCTTGCAGTGGAAATGACATCAGGTGTATAAAGGAAGCCCATCACGTGGTCATCGATAAAGACTTTACATCCAAATTTTATTTCAAGAAAAGCAAGTGTCCAAGAGTGTTTAATGAAATTGAACTAACAGGTATATCAACTTTGTCCTTAGAACAACTCAAGGTGGCTCAAAACAGTTTCCAACGCTTTCCGAGACTAAACGTTTGATGGGTCATTATAACTGCTCTTAATCAACTGTTGCTTTAATCATGTTATCCAAAAAAACTGCCATTTATTGGTGAGCATGTTGATTTCATTTTCGTGACACAATATAAATACTTTGGAATATTCAAGGTGATCTGAACCCCATTGATTAAGACGTTTTTTGATTTCATGACGTTTTTTGATTCCAGCGTGGCCGAGTGGTTTAGGGCGCTGGTGTTGTAATCCGGAAGTCCCGGGTTCAAGGCCTCCAGCCTGCCACTAGCGATCATGTGTATTAGAAAGGTGAAATCTGATCCCACATTTAGGAGAATCAGATATACCAGATTACCCGCATAGTCGGTAGCAAAGAAGATGTCCGATTTTTAATTTTAGATTATTTTAAATTGTAAAAGTATATTACGCATTGTATTGGACCTACTTTCAAGTCTGATTATGTATATTTTATCCACTTTAACTTGTAGGTTAATTAGGTGTTAGGTAGTTACGCATGACCCCTCAAGCATGTAATACTATTAATCTCATCGTGTTTAAATAAAGGATCTTACTTACTTACTTACTTATTAAATATAAAGCAAAAGTAACTTACTAAATAGAAATATAAACGTATACAACGAAGTTAAAAGCTAATATCACAACAAGGCATTATTAAGGCATCAACTGATAAAGAGCGGTCGTAATCGGCGGGCCATCACATTTTGAAAAGTGCTTTAAACTGTTTTGAACCACCCTAAGTAGTGGGACTGAACAGAAACAAACTCAACATATTGTGACTTCTTGCCATGTTTTTATCAGGGCCTTTGCACTGCTTGGATTGCGATGCCGAGTGGGGTGTGATGCTGAAGTATCAGTCCAAGGAAATGCCTTGTATCAAAGCTTCCTGCTTTGGATTTGAGTTCGAGAATGAGGCTGGCGTAAAAACGACATTCTCCTTCAAGAAGTGGAAAGATGTGCGTATGAATGTTGAAGGTTTCGAGCACTGCGAAACACAAGTTTTAGATTGTTTCTTGGACTTAGCTGAGCTGTGTTTAGATTAGCTATCCTGCGGTCTGTAGGGAAGGAAAAGGGAAGATTATTTAGCTAGTAGCAATGACAATTATTACCACAGAATATAACTATAAACAAAGCAGCGTTATGTGCGGACACGCACAAAGAGGATTTAAAGTAAGGTAGAAATAACAGACGCGTAATTGATGTTGGCAATAAAAATGTAGTTTACGTAGAATAATTAAGGTTTGCTCAGAAGGGAGGGGGTGTATTAAAGCAAAACTTTGGTTGAGTCATCACTGGCAGTGTGCACGGTGATTTAGTGTGGCGTCACGCTACTTTACTAATAGCCCTATCTTGCCTCCTTGTGTAGCCAATAGGCAGTTTTAACAAATCATGACGGCGACGGCAACGAGAACGCCGCTAAAAGGTTTTATAAGTAGAACAATAACTGTGCACCTGCGTTTGGAATCTTGATACATTTCATTGCCGTCTTCTACAAAACAACTACGTGAAATGACCAAGTTCTGCGTATTTTGGAGAACGCGAACCGTAATGGCTAATTCAGTTTCGTATCTTTCTTTGGAATTGAACGCAGTTATTGCATATTTAGCCCGAGCAAGTTTTACGACGGTAGACAGTACTAAAAAGATCTACACAGTTGAGACTTTGACTGGTAAAATGTAAATCCATTTTTTTGAAGGCGTCGTCCTCACCGTCGCCGTTGTCAGTCCCTAATCACTGCGCAGGACTTGATTCATCTTGCTCGCTTTGTGGAGCTAGCCACATACATAACAAGAAAAACGTATTGTGGGAGCCGCATCAGAATTACAGTGCTAGAACCAAAGGGCACATGCCTGAAAATATATTGTCTTTCTCTGAAATTAAGTAGCATTTGTGTTCGAATTCCTGTAAGTAATAGTTACCTATTGTTAAGACCAGGCTTCCGGACATACGCTATTTTGATAAACTAAAATCACTTTTGTAAGGATCGGTAGGATCAACAGTTACGAAGCGGCATAGTCACTTAGAAATGAGGAACGACAGCAAAATGGCATTTATTAAAAGGTCCCTGCTTCATGGGTCCAACAATGTATATAAAAAATCATAACTTTAGCCTTAATGCAAATGTGAAAAAATCTTTAATGTAAAACTAAAATATGTGGCTGAAGATCCTTAGAATGGAGCAAGTATTCACTTGTTTTCAGCTATTCATATTCATATATCAGCTTCAAATTAACACTGAGTCAATTTTTGCCAAGTTTGATTATTTCCTTGATGGCATTATACAAAATAATTTCACGCTTGATGACTATCGATGAACACGGCCACACGCTTTTGCACAGCGGCACTGTGCAAATGAGCCTATCTAATTTAGTAGGGACCCTCGTCCCCTAACAACGGCTTTGCCTAAATATACTTCACCAATTTTAATAATGTCTAGGCTTAATGTGACACTTAATCAGAGAGGTAACAGCTAATTTTAAGTAACGATCCGTGCAAGAGGTATGCATCTGAAATGCAGGGCACGTGTGAAGGTGGCATAAATAAATGTTTGATATCAATTAAAATCCTGGCCGTTGATTGGCTGTAGAGTCCAAATTGGGCTAAAAATGACGTTCGATTGTCTTTTTTACTGTTTTTAGTAATAAATTCGGTTTCAGCACCTTCATCTTTGTGTAAAGCGAGTCTTGTGGCCATGGCATATAGTGAGCTTTTCCAATGTAAATTAGATTTGGAAGTTTCAGTTTCTTTTTTCTGAAAGTCGAGAAATGTCTCCTAAGCCTTTGTGCTGTTGTTGAATTCACCACGCATGGGGACCGCATGGGGACTCAGATGCCGCCGGACTCAGGATCGCCACAGCGGTTCAGCTAAATGTCGGCCAAGTACATGATGCTGTCGATGCTGTCAAATGATGCTACCTACGAAAAGCACAGAGTTTTCATTTCGCAAAGTACAGAGTTTTCGTTTTGCAAAGTACAGATTATTGATTTCCCAAAGTGCAGATTATTCATTTCGCAAAGTACGGATTCTCATTTTGCTTCGTTTCGTTTCACAAAAAAACATTCGCAAAGTACAATAAGCCAAAAAGCTAAGTTTTACAAACTATGGTCTCGTTCTCTAAGCCGATCGCAAACCAAGCGTTAGACTTGCGATCTATAGAGTTCTTCTTCTTCTTTTTTATACATATTTTTTTTTCTGGATCGCTTGGCAGTTATTAATCGACGTATGGATGGGTTCCTTCGATTCCTAAAATTTGAGAAAAAATCAGACTACTTGTCATTTAGTTATTTGAAAACCTTGACTGGCTGTCGGTCATCTAGCCACATCGAATTGTTTTTTCGGCAGTGGCCGTGGGCATGAATTTTTTCTGGGGGGAAGCATTGCGTGACATCCCAAAAAACGGCTGCGGAGGCGACCAGTCGCGTACCGCCTTCGGCCAGTATAAATCTTCCAGGCAGAAACTTGCAGCAAAAGTTGTGAAACTTATCTCTTCGATAGATCAACGAATCAACCACCTTTTCAGCTGTATAATTTTGGCGTTCTGTAATTTCTCTGAACACACAAAACATGTTTGATTTCTCTTGTTGATAACCTGATGAATCGTGTGACTTTCCTGGCACGGCTGCATATTAATTTCGATGCGGGAATTCAACTTGGGAAGTTCTGTGGTCAGAATAGGCCCTTTGCAGCTGGGGTCACGTGACCAAATTTTTCCTAGAAAATTTTTATATTATGGGCTATAACTTAAAGAATGCCAGAAATGGAAAGAGCGCATCGAAAATACCAAAATGGCCAAGTTTGAGCCCCCTGGAATGAAAGTGTAAGTTTATACGACAGTTTGAATTTTCGGAAAATTTAGAAGTTTTGTATGGGAAATGTTGCTAGAGAGCAAGGTCTTGCTCTCCAGCAACATTTTCCATACAAACCTCCTTATTTTTTTAAAAATTCAGGCTGTCATAAAATCTCATCTTTTAATGATGGGGGCCTCAAATTTGGCCGTTTTGATATTCTCGACATGCTTTTTCCATTTCTGGCATTTGTTAAGTTATAGCCCATAATTTTATGAAAAGTAGGTCACGTGACGGCTTAGCTGCAAAGGGCCTATTAAAATTTGTGCTTGACAGTGACTCTTGTTAACGTTAGAAATCCAATCTAGTTCCCAGAGCCCACGTGCCTTTTGGTGCGGTCAAAAAAATTTAACATCGAGCGACTGGAGGTCACCTTCGGATGTTGCGTAACAAGCACTTACGATGATCACACGATGTCACCGGATGTTGGTATTAAAACAAGAAGACGCCTTAAGGCGTTTACGCGGGATGTATTGGTTTGGTAAGAATTATGTTGAATGGCGTTGGAAGGTTGAGTAGTGTATCAACAACAAATGTGTGCAGGAGAGACGGAGATGTTGAGTACTCCAACTGTGAAAGATATAAAAGCCAAGAAGACATGATGAGAATGAAGTGGGCGTGAAGACCTTTAATAATAGTTACGGTTGCAGGGAGAATATTATTGTGGTAAATGACCTTTTCCGGGAGAAATAAGCGTGGTGTGTGTGTCCGGACCGTTCATGAGACAAATTTACCATGGGAAATATCCATAGGTAAGGGAGAAAAGGCACTGAGGCTTTTCATTTACTTGAACATGAAACCGTCATTTTTTTAAACGGGTTTCTTTGCACGGTATAAACTTGGAAGAAGAGGCCTCATGTTGGTGGTGAGCTGTGGTGCGAAAAAGTAGCCTCTGCCGACGAAGGATTTTTTTCGTGCTCTTGACCACATTGGTTGAGTATTGTGTGAGCGTTGTGTACTAGGAGTCGAGATCAGAGTTGTGGCAATTTTTTATTCGCGCAAAAGTCGCGCCATTTGACGACAGAACTGACGATTAATTTTGGTTAGGAATTGCGTGACGAATTGCGGGCATTGAAGGGTTGTTGGGAATGACTACTTTTCGTAAGGTAGCTCACAGTGTGAAAATGTAGCCTTTGCTCGGCGGGTATTTGTCCTGTTGAGAAAGATTGACGTTGATATGAGGAAAAAATATGGTGCAACTTTTTGTAACTACTGTATACCTGGCCTCCCACGCAGACGTTCTTAGGCTTGTCACGCGTTCCTCCCCAGGAACGGGGAGGAACGCGTGACAAGCCTAGGAGATTCAACCTAAATATATCACTAAATACAGCATTTGCAGACATTGATGCAAAAGAATTGCAGCGTTCTCTTAAATGAGCCCAAATAGGTTCTCGAATTAACATCAAAACTATTTGAAGATCATAGTTTTCTAATTGAAAACAGGCCTCTGATAATTTTTGAAAAAACTCATTACGCTCAATACAGTTTAATGAGTCTTTAAAAACGGCAAATGTAAGTTCTAGAAAACAGTCTACTGCGCACGAGAATTTTCCTGTATGAGTAAAACAATAGTTCATGAAATGTCTTTGATACTTAAGTTGTCTGTTGTGACGTGATAGCTCTGGTCTTATCTTTAGGTACGTTACCGAACATGTTGCCATTTATAATGTGCGCTTCTTTGTTAGTAATGACGTAAGGATTAAAGCTTCCATGTGAAGCATGAGGTATTCTTCTCAACAAATACTTTCCCCTGTATCTCTCAATGTGAATAGGAAAACATTGGAAATCGTACGCGCATCGATTAGAAATTTTAACATTAGCGAAATCAATACTCTGGTTATGTAATGTCAAAATGGATATCACATACAGTAAAAGCAACATGGTGAGGATCTACTCACAGCTAGCTTTAATTATCAATGGTTCGACGACTGTGAACTCGCTTATGAACTCGTTGGTTCGACTTGAACTCGTTGGTTCGGTGACAAATTATTAACCTGGCCACAGTTTCAAAAAACAACACTCTGTGCAGCTATTCACGTTTAACTACACAATTTCGAAACGAATCAAAATAACAAACCATTTATCCGATGTAAAATTAACTCCACTTTATCACTCTACTACGGTGGCCCACAACTGTCACGGCAAAAGAAATAACCTCACGGCGAAAAGGAAAACCTCACGGCAAAAGAAAAAGACTCACGGCAAAAGAAATAACTTCACGGCAAAAAGAAAAAGACTCACGGCAAAAAGAAAAGACTCACGGCAAAAAGAAAAACCTCACGCCAAAAAGAAAAAGACTCGCGGCAAAAAGAAAAACCTCACGGCAAAAAGAAAAAGACTCACGGCAAAAAGAAAAACCTCACGGCAAAAAGAAAAAGACTCACGGCAAAAAGAAAAACCTCACGGCAAAAAGAAAAAGACTCACGGCAAAAGTAAAAGACTCACGGCAAAAAGAAAAACCTCACGGCAAAAAGAAAAAGACTCACGGCAAAAAAGAAAAACCTCACGGCAAAAGAAAAAGACTCACGGCAAAAGTAAAAGTCTCACGGCAAAAAGAAAAACCTCACGGCAAATAGAAAACCCTCACGGCAAATAGAGAAACCTCACGGCAAATAGAAAAACCTCACGGCAAATAGAGAAACCTCATCTCAAAACTTCTTTCAATGCGATCATTCAAAACTTCTTTCAATGCGATCTTTGGCGATTTCAAGGAAGTATGCACAAGATTAGGCAAAACTACAGTATGCAAGGACACTTTTGGTGACATAATTTGTGGCTCCTTCAGCTCGGCACCAGTGAATATCAAGAAAGAAAAATGGCTCCTTTGGCTCCAGAGGAGTAGAGCCAATCGAGCCGGTCGGGTCGTTTGTAAATAGATACATTTGTAAAAGCAGGTAAAAGTGGCCCTGTCTTCTGTAGTGTAGCACAAAGGAAGCTGATTCTGTAATATTCGAGGAACGTTTATTTCTATTCGGTTTATAGTGTTAAGACTGCATTAGAAAAAAAGGGGTCGAGACATTTAAGGTCTACAATACACTTGATTAAGTTCTTAAACTCTATTCAACTGAAATAAAGTCAGTTTAAACACAAATGCAAATCGTCTCAACGTGCGAGTATAAATTTAACGAAAAGCTATTCGAAATGCTCACCTTTCCCACAGTTTGAACAGTAGTTGACGCCATCCGAAACTTGTCGCCCACAGTTACAGCAAAACATCTTCCTGACGACCTCCTTCAAATGTTCGACCCAAATGTTCCAAGATGGCGCAAATGGCGGGAAGTGATGAGCAGCCGCTGACCCCTTTACTGCATTTTCTTATCCCATGGTGCACCTTGATAACTCGCCCCAACCCCACGTGAGGACATACTTTGACTTTTGCCGTGAGGTTTTTCTATTTGCCGCGAGGTTTTTCTATTTGCCGTGAGGTTTCTCTATTTGCCGTGAGGTTTTTCTATTTGCCGTGAGGTTTTTCTTTTTGCCGTGAGACTTTTACTTTTGCCGTGAGTCTTTTTCTTTTGCTCTGAGGTTTTGCTTTTTTGCCGTGAGTCTTTTTCTTTTTGCCGTGAGGTTTTTCTTTTTGCCGTGAGTCTTTTACTTTTGCCGTGAGTCTTTTTCTTTTTGCCGTGAGGTTTTTCTTTTTGCCGTGAGTCTTTTTCTTTTTGCCGTGAGGTTTTTCTTTTTGCCGTGAGTCTTTTTCTTTTTGTGAGTCTTTTTCTTTTTGCCGTGAGGTTTTTCTTTTTGCCGTGAGTCTTTTTCTTTTTGGCGTGAGGTTTTTCTTTTTGCCGTGAGTCTTTTCTTTTTGCCGTGAGTCTTTTTCTTTTTGCCGTGAAGTTATTTCTTTTGCCGTGAGTCTTTTTCTTTTGCCGTGAGGTTTTCCTTTTCGCCGTGAGGTTATTTCTTTTGCCGTGACAGTTGTGGGCCACCGTACTTTTCCCTTCCCACACCATGAAAAAGGCCCTAGGAGCGAGGTTGATAGTGTGTTGTTTAGGAGTGCTACCTCTTAGGCCATTTACTTTTTTTTTGTTTACTGTCGAATGCGTTCTCTAATTATCGGTCTGTCGGTTGGTCAGTCGGAAATTAAAAAAAGCCAAAACATGAAAAAAAAAAAGAAAAAAGAAGAAGACTCGAACTAGGAGGCCTAGTACCTCAGCATAATAACATGCGGAGCCTGGAAACGGCAAGACGTGGTTAACTCAAACGTGAACAGCGAAAAAAAGATGATAGAACATTGACTGTATTGGAATTATGTGTAATTACCTTCTTCATAACATTTTTTGGAAAACGCGAAAACGGGCAATAGCCTTGGGGGATAAAAAAAAGTACGCCACGCCCACAAACGAGGACATTGGACAAACAAGTAACTGGTCGAAACTAGTAGCAGCATATCTTCCTGTAGCCCGACTTACGATCTTAGATCGTCTTGTTGTATAACGATCGAAATCGGTCTTTGAAAAAACAACGGAAACGTTTCCAAACTTTCCATCAGTCTTCTGTGTTATTGACAGATCGGATCGAAATCCACCAATCACAGCCCGATAGCATGACGTAGAGAAGGTTAGAAGGTCACACTAGTGGCTGCAATTGGTGGATTTCGATCCGATCTGTCAATTGCTGGTTTTCAGTGTCACGCCATTCAAAATAGACTAAAATAAAAAATCAAAACCGTTTAATAGATTAAGTCCAGAATCTGGAAATAGAAAGAAGGTACATATGCAAAGACTCTCGCCAAGATTCAGATCACAGCAATTTTTCTCATGGAAGATATGCGAAGAAACGTTTTCCCCAAATTTATAGAGATTTGTATGGAGACGCCATGCTGGTGCCCATGTACATGGGCACCAACATGGCGGCCGGAAACCAGTAGAAACATCTGTCACTGAGTTTTGCTACGAAAGAGTGAATTTATCTCTCGAATAACTCAAAAACGTAACAATAGCACTTTATTCTAATACAAGAACTGTTCAGATAGCAGAATTCCCCGAAATAAGTCACCTTTTAAACCAACATAACAGCTCTCTCACCCGTCATGTAATGTCACGTCACACAGAAGTTTAGAAATTCAAGGGTAGTCTATCACTAAACCAAGAACCCATTCGGAGTGAAAATATGTATGAATATTAGTTTTTAGCTGCTCAATATTTCTGAAGTTTAAAATTTAGTGACGTCATGTGAAAACCAGCAATAACACGGAAGACTGACGGAAATTTTGGAAACGTTCACGCAGGTGTTTTGTTTTCCAAAGTCGCGCATCGATCAACGAAAACGGTGGAGTTTAAATAATTGCATCCAAAGGGAACTTGAAATATTCTCGGCTAAATCCCCTCATAACTAGCTTCCTATAGCATGCAATCATCCAGATATCAAATGCATAAATGCCTTCAGAGAAAGTTGGGCTGTTTACTTTGCACGGTATGTCAATCATTCCATAGATGTTGAATTTGGTCGGCGATCTTTTTGTGATCAAGGAAACTTGTGCCGGTACTGCACAGTAGTTCGAAGTGTCAATGGTTAGCCCACATAAATCCAGTCCCCTTGTTATACAAAAAAAACTAGCAAGGATTATGCTATCAGAAATAAAAACATCGATTGTTCGTTTTTTATTATCTTCATGTGATGTCGCTGCCCGTTGAAAGCTGGTCGTCGTCGTGTCGCGTTGGCTTGTAAAGTTTCTCTTTCTAAACTCGAACAATGTACTGGATGCGGTCCTCAGCGCTGACCTTGGGGAACAGCGGTGTTTTAAATTCCTAACAAAACAGCTTGTATCCTTAAACAAAACTAAAACTAGGTATATCTATCGATAGAGTGCCAACGAGCGAATAATTTGTGCTATAATAAGGGGTTTATTAATACAGCATAACGGATTTTTGGTTCTCTTCTGTTGCAAACATTACCGAGAGAAAATTATTATGCGTTTACCGGCCGGTAACGTTCGTCACGCAATCCCTGAATATCAAGAGTATTGGAATGTATCGCTGCTCGGTCGAACTTTCAGTTCAATATGATGGGCAAAGTCAAAGTGAAAGTGAACACGCTAGTTTGATTGATGAACACGACTCGTTTAATTCTGTGGCAAAACAGATCCGATTTGTGTTTTGAACACTGGATTCGACTGTATGATAAACACGCTCGTTCAGTTCTGTTCGGAAACACTGCCGACTCAACCTTCAGTTCGATATGCTAGATTTCAACACTGGATTTGCTCTAGTGGTTCGACTGGTGAACACAATCTTTCCAAAAAAGCTGCCCGATGGAACTTTCAGTTCGATATAGGTAAACAGAGAAGGAATACACTGTTTCGATTCATGAACACGCTCGTTCAATTCTGTGGTGAACACGCTGGTTCGTTTTCGTGTCGATTTTGTGTCTTGGATCTGCAGTTTTCCTGAATATTCGAATAAGAAGAAGAGTTTTGTAAAGGGTACGCTCCCCAATTGAACTTTCATTTCGATAAAGTGAGAGAGGAAACACACTGGTTCGATATGTTCTGAGACTATGAAATTGTTCACAGTTGGATAAACACAACAGCAAAGAAAATTCCACGAGACAAGTCTAGATGTAACGCGCCTCCTGATTGGCTAAAAACTACAATAGCTCGAATAGTTTCGTCCTTGCAATTGGCTCAAACTGACCCATTGTTACATCTTACACCTTACAGAGCTCGATCGAGAATTTTTTCGCATACGCCATTCTTCGCGCGGCACTATTCTCTGCCGCCTCGCCAGCCGAGCGTCTTCGCTCGGCTGGCTCGTTGGCAATAATTTCTTCCATGGCCGATGGGAAACCGTTCGTTGCTTGTGGTTTCTGTGGTGCGAAGATCTCATCTGTGATTGGTTACAACACAATAAACATTCCAGACATATTTCAGGTGTTCACGGCAATATAATCAGCGCTGTAACTATTTTGCAATAGAAACTTTTCAAGACGTTTATCTTTCGGTACGCGCCGCAGGGACGCTGGCTTATTTTGTCGACTGAAGCGTCACGCGACAAGAAATGTAGTGAAAATTTTGATGGCGTCTCTGGTTCTATTTAGTATAACTCGGTGATTTCAACAATGAAATGATCGCCATCTGCAAAACAATGTGTAATCGAAGTATTTATGATGCACCGTGAAACTTTACTGTCGTGAATCTTGTTGACAGGCGACGGCTAGTTGTTTTTGTCGCTGCCGTTTTTCGAAGCGTCACGACAAGATGTGAAATGGTTCTGTTTGGAGCAAGATGAAGTTAATGATTAACACGAACGGTAAAATGTTCTGATGGAAATCCGACTACAAGTTTTTCCGGATATGTTGTGTAACGACAGTTTATTGCAATAAAATTATTGTAACGTACGCTACAGAACGCATTCTATAAAAATATTTTGTGAAACTGTGGCTAGTGCTACCGTATTTGGCACGTAGCGATTTAGGCAGCCCATATAATCCCAGTATTACCGGGCCATTGAAACAACATTCAACTACAGTATTACAAAGAAAGCAACAATAAGCTGGCTCATAAATACTAATGAGCATACGCGTATACTTTGTATACGCTTATACGCGTATGGCCATACGCGTATACGCGCATGGTAATACGCGTATTGGAATTCGCGTATTTCGCGTACGTTTTGGTTCGCTTATTTCTGAGCGGTACTGTAGACACTCTTCTTTTAGTCCCTGTATAATTCTAAATTAGAACGTGACAGTTGCACAAAGACATTCAATGAAATATTTCTAAAGTTATTGTAGGTTATATTCTTGCAAAGGCAAATAATGATTTTTTTAAAGTTACTGTTATCTTTTTGCAAAGACAATCGAATGAACACTGAGTTAGTTATACCCTATTACACCATTTTAGAAGAAAAACCAGTTACATGTAGTTCTCTTTGTAATGAAATCAGTTTTCTGTGAACATGCAAAACAAAATAGCAGCTACGTATTGTAAAACCAATAGCAAAAACAAATCTAATTAGGCTTTAAAGTTATTGTTCTCTTCATGCAAAAACACAAGTTAATGAGACACTTAATTTCTCTGTTACTTATCCTGCTGCATCATTGTTACACAACGAATAAAAATTATCGTTCTGATTAACACAATTTTCTTGCCACTAGGCAATCAAAAATTGTACATAATAGCCATATTTTGCGAGGCAGTAGTTCCGTTTTGTTAGTTATACAATATTTTTACCAATTTTTCAAAAAGATAACACCAGATATAGTAACATTGTAGTTAATTATATCTAATAATAAACTCATTTGTAAACAACTACAGCTTCGTCAATTTTCCATACTTTATTCATTCCAAACTCCTATTCCCTCTTCCGCCTTGTCTTTTCTAGCCTGGATTTCAGACGATTACTTCGACTCATTTTCCCCCTGAGAGAGTAAAAATGATCTAAAATAATCGTCTTAACTGCAGACTACACCTTCTCTGATCCGCGTTAGAAGACTATTACAACATAACAACATTCAAAAATTACGGTATCGACTATGATAATTTGCAAATAAAAATAATGCCGCACTTTGCATCACTGGGGCAGCTGTAGTGTGTGTAGGATTAGTTGTTCTAGAAAGACCCCGTTGCATGCTGGGGGCCATGTGCTTAAGGAGACCCGCCATCTTGTGTGTGTAATCTGGAGTTGTGCGCGGAATAAATCTTAATATTACATGGTGGCAGCGGATTTTGGAAACAATCCACGTTAAAGAATGCCAGGTGGCGAAGGACAAAACACATCAGCCACGGAGACGGTTAATCAGGCCCACACGACCACACAAATTCCTCTCCCCGGAAAGTTCGAAGAGGCAAACAGTCCACAAGCAGCAGATGCATGGCCAAAGTGGTTTCGCCGATTCGACCGGTACAGAGTAGCGTCAGGGCTAAACAGTAAACCGCAAACCGAACAGGTCAGTACTCTCCTTTATGCAATGGGTGATAGTGCCGACGATATTCTCCAAACGCTTCGATTAGACGAAGGAACTGTCTCCTACGAGGAGATTAAAAAATCATTAAACGACTATTTTGCTGAACGACGAAACATAATCGTGGAGAGAGCGCGTTTTAACAAAAGGTCGCAAAAACCTGGAGAATCTGTCGACGCATTCATCCA
>OZ026595.1:12653650-12666150 GCA_964020085.1 Micromussa lordhowensis
AAGAATGAAGACCCATATCCAGCCCTCCTTGCTTACCGATCTACACCTTTGCAGAATGGTTTTTCACCCAGCGAGTTGCTCATGGGGCGCCGCCTGCGAACTAAAGTTCCTGTTATGCCCAGTGTCCTCAAACCTAATGTGCAAGATACCGACAGGCAAAGAGTGCAATTGAGAGAGGACGAATACAGGTCAAAACAACAGATTTACCATGACAAACGACACCAAGCCCGTGCCCTCCCTTCACTAACCACTGGCGAACAAGTTTGGGTGCGAGACCAGAACCGGGAAGGTCAAATCTTGGGAGCCACAGAACAACCAAGGTCTTACTTAGTGAGGACTGAGATGAGCACTCTGCGACGTAATCGGTCTGTTATAGTTTCAACCAGTTCGCAACCAGCCTCTCCCTCTAACGGGCCAACTATGGCACCTCAGGATCAAACACTGCCTGTGAGCCACACGCCTTCAAAGGTTTCTAACCCCGTCCCAGAGAACCTACCGGCTGAACCTCCAACACCTGCTACATGCAGATCAACAACAGCTGTGTCCACTCAAGGAGGCCATCCAAATACTGAGAATTCTGCAACAGAGCATGTTACACGCTCAGGAAGAGTGGTAAAACCACCCCAACGGCTAGATCTGTGAACATTTAACAAACCAAACTTGCTATAACTTTTCATATTAGTATTGTTACATTCATGTTGAGTTTACTGAACTGCGTACACTGAGCTAACACTCAAACTTTGGGGGGAGATGTAGGATTAGTTGTTCTAGAAAGACCCCGTTGCATGCTGGGGGCCATGTGCTTAAGGAGACGCGCCATCTTGTGTGTGTAATCTGGAGTTGTGCGCGGAATAAATCTTAATATTACAGTGTGAACTATTACTAGTTATATTTCTTAGTTTTAGACACGCATGGCGTGACTCCTGTCACGGAAGTTTCGCAATATCCGACAAGTATCCGAAGATGTTTGCGAAGATGAGCTCCGAAGATAACCTCCAGTAGCTCGATGTTAAAATGTTTTGACCTTTTGGTGCTGGGAACGAGATTGTTACAAATCATGCTCGCGTAGTCAAGCGCAGCGGTCGTCCGTTATCTTTTTTGCTGGCGTGTTAATTCTTGCTCTCAACTCTTATTTTTTACGTTCTTCTTCAGTTAAATCAATCTCCGTAATATATCGTTTGTTGACATCACAAATAGAAATGCCAAGAAAAGATGGCATTCTTGAGGTCACCCGTTAGGGATACCTTGAGACTTACCTCCCCCAGAGGCTGTACGGACTTACGGACGGATGCTCCCTCGTACGGTGACGTCATAACCACAGTTACCAGGACTTGGTAAATTCTGTATACGAGCCAAGTGGCGAATCAGGCCGGGTCTTATCCGGGTTTCCGTGCCATGAAACGACTAGGAATATTTCTACTCCCCCCTGGATGGGATGCCAGTCCATCGCATGGTTACCCCCGGCATTAAATTCGCCGGTACCCATTTATACACCTGGGTGGAGAGAGGCACTGTGAGGGTAAAGTGTCTTGCCTAAGAACACAACGCAATGTCCCAGGCCAGGGCTCGAACCCGGAGCGCTCGCTCCGGAGTCGAGCGCACTACCCATTTATGAAGCGGTATTAGTGTCAAAATTAAGGTCGCATTTCATTGTACTGATCTTGCATTTTATGCTTTACTTTTCGTATTTAATGTTGAATCAGTTGCATTTTCATACTGTGTTGCGAATTGCGAGCCAGCCGAGCGAAGACGCTCGGCTGGCGAGGCGGCAGAGAATAGTGCCGCGCGAAGAATTGCTTATGCAAAAAAATTCTCGATCGGCCTTTGTGTCAGTGTAAGATGTAACAATGGCTCAGTTTGAGCCAATTGCAAGGACGGAACTATTCGAGCCATTGTAGTTTTTAGTCAATCAGGAGGCGCGTTACATCTAGACTTCAGAGACTTGTCTCGTGTAATATCGTTGTTTTCTTTGCTGTTGTGTTTATCCAACTGTGAACAATTTCATTGTCTCAGAACATATCGAACCAGCGTGTTTCCTCTCTCACTTTATCGAAATGAAAGTTCAATTGGGGAGCGTACCCTTTACAAAACTCTTCTTCTAATTCGAATATCGAGGAAAACTGTTAGACAAGAGCAAATCCAAAACACAAAATCGACACGAAACCGAACCAGCGTGTTCGCCACAGAATTGAACGAGCGTGTTCATGAATCGAAACAGCGTATTCCTTCTCTGTTTACAAATATCGAACTGAAAGTTCCATCGGGCAGCTTTTTTGGAAAGATTGTGTTCACCAGTCGAACCACTAGAGCAAATCCAGTGTTGAAATCTAGCATATCGAACTGAAGGTTGAGTCGGCAGTGTTTCCGAACAGAACTGAACGAGCGTGTTTATCATACAGTCGAATCCAGTGTTCAAAACACAAATCGGATCTGTTTTGCCACAGAATTAAACGAGTCGTGTTCACCAATCAAACTAGCGTGTTCACTTTCACTTTGACTTTGCCCATCATATTGAACTGAAAGTTCGACCGAGCAGCGATACATTCCAATACTCTTGATATTCAGGGATTGCGTGACGAACGTTAACGGCCGGTAAACGCGTTATAATTAACCGCGCGGCCATGGGCCGAGCGCGGTTCTTGCTCTGCACGGTTTTTTTTTTCGTTTTTGTGTCACCAGACGCAGACCTCCGCGGATGATGTCTTCATCAACCAATCACAGGCCAAACTCCCACTCGGCCAAATGTCGTCACCGAATGATGTCATCATCAGCCAATTACAGGCCATTTCTCAGCTCTTTTCGTCATACCTCCCCTCCGGAAAGTTTTGTCTAGTTAGCGAATTGAATATTCATAGTCGGGGAGAAATAATTGGGCGAAAATCCCTCGGAGTTGGACGTCAAGACATTTGCAAGGATAAAGAATGTAATTTAGGACCTGTTGCTGGCTACTACGGCTGAAATTATCTAGAGTTGTATTTTTGTTTTGCTTGCATGTTCACTTTCGAAGGGAATATTCAATGCGCTAAAGAAGGTAGTCAGCCATGGAATGCGCTGATGCTGATAAATATGACCGTATTTACTGTAATGCCCTTATGGTGATAAATAAGATCGTGTTTACTTTGCCAGAAGCAATGGTGGAGTTTTCTGGGAAAAAAAATATAACCTCGGCACTCGTCAAAACCTTTGCAAATATATATTCGTTTGAAAGGTCAATTCTCCTTCGAGCTACAGGTAAACAAAAATCTCCGATTACCAATCACGCAACCACGCTATGCAAAGAATGTGAAATAAAATCTCTTTCAATCCAGGCACTGAGCTTACTTTGAATCACGCAATCTCTATTGTTTCCAATGGGTAATGTTTACTCGCAAAACGCTGTTGCTAAATATTTAGAAAACAGTTCAACTTTAAAAGCGCGGTTATAAGTTGTTTTCAACTTCTTGTTTTCTCTCGGCAATGTTTGCAACAGAAGAGAACCAAAATATACTGTACTAATAAACCCTTATTATAGCACAAATTATTTTCTCGTTGGCACTCTATTGATAGGTATACCTAGTTTTATGATGGTAAAAGGAGGTTCATTTTAAGCTATTTTATGAAGGTCCTTTTTTACCCCTGAGTACGTTCGGGCTACTACGACATATCCCAGGAGCCTTTGTTATCGGTAATCAAATCAAACATGGCGGACGAGAACTTGACCTTGCTGCGTTTGGTGCGAGACGCAATTTTAAGTATTGTTAGGCAGTTGGACGGTGGTAATGTCAGCGAAGACATGATATATTATTTGGCTTTCAGGCTGGATCAGTTGTATGGGCATATCCTTCGATTAACAGCAAGTAATATAAACTTAAGAGAAGTAGAGCCTCTCATTTGCTAAGCAGTGTCGGAAATCGTACTATGCAAATGAGGTTCTTTTTAGGTCACGTGATATGTAAGACAGATAGGCCTCGTGGTTCAAAAACATGGCGGAGACGTTTCTAAACCTGTAAACTCAAGGCGGTTCATTAAATCAAGGAAGTGACAACTCTTGATATTTTTATTTGGTGTACCGGGTAAAACGTTTCCCACACCAAAAGTGGCGATCCTGCCAGGACGAAAACCGAACGGAATTGGAATAAAACGGATAAACAGCTGTCGACTCCGCGAGCGAGTGGAAATTTACAAACCTGAACATGGTGGAAGTCGCTGAACAGCGCTACAAGAAGGAGCTCCATAAAGCAACCTACTACGTCAACGAGATTAAGGAAACGGTCAATTTCAGCGTTAAAGAAGATGTATTGTCAGCGTACGAGAAGATATGTGATGTCAGCAAAACCTTGGAAGCTTCAGCAAATCTTGTTAAGGACGCCATGTTGGATGATGAAAAATCATTCGAAGATGAAAAGGGCTGGTCACATGCTCACAAGGAGGAATTAGTACCTATTCATGAGTTGAGAAGCAGACTTAAGGATGAATTGAGACAACTGGAGACACAAGAGCTGCACAGACGGGAGGAGGATTGGTTCAAAAAGAAGATCGAACTCGAAATGGAATTAGAGAAGAAGAAGGCTGAGCAAGAAGCGGCCAAACCTCAAGCAGTGAAGTTGCAGAAGTACACCATATCACCATTCAAGGGCGATTGCAAGGACTGGCTTCGATTTTGGAATCAGTTTGTTGTGGAGGTGGATAACTCGAAGATTTCTGAGATAAGTAAATTCAATTATTTGCTAGAATTAGTTGAAGGGGAACCTAAAGAGCACATTCTGGGCCTGCCACACACCCCTGACGGCTATAACGAAGCCAAGAAAATTCTTGAACTAACCTTTGGAAAGGACATTAAGGTCCACAAGGCCTTAATGTACTGTTTAAAACGCGAGCAGCAGTGTTTTATCGGGTTTAAAAACACGAGGCGTAGCCGAGTGTTTTTAAACCCGATAAAACACGTGCTGCGAGTGTTTTGAACAGCTTCAAAAATAGCTTCAAAAATCCGCGATAACACCTACCTGCGAATTTTTCTATTGTTTCAAAAACCCGAGAAAACACGTGCATGCGAATTCTTCTGCGGCTTCGAAAACCCGAGAAAACGCGTGCATTGAGAACAATTGATTGAGATCTTTATATTAAGATCACACGGAGATCTTTATATAAAGATTACGTGTGATCTTTATATAAAGATCATGGTAGTCGTTCTCATTTTTACCAGGTATAAAGGTTCATGCACGTGATCAATTTGACGTCTCTGATAGGCTCATGTGCTTATGAATTATTAATGAGTTTTTGAACAAGGATTTAAAAGCTTTGCCAAACATAACCAGTGTGCACAAAATCAAAGAGATACATGAGTTTCACACACAGTTGTCCAAAACGGTTCGAACCTTAGCAACAATGAAAAAACTGGAGGGTGCACAAAGTTATGTGTACAGTGTAATGGATAAACTAGGTCCTGTTAGAGAGGTTATGGCCCAAAAGGATGATGATTGGGAAAAATGGGGGCTTGAGGAGTTAGCGGATAATCTAAGGAAGTACACAGACCACAACCCATTGCCCTTAGTGGAATCAAACACACCCCGAACAAGTGATTCAGGGAACAAAACTGGCCGCCCAAAGGGGGAGGACAAACTGCTCATGTCTGGGGGGAACTCACAACAGCCACAAGGGCCTCCACCATGTGTCTACTGTGGCCTAAAAAATCACCGCAGTGAATGCACCAAAATCTTAGACATTGCAAGCAGAAGAGAGTATTTAACAAGAAACAAACTGTGTTTCAATTGTGCCCGGTCTGGACATGTGGCTTCCAAATGTAAATCACGAGGGTGTGGGAAGTGTAATGGGAGGCACCATACCTCTGTTTGTAACAAGATGAAGAGCACACTTTCGCCCCAACCCAACCCTGGGTCCTGCATGCAACTGTCATCGCTAAGATTAATGGAGTACAGGCTCGGATCATGTTGGATAGTGGAGCTGGAAGCTCTTACATCAGCTCAAATTTACTCACTGAACTGAACCTGAAACCATACAAAACTGAAAGAAGGATCATTGAACAAATGTTCGGAACAGTCAACAGAGATGTTGAAATCTATAAGGTCAATGTGGAGTCAAATGTCATTGAAGGTTTTGGACTTGAGCTACATTGTATTAATGCAGAAAAACCAGTCCTTACTCACCTCCCTAACCCAAGAATTTCAGAATTGAAGAAAGCCAATCACCAAATAAAGAGACTGAACGTTAGTGAGGAAGTGGTGACGGAACCTAACTTGCCAGTACATGTGATCCTGGGGGCTGCAGACATACAGCGAATTAAAACAACCGAGCCTGCTGTTCTGGGTAAAAATTGAGACACTGATCCAGGAGCAGAGTTCACTATGCTGGGTTGGACAATCACAGGAAAGTCAATGTTGTCGGGAACTGAGACTGAGAAGGGTTTCTTTTTAAAGTCGAGCCCAGATGAATTCAAACAGATATGTTCACAGGAGGTCCTTGGGCTAACGGATGAACCTGATGTGCAAGGTTTGTTCCATGAAGATTTCAAAAATCAGCTGCAGCGTTTGGACGATGGAACATATTCAACTCGGTTACCATGGAAGTCACAACAGCCAGCCCCTTTGCCAGTAAACAAAGGACTGACCTTAAAAAGGTTGCAAAGCACTACCCGAAACCTGGAAAGGATGGAGAAACTTATCGAGTATCACACTGTTATGGAACAACAACTGGAGGAAGGAATCTTGGAGCTGGTAGCGGAAGTGCCTACGGGGAAGGTGATTCACTACATCCCACATCAAGCAGTGATAAGAGAAGAAGCAGAGTCTACCAAGATGAGAATAGTGTATGACTGCTCCGCAAAACAAAATCACAGGCACCATCATTGAACGATTGTCTGGAGGTTGGCCCACCTTTACAATCAGCAATCTTTGACATCCTGCTAAGAAACAGAATGAAACCTTTCTGCATCACCGGGGACATAAAGAAAGCCTTTCTTCAAATCAAAATCAGTCCACAGGATAGAGATGCACTTCGCCTATTGTGGTATGACAATTTGAAGGAAAGGAACATTGTCCAATACCGCTTTACAAGAGTAATTTTTGGGTCAGGTCCAAGTCCATACATCCTGGGTGCTACACTTGAGAAACACATTGGTCAGTATGAAGAAAAGTACCCTAACACTGTAAATGAGTTGCTTCAAAATACCTATGTGGATGATGTGCAATCTGGTGGCGATGGCAAGGAAGAGTTACTGAAATTCAAGGAGGAAGCAACACAGATCATGAATGAAGGTGGATTTCAGCTACACAAGTGGCATAGTAACATTCCAGAAATTGAAAAACTGAGTATGAGTGAAGTAGAAGAACCTCAGGAGAATTCAACATATGCGAAGTTAACAGTTGGAACTCAGTCACATGAATCAAAGATCTTGGGAGTCCCATGGAACAGGGAAGAGGACACATTTTCTCTTAACTTTACAAAGACCTTAAAGTGTGTTGAGGAGGGCCCATTGACAAAGAGAAAGATGTTGTCTGCTATCAACAGTATCTTTGACTTGCTTGGAATTGCTGCACCTGTTGTTATTGTTGGAAAGATGCTGTACAGTGAAGTTTGCCTGAGGAAACTAAGATGGGATGAAGAAGTACCAGATAGCATACAGAAACCATGGACTAAGTGGCTGAATGATATTAGGGAGTGTCCTTACGTAAGCATTCCCTGCAGCGTCATTGGTGTTGGTTTGACCGGAGTGATCCTCCATGGGTTTTCAGATGCAAGCAAGTTGGCTGTTTCAGTAGCTGTGTATGCTGTAACAACTAACATCGCCGCACCGGTTCAAAGTCAAGGATAGCACCAAAGGATCAGTCAATTCCTCGTTTAGAACTTGTTGCAGCACATACCCTGAGTAGATTGATGCACCATGTTAGGGGGGTCTTGAAAGACGAACACGTTGAGGAGTATCACTGCTGGGTCGACAGTACCACGGTGCTTTATTGGATCAAAGGTCAAGGAACGTGGTCCCAATTTGTACGTAACAGGACCAAGGCTATCCAGGACAAGGAGTATTTACAGTGGCATCATGTCCCTACTGCTGACAATCCTAGTGATCAAGGAAGCCGTGGCATGGCTCCTAGCAAAATGGGGGAGTTGTGGTTTCGAGGGCCAAAGTGGTTAAGTACTCAACGAGAATGGCCAGACCAACCTGAAGTGACAGAGAACTCTGAGCATTGCAAGGAAAGGATCAAACCTAAGCACGAAAAACAGCTCCTAGTTAAATTAAAAGAAGAAGCAAATGAGACCAGGGACACTCTTTTGAGCAAGTATGCGTCATTTTGGAAGCTGCTGCGGGTCGCTGCGTTTCTAAAGCGTTTCATCCACAACTGTAGAAACCACAAGAAGTACAAAGGCCCACTAATGAATGAAGAGCTCCAGGCAGCAGAGAAGTTCTGGATCGTTCAAGGACAAGCTACTGTGTCCAGGACACACGTGGGATTAAAGAAGGACGAAGAAGGAATATTGAGATGTGTTGGCAGAGTTCCCCGTTATCATCCAGTCTTTCTACCGCGAAACAGCAAGTTGGCTTCATTCATTGTTCATGGGGGAGTTTCAATTACCATGTGTCGTATGAGAGAGAAGTATTGGATACCAAAGTTGAGGTCTCTAGCTAAGACAGTTATCCGCAAGTGTAATGTTTGCAGGCGTTACTGGAAGAAACCAATTTCAACCTCTCGCAGCCCAGAATCAACCTTGCCAGTGTTCAGAACCGAACTGACAAACCCTTTCTCTGTTACAGGAGTAGATTTCGCTGGGCCTGTAAACTACAAGATCAACAAATCTACTACTTCAAAGGCATACATTTCACTATTTACCTGTACTAGTACTCGTGCAGTGCATCTTAAGTTATGTCACGACCTGTCTGCTCAAGAGTTCCAGAGAGCACTAAAGGAATTTGTTGCCAGGAGAGGCTGCCCTCAGATCATTGTGAGTGACAATGGGAAAACGTTTGTTGCCACTGGGAAATGGTTATCCAAACTGAAGAAAGACCAGCGTCTCGCAAACTATTCAGGTGCTTTGGAGATAAAATGGAAGTTTAACTTGGCACGGGCCCCATGGTGGGGAGGTTTCTTCGAACGCCTTATTGGCATCATGAAGAGAAGTCTTTCAAAAGTGATTGGTCAAAGCCTGCTAACCTTCCAGGAACTAGAAGAAGTCTTGCTGGATGTTGAGATGACCATGAACAACAGGCCACTCATGTATCAAGGAGAAGAGTTTGAGAAACCAGTACTTACCCCAAATACCCTTCTAAGAGGAGAGGCAATCCCTACCTTGGAGGAAGACCTGGTGAACGTAGGAGAAGAGAATGTGAGTAAGCGCATGAAATTCTTAGAGAAAAGCAAACAGCACCTTCGAAAGTGGTTCATGAAGGAGTATGTTCACGCCCTTGAAGAAAGGCAGCAGCGAACTGAAGGGAACATTGTGAAGATCCCAAACATAGGAGCAGTGGTGTTGTTAAAGAGTGAAGCAAAGGACAAGGCGTTGTGGAAGCTGGAAAGAGAAGTGAGCAAGATTACTGGCAAAGACGGTACGGTCCGTGGATTGAGACTGAAACAGGGAAATGGATACATAGTAGAGCGCCCTCTGCAGCTTGTGTGTGATTTGGAAGTTGGAGGAGAAGATATCAAGTGGAAACCGAACCCTGAAGCGGAAGTATTCGTCCCGAGAGTAGGACCGAACAGAAGAGCCAAAGAGGTTGCAAATAATCTTTTCCGGAACGTTGCGCAAAAAGAACCGCGGTGCGGTTGTAAACCGCACTATAAAAAAACGCGGTTACTTACACAGTCTGCGAAACGTGACTCTCCTGCCCTTCAGCAAATATACGGAAAAAGGAGTATCTGATTACATTCTTTGCATAGCGCGAGTTTAGCGTGACTTGTAATCGGAGAATTTTGTTTGCGTCTAATGAAAAAATACCTTGACCTTTCAAAATAAACTTTACGATGATATGGGTTTTTGACGAGCGCTAGGGCTAAGTTTTAACTTTTTTTCCCCAGAAAATTCCACCATTGCTTCTGGCGAACTATACACGATCTTACATTTATCACTGTCAGCGTATTCCATGGCCAGACGCAATACCTTTTTAGCGCATTGAGTATTCCCTTTGAAAGTGAACAGAAACAATGCAAACATTCCAGATTACAAAATGTTCTGTTTTGCACGCAAAACGAAAATACAGCTTAACTCTGGATAATGTCAGCCTCACTAGCCAGCAGCTGGTCCCAAATTAGATGCTTTATCCTTGCAAATGTCCTGACGCCCATCGCCGAAGGCCGCCATTTTTTTGTGTAAACAGTTAATTCGCTAACTTGACAAAACCCTCCTGAGGGGGAGATATGACGAAAAGAGCTGAGAAATGGCGACCCAAACTCCCACGGCCAATTGTCCTCGCCGGATGATGTCATCATCAGCCAATTACAGGCGTGACACGAAAACTAAAAAAAACAAGAACCGCGGTGCGGTTGTAAACCGCGCTTTAAAAAAACGCGGTTACTGACACTGTCTGCGAAACGTGACTCTCCTGCCCTTCATCAAATATACGGAAAAAGGAGTATCTGATTACATTCTTTGCATAGCGCAAGTTTAGCGTGACTTGTAATCGGATAATTTTGTTTGCGTCTAATGAAAAAATACCTTGACCTTTTCAATATAAATTTTACAATGATATGGGTTTTTGACGAGCGCTAAGGCTAAGTTTTAACTTTTTTTCCCCAGAAAATTCCACCATTGCTTCTGGCGAACTATACACGATCTTACATTTATCACTGTCAGCGTATTCCATGGCCAGACGTAATACCTTTTTAGCGCATTGAATATTCTCTTTGAAAGTGAACAGAAACAATGCAAACATTCCAGATTGCAAAATGTTCTGTTTTGCACGCAAAACGAAAATACAGCTTAACTCTGGATAATGTCAGCCTCACTAGTCAGCAGCTGGTCCCAAATTAGATGCTTTATCCTTGCAAATGTCCTGACGCCCATCGCCGAAGGCCGCCATTTTTTGTGTAAACAGTTAATTCGCTAACTTGACAAAACCCTTCTGAGGGGGAGATATGACGAAAAGAGCTGAGAAATGGCCTGTAATTGGCTGATGATGACATCATCCGGTGAAGACAATTGGCCGTGGGAGTTTGGGTCTGCTTACCGACAAAAAAAAAAAACAAGAACCGCGGTGCGGTTGTAAACCGCGCTTTAAAAAAACGCGGTTTGTCTGCGAAACGTGACTCTCCTCAACCTCGTTGCCAGGGTCTCTCATCTTACCGTCCTGGGAACGAGGTTGGACTCTCCTGCCCTTCAGCAAATATACGAAAAAAGGAGTATCTGATTACATTCTTTGCATAGCGCGAGTTTAGCGTGACTTGTAATCGGAGAATTTTGTTTACGTCTAATGAAAAAATACCTTGACCTTTCAACATAAATTTTACATATGGGTTTTTGACAAGCATTAAGGCCAAGTTTTAACTTTTTTTCCCCAGAAAATTCCACCATTGCTTCTGGCGAACTATACACGATCTTACATTTATCACCGTCAGCGTATTCCATGGCCAGACGTAATACCTTTTTAGCGCATTGAATATCCCCTTTGAAAGTGAACAGAAACAATGCAAACATTCCAGATTGCAAAATGTTCTGTTTTTGCACGTAAAACGAAAATACAGCTTATCTCTGGATAATTTCAGCCTTACTAGCCAGCAACTGGTCCCAAATTGGATGCTTTATCCTTGCAAATGTCCTGACGCCCATCGCCGAAGGCCGCCATTTTTTTGTGTAAACAGTTAATTCGCTAACTTGACAAAACCCTCCTGAGTGGGAGATATAACGAAAAGAGCTGAGAAATGGCCTGTAACTGGCTGATGATGACAACACCCGGTGAAGACAATTGGCCGTGGGAGTTTGGGTCTGCTTACCGACAAAAAAAAAAACCGAAGGCAGAGCAAGAAACCGCCCAGCCTACTGCGCGGTTTAAAAAAAAAAACCCCGTGCAGAGCAAGAACCGTGCTCGGCCCATGGCCGCGCGGTTAACAAGAATTTGAGGATGACTAGAGTGACATTTAAGCTTTTATAAGTAAACACTTAATGGGGAATCGTACTATGCAAATGAGGTTCTTTTTAGGTCACGTGATATGTAAGACAGATAGACCTCGTGGTTCAAAAACATGGCGGAGACGTTACTCAAGGCGGTTCATTAATTAAATCAAGGAAGTGACAACTCGTGATATTTTTATTTGGTGTACCGGGTAAAACGTTTCCCACAGCAGCAAGATCGCTTAGAATTCTTGTAGGGACGAGTTGCAACGACTGCTATGAATTGCCATTAGAACACAGTGGGCATGTTGGACGGCCGCGATTTGGAGTATCGAGAGCGCAGCTCGAATACTTGCTGCAAAACGGCTTTACTGGCTGGTCAGTATAAAACACGGACTGCGGACTACGGACTACGGACTACGGACTGGGTATAAAACACGGACTGAGGTATAAAACGCGGACTA
>OZ026595.1:12675892-12678392 GCA_964020085.1 Micromussa lordhowensis
CTGGCAGTCCCTCTTCAAGTAATTGCATTGACAGGGGAAAAAACTCTCTAACAGGGCCACTGCCAACTCCAGCTTCACCCTCAAATCTTACTTTGGGTTCAGCTGTGAGACTGAAATTACTGGCTTTGTAGAGCTGAAGTATGTCATTCTCAAGGTCACCATGCAGTCTTGACAGCTAAATTCTTGAAGGAGGCAAGCCCTAGGATTTCACGGTAACGATCGTTACCGGTACCGCGTCGTTACCGTGAGTAAGATATAACGGAACCGAAAAACGGGTCGCGACAGACATCTTTAGCCTTGCCGATCAAAATTCAGTGATAAACGTTTTCCTTGTTATAATGCTCAAGAAATATAGTAGTTTCTTAGATTAGCACTCCAATTATATATGAAAGCAAAACGTTGTTTAACGTCTCCCATCCGCCATGTTCTATTGATCCCAAAGTGCATTGCATGGTATATGCAATGCAGTGTGGGACAGATTTAAGATGGCGGACGAACAATTTTTAGTTTTCATCCCAGCAATCTGTTTACATTGCATCAAATACGAAGAAGACAAAAAGGACAAAAGTTGACTTTATATATTAAAAAAAACTTAGGGAAGAGGTAATTTTGTACATTTTTCGAACTTTTTCCCAGTTTTGGGGAATATCGCCTTGTTTATAAGCGTAACCATTAAGGTTCATGCCACTAAGTACATGCAAACTTGTATATATACATGTATAGTGTTTCATTTTCATACTATTTCCGTTTTCTTTTATTTGTGTCTAAATTGAACATGATATTTTGCCACAAAAATGTTCCGTTACCGATCGTTTCCCATGATCACTGGACACGGAACCGAAAAAGTGTTACTGATGACGTTCGAAATCCTAGGGCTTGAGGTTGAGAACTACCTCTCTTTACTGTTTTACAAAACTTTTCTAATGCTCTTACTGGAGGCAGTTCTTCTACAGTGACAAAGGAAAAATACAATGCAGATTAGAATGCCATGAAACTAATACTATTTACATGTAAGTAACAATAAAGATGCAACAACCAGAGAAAAAGATTCAGTTGAACAGTCAAGTCCCAAGGGAGGGGGGGGGGGGGCACTCCCATATATGGACTATTTGTTTGGTATGAGCCGCAGAATAGGGTTTTGTTTTTGAGGTTCTCGGTCCTTAAATAGGGTATCCTTTTTTGGGGTCAGGCTAAATCGCGTGGGTGGGTGGGTCGTGGGTGGGTCGTGGGTGGGTGTTTCGTGGGTGGTGGGTCGTGTTTGCTTGAAGATAAAGAAAAAAGTATATTAGCTCCCTCAGTGCTCGGTCCAAATTTGCAATTGCCCGCTCACGAATTAATTTCCCCGAACTCCTCAGTTTTATGAAACGTTGAACAAAGGAAAACTGTCTCCCATTAACTATAAACATTTTCCCTTCTGGTCTGGTGAATAATTTTGGTAAATTTTAACGAAAGTATACGTTTAACATTGGCGTGCGCGTTTGCCGAGAATGATTGCATTAATTAATATAGAAAAGTGTGTTGAACTTGCTTGTTTGTTTCCCAGAACTCACGTTAATGGAATAACAACTTCGATATAACGATCTACGGCTTTTTGTCGGCATTTCAAGTAAAAGAAAAGAACAACTGATCAAATAAACTCTTGCTCTTAGGCCATCGAAGCTTGATTAAGAAAATAACACAAACAGCGGTGATGAACATTGTATTCCAATGCATTTTTATAGAACTTGACGTTTCGTATGCTAGTCAACATACATTTTCAAAAGTGACCGTTACAATATTTGAAACCTATATATATATATATATATATCGTAAAACAATAGAGGTCTGGAACCTAGACTGAGAAAAAGTATCTGCAGCAGTACGTGTTTTGACATAATGAGGAGTAATAGTTAAAACAGCAACAACTTCTCACTACTAATATTGACATTAAGGGAAGGCTTTAGCTCTTGAATGAACAGAGTCTCTTTAATTTTGCAATGAACGTCAGTTTTTCCGGACGCTAAAATGTCAAAGTGATCCCATTTAATGTCGTGACCAGTGGTTTTTACATGATCAGCAATGGCTGATGAATGGTCACTTTTCGCGAGGGCTTTGAAATGTTCTGTTTTTCTATCATGGAGTCTTCGTTTTGTTTTGCCAATGTAAATTCATCACAGTTCCAGCAACCAGCTTTATAGATGACTTTGGACCTCTGAGATCGGTTCAAGCGATCTTTGTATGGAAAAAAGGATTTGATGCGGCGTGTGTTTTGGAAAATGATCTTGAGATTGACGAAAGAGTACAAATTGTATACGCAGGATTTCAGACGTTTCGTGACCTGGTTACTGTGAAAACCTAAGTAGGGTAACACGATTAAGATATCTTTTTTGGGGACTGTAGCCTGAACAGAGTTATTTGGTTTGTTTTTACTTTTGTTCAATACATCGTTAATGTTGAACGTGATAACACCTTGAGGGTAACCATTTTGCAACAAGAGCTTTCTCAGATCTTTGATAGCGGC
>OZ026595.1:12683392-12690892 GCA_964020085.1 Micromussa lordhowensis
TTTTTCTCTGCCTATGATCACAATCATGGCTTCAAAAACAAGTTGGGTGTGTCTGATGGGGATACAATTCTTGGCAAAAAAGGGCTTAAAAGATTTGTTTTACTTATTATTAGTTTTCTGCAGCCAATTTTTTTTTATTTTAATTTCACAGCGATTGTCTTCATTTTTAATGTGGTTTGATTCACATGTTATGGTCAGTTCCATCAAATAACAATGAAAAGAGAAACAGCTTGCATTCTTTATAATTTCAGACATAGTTATTTTCAAGTACCACTGTGACAAAACAGAAGTACCGGATCCTCTCGTTTTAGAGGATCTAATCAGCTATAAGTTGAATAATAGACGAAAATTAGCAAGGCTGATTACACAGTATAGTGATATATTTTACAATAATTCGGAAGGCATGGCCTTCCTTCTTCAGGGTGTTACATTGATTTCTCTGTAACACACTGAACAAGGAAGGCCGTGCCTTTCTGAAATATTGGAAAATATATCCCTATACTGTGTAATCAGCCTTGCTTATTTTCGTCTATTATGCTTTATAACGCTTGTTTTAAGAACACTGCCTCACTTGTAGGAAGCAGTCCACTAAAACCAAGAGTGACAAATGAATTAAACTTACAGGTTTACGAGTGCAGTAAGTTAACAGCCCAAAACAATTTGGACTGTTTTCAATGAAACATCATCACATTGGCCTTACCGTTTCAAGTGGTGCGGCATCCAATGGCAGGTCTCTTTGCATAGGTCGTATGTAGGCCTTTGCTTGGGACAACACTCCCTGTAAATAATACACAGGATAACCAACAGCAGACAGACTTCCTTTTCTGTTTGTAGAACGCATTATTTCGTATCCACCACCATCCCCCAACTTTGCGAATTCCTTCATGGGCTTCTCGTGCACGTGGCTGCTGTCGCCGTTTTTATCAAATTCAACTTTCTTCTCTCCCAAACCAGCCAACGCCAACTCGATCTTCTCTTTCCACCAGGTACAGAGCCAGCTCGTTTCCTCTTGCCAGAGTGTCTAAACGATTTTTGCCCGGAAGATGGCTTAAAATGAAACAACGCCATGTGCTCTTGGAGGCTTGTTTGAGATGCATTCGCTGGGGGGCGGTTCGTGGTTGGGACACTTTGAGGTTTGTCTGCGTTTAATTCGAAGTGCTGTGATTCGGAGTAATAGCATTCGATGATTGCAAATGTGCAGCCGAAGATTCTGTTTCTCCCCTTTCCAGGCGATGACATGCACTAAGGAGACTGGAAGCACACTGTCGTAGAAGCCTTCTTGTAGCCTGCAGAACAGGCGTAATTTTTTGCGTATTTCAGGTGAACATAGGCGAAAGCGAGGCGAGCGCGAAGCGCGAGTTGCGTGCGAGGGAAGGAGCGCTAAAAAATAACGCCTGTAGTCAGACCATTGTTTATGCTCTTCCAACCGTTCGCCTGGCGAACGGCTTTTGCTGATTGGTTACTTTATTGATTGATTTTTGCTGATTGGTTACTTTACATCACATGATCTTCGAATGTTTTTCCAGGAAGTAACACGATCTAGATCAACAACAGATCGATTTGCGCTAATTGTTCAGTGAATTTAACTGGAAATACGGCTCAATAGGACTCCTCTGCTCCCAGTAGCCCTTCGTTTATTTCCGAAGTTGCCTCCTTGGCCTTCCATGGGAAAGTAAGAGCGAAAGGCGCTAGTAGAAACCAATTTATTATATAAAAGTCAGTGGTATAGCGAGTAGTAACAAATTCATAAAAACGATACGATATCCTCACATGTGAAGATATCGATGATTTCAGTGGCATCAGGTTTGTCTCTTAAATTGTACTTAAATTCGTTGGTGTATCATCGAAACATCTTCGGGTCTTCCTCGAAAGTCTTCGGCAATCTTCGGAAATTCTCGGGAAATTTTCGGAAACGTTCGTCTGGTCTTCGGGACAATTTTGGAAAATCTTTGGAAATCTTCGGAAAGTGGTCGGAAATCTTCGGAAAATCATCAAAAACGCCGTTATCAGTACGTTTATATAATAAAAAGAACATTACACGTTAGCTCGAAGATATGAATTTTATGTTACTCGTGGCAAGAGCAACATCTCACTCGTTCGCTGCGCTCACTCGTGAGATATTGCTCTTGCCACTCGAACATAAAATTCATATCTTCTCTCCACCGTGTAATATCCTCTATTTAATTCTTCACCGCGCACCGCTTGACAAAATAATAATACAGTGCAGCGAATGAAAGGTAAAAGTTGTAAATCAAAAAGATGACAAAAACAAGCCAATAATTTTGAGATAAATCTTCTGCTATATTAGTGCCCACTTAGTTCTTTTTTCTCAGGGGTTCTGAAGTAGCTGAATAAGACTCCAATGTATATTTTAACGAAGCGAATAAACTAAACAAACAAACCGCGGAGCTCGCCGTAAATTAATTATTCAGAAATTCAGCATACAAAAATACTGTTCAATTTAAAACCTAAACCTTAAAGGCAATACCAATACATTTTCATTCATGATAAGAGGAAAAACCTATCTAAAAGCTAAAAATGTTCAAAATTTCGCAGACGTGTATCGCTGCATGACAGCATGTTCAAATTAATTCTTTGCGCTAAAGCGAAGCTTGAGTTTACCGACAAGGCAATAGAATGTTTTCGCAGGGAGGAAAGCACCTCAACTGGTATGGAGAGCCATTTGTGCCAAAATTACAAATGGCTAGCGTAAATCTACAATCGTTAGTGCAGAATTACCAATCGTTGGTGTTAATCCACAATCGTTACTGCAGAATTACAAATGGCTAGCCGTAAACTCTACAATCGTTCGTGCAGAATTACCAATCGTTGGTGTTAATCTACAATCGTGTAGTGTTTGTAATCGAAATAAAACGACACAAAGTCAGCAATCACAGCACGACAGCCATGTTTTAATCAACAACAACCACTCCTCTCGTTCCCCGGATGTAGGCTAGTTCCCAGTACACCACAATCTCCCCTTTTCTCTACAGAAATGAAAGCTGAACAGCCAAAGCCTAGAAATCTACAAAACTTGAAAAATAGACTAAACTGTGTGAACATAAACTTAAACGAAGGTCCCACATGTGAACCTGCTCATAAACGTTCAGTCTAACCAAAACCAATGTAAACAGTGTTCATGACCTTAAACAAGTTCCTTTGAGGAAGCAAATTCTGAAATGTTCAGTAAAGCATAAACAGCATTCGTGACCTTAAACAAGTTCCTTCATGGCAGTAAATTCTGAAATGTTCAGTAAAGTACATAATCAGCCAAGGCCTTTGGAGGTTGGCTAACTCTTCCTGAGCGGCGTGGAGTACCCGCAAGTGCCACTTCTGTAGGTGTAGTCTCTTGAGTGGACTGGTCAGTTAATTCAGGACTGGGGGCTGGTTCTGGAGTATCATCTCCTGACTCTGTACCGCATTCTGCATCCATCACAGGTTCCATCACGACCCGTTTGATATGCTGCAAATTCCTCTTGTACTCCACTCCTTGGGGTGACTTCAGGACGACTTGGTCCCCATAACGGGCAGCCACTTCATAAGGTTGACTCTCATACGAGGGAGACAACTTGTTCTCTCTCTTCCTCTCAAGCAATACAGCATCTCCCACAGCGATGGGTCTATCCTTGGCGTGAATATCTCGTGTCAGCATTGTGTTTTGCCTGCTGCTTCTTCTCAGAGTCCCGATCCCTCACTTGTTGCAAAGCCACATCCATCTGACTCTCTCCACCTTCCGTAAACTCTGGTAGTTTGGTCGTAAGTTTCCTCCTGAAAAACAGTTCGGCTGGGCTAACACCAGTTGTGGTGTGACTAGTCGATCGGTAGGCCAGTAAAAACTTGTTGAGCTCCAGCCGCCAATCTTTCCCTTCTACTTGGGAGACTCTCATGGCTTTGAGAAGTGAGCGGTTCTGGCGCTCAACCTCTCCATTGGCTCTGGGCCACAAAGGTGTGTTGCAGTGATGCACAATCCCCATTTCCTCCAAATATTTCTCCATCTCCTCAGACACCAAATTGGAACCATTATCAGTTCGTAAACCAGCTGGCACGCCATACCTTGCAAAATGGCTGTCTAAGCATTTGATGACTGCAGCACTTGTAGTAGAGCGAAGCACGTCTACCTCCATCCATCTTGAGAAATAATCCACCACCACAAGTAGGTGCTCTCCAGTAGGTAAGGGCCCAAGCAAATCAACAGCAATCTCTTGCCAAGCTCCCTCCGGCAATCTTGTGGGCTTGATGGGCGGGGGCGGGACATGCTTTGATACCATCTGGCAGCCAAAACATTGTGTGCACTTATTCTCAGCTTCTTTATCGATTCCTGGCCACCATACCTTTGACCTTAAACGTTCCTTGGTCTTCACTATGCCCTGATGCCCCTCATGGGCTAAATCTAACACTCTTGCTCTCAATTTCCTGGGAACCACGATTCTCGTTCCTCGTAGCACGACCTGGCCAATACAAGCTAATTCATGGGATACCAGTTCATAGGCTTTTGGGGCCTTGCTCCAGTGCCCTGTTTCCAATGCCTTGCGCACTGCCTCCAGTTCTTCATCTTGAAATGAGACTTCTTCAATCTCTTCAATCCGGAGGGCCACTGGTACTGCTTGTAGAGTCACTTCGCGCACATACTCTTCATCCTGGACATATCCTTTTGAGGCTGGAATTTTAGTTAGGCGGGACAGAGCATCCGCAATGTTCTCCCTGGAGGTCACATAGCGAACTTTGTAGTTGAAAGGTTGCAACCGCAACACCCAGCGCTCTATTCGTGCAGATGCTTCGAGGTTGGGCCATAGATGGTTTTCAGAGCTTGATGGTCAGTCACTAGGTCAAACTCGGGTAGACCATACAGTACAAATTAAATCTTTCGCAGGACCAAACAAGTGCAAGTGCTTCCTTTTCGGTTTGACTGTACCGACGCTCAGTGTCACTAAGACTTCTACTGGCATAACATACCGCACGGCGTTCCCCGTCTACCTCCTGGACCAAAACTGCACCAAGTCCCACTGGGCTGGCATCTGCTATAACTTCTGTGGGTGCTCCCCGGTCAAAATAAGCCAGCATGGATGCTCCGGCCATGTCTTCTTTCAGCGTGTTGAAAGCCTCCTCTTGTGCCTTCCCCCATAGAAACTTCTCATCCTTTCGACATAGTACTCGTAAAGGTTCTGCCTTGGTCGCAAAATCAGGAATAAATCTCGAGCTAAATCCCACAAGGCCCAGGAAACTTCTCACTTCGGAGGCCGAGGACGGACGGGTTGCCTCTTTCACTGCTCGCACCTTTTCCTCGGTGGGCCCGATGCCATGCTTCGAAAGGAGAATGCCCATGAAAACAACTATACCCATTCCAAAGGTACACTTCTCGCCATTCAAGGTAAGATTCTTCTCCTCCAGCCTAGCTAACAGCTTGTGTAAGCTCTGGTCATGCTCCATAACTGTCTTTCCATGAACAATCAAATCATCAGCGATGTTTACAACTCCCTTGATGTCTGCTATAACCTGACTGATGATGTGTTGGTATTTCTCAGGTGCCGCATTAACTCCAAAACTTAGCCTTTTATAGCGGAACAAACCGTCATGTGTTACAAAGGTGGTTATGTCCCGGGAATCTGCATGTAGCTCTACCTGGTGAAAACCATGACGCAAATCTAACTTCGAAAAGACAGTACTGCCATTTAGTTCTTCTAGTACTTCATCAACAGTAGGTATTGGCAGTCGTTCTCGGATAATGGCCTCATTTGCTCGACGCATGTCCACACAAAGTCTTATCTCACCTGACGGCTTGGGTGCTACAACAACCGGACTAGCCCATGTGGTGGGGCCTTCCACTTTCTCAATGATATCCCCTTCTAACAGTTCTTCGATCTTGGCTTTCACCTTGTCTCGAAGCGCAAAAGGAACTCGCCTTAACTTTTGTGCCACAGGCGGTACATTGGGGTCAACATGCAGTTTCAACTCAAAGTCTTTTAGTTTGCCAACTCCTGTGAACACTTGAGGGTATTGAGATTTGAGCTGGTTGGCAAAGTCACTCTTGACTTGATTACAACTGCCACCAATGGGGCTCACCTTTGGACCGATGTGGAGAACACCTAGCTCCTTGGCAGTAGCATTCCCCAGTATGCAACGCCCACACTTAACGACGACAAAACTGGAAACTACCTTAACATTTCCCACCGAAATTTCCGCTTTGAACTGGCCAACGACCTCGATTTCTCTGCCACCATAGGCAAACAATTTCCTTGAACAATGTTCGAGGTTCCCCTTGAAACCAGCATTCTTCAATTTCTGAAAGTCATCTTCCCCTATCAAATTGCTCACAGACCCCGAGTCAATCAAAACTTCCTGAACAATTCCATCAATACTCACATTCATCGTCGGTACGTGGCGTGCGGTCGACACCTTGCAAACACCCTCCTCATTTTCTTCCATCACAGTAAACGCAAAGGCAGGGTTTTCTTCTTCTTGACTGCTACCCGCCACATAATCTTCCACTTGGTTTGTCTGTCTTCTGAACGCCTTACGAGTACCACTGGTGTTCTTTGGACGAAGCCCTCTTCCTGTCTCAAGGGCATTATTTCGGTCGAGGTTTCTGCAACACACTGCAAAATGGCCATACATCGAGCAGCTAGAACACTTCCTACCTTTTGCTGGACAGCACGGATCCCGTGAAAAATGTCCTGCCTTTCCGCAACTGAAGCACGTTTTCGCTGACTGATCGTTTGTCTTATCCTCCTTTCGACCGACTGCGTTTACGTCCGATACACTTGCCATGTGCTTCACTTGTTGTCCCGCCGCTTCCCAAGCTCTCGTTTTCTCCAACACTTGTGCTAAAGTAATGTTTCTGGTTTCCAACAGCTTCTTTTTCAATTCTATGTCGGGCAGCTTTTCAATTAACTGATCTCGTAGATTGTCATCAAGAGCATCACCAAAATTACAATACCTTGCCTGTCGACGGAGACGCACAACAAATTTATCAACTGATTCGCCATCCGTCGGCGCCAATTGCCTGAACACGTGGCGCTCAAATGGAATATTTTCGTCGGAGCGAAAATGATGATCAAGCTTCCTAATACAGACTGCAAAGGGGTCTTCACCACCCGCCAGATCTGGGTCGGCAAGATCTTCGAAAATATCCTGTACCTCCATTCCTGCATAGTGCAGAAGCTGTGAAGTTTTCTTCCTCGTGTTATCTAAGCCTTTTCCTTCAGCGTAATACTCAAACGCTCGTTTCCACTTCTTCCAGTTGTTTGCCACTTGTGATGAAGATCCCGATAGATCTAGCGTTGGAAGGGCTCTCTCAGCCATTGAGGCAAATCCTCGTCGCCAATGTAGTGTTTGTAATCGAAATAAAACGACACGAAGTCAGCAATCACAGCACGACAGCCATGTTTTAATCAACAACAACCACTCCTCTCGTTCCCCGGATGTAGGCTAGTTCCCAGTACACCACAAATCGTTAGTGCAGAATAGACCTTTTTACCGATACGGCGGCCATCTTGAATTCCG
>OZ026595.1:12691092-12696092 GCA_964020085.1 Micromussa lordhowensis
AGGAAATTATGGGATGCCCAGGGGGCAGATGAGAAATAATTAAAAAGAATACTGTGGCGTGATAACTTTTAACAATAATTTTTCGATAACCACAGGAACAACTGCCAAATATCGTGACGGAAAGATGTAACGCTTGTAATATTTGTTATGGAATATGAGAGACAAGCAGTAAAAATTTATCCTGAAAGCTGTGTATACGATAAATTTTCCAGCAATTGCCCCCTCGGCAGCCCATAATTTCTCAGTCAAAACAATAGAATTCAAGATGGCCGCCGTATCGGTAAAAAGGTCTAAAACAAATGCATAGTGTAAATGTACAGTCCTTAGTGCAGAATTACCAATCGTTGGTGTTAGAGCGGTTTTCAATTGAGTATCGTAAAACCAAAACCAAAGTAATCGCTCTAGCCAATCACAAAGGACATAAACAAGACAGTGAACCAATCAAAGCTCGAAGTAATTGCATGTGGCTGACGCAAAGCGCGGGAAAACTCGTGCGCGTGAGTCAAGATTGGTTTTGGTTTTACTTCTGATTGGATGAAAAAATGGCGCGAGTTTTTTAAACCAATCGGGTGGCGTAGTAAGTGCAAAACCAATTACTATTCGACACTCAAATGAAAACCGCTCTAATCTTCAATCGTTAGTGCAGAATTACAAATGGCTAGCGTAAACTCTACAAGTGTCCGCTCATACAGGTTCCGCCATACTCGATTGCCGAGAAAAAAATAGAAGACACTGAAAGTCACAAAATTGACGAGCTGTATGAATTTTCGAATGATCCAAGCGATGATTAAATGTTTTGAAAGATCAACAGTCGAGAGATTTGAGGAGAATTCGAACGACATCTCCCGCTGTTTATTCATACGATAATGTAAAAATATGGCCATAATGAGGAACAAAAAGTTGATAAATAGAAGAAACGACATTACACAAGGATGGCAGTTCTGCACTCCTTTATATCGCCTTGGAAAAGGAAGGGGAAAAAGGAAAAAAACAGTTCTTCCAATACGGGCTATTCAGATTTGGTCACCCACCCAAGCACTATCCCCGTTGAACAGGGCTTAACTTTGCTGTTCGGACCAAACACGTTGCTGTACTTGTGGTGTAGTGACTCGACGGTGAACGCATTGTTTTAAATTTCTAAGATGAGAAAAGGTATGAAAAAAAGATATGTGATACTGCATGGCTGGGAAAGTAGAGAACAAAAAAATTAGAGGAATATGAAAATGAGAACTATTACTTGCTTTTGTGATCGGACAAGCTAGCGGCACTTTCGAAATAATTGCCTCGGTCTCTGGGACGACGGACCGATAACTTTGTGAATGTGAATGTTTTCAACGGCGTTACATCTCCTCATGTACTCTCTTGCCGGGAATCGAAACTTTGCAAGAAAAGAAGAATTAATATTTGAAACTATATATCGCATCCCTCACCTCCAATGCCGGCCATCTTGGGTGACGGCACATGCGCAATTACCATTCCCTTGATGCAATTATTATAAGGAAAGTGCCGCTTCTCCGATCACTAAAGCAAGAGAGTACATGCAGTACCACATATCTTTTTTTCATACCTTTTCTCATCTTAGAAATTTAAAACAATGCGTTCACCGTGGAGTCACTACACCACAAGTACAGCAACGTGTTTGGTCCGAACAACAAAGTTAAGCCCTGTTCAACGGGGATAGTGCTTGGGTGGGTGACCAAATCTGAATAGCCCGTATTGCTGGTTTTCACATGACGTCACTAAATTTTAAACTTCAGAAATATTGATCCTCCTGAAATTTTACTTTCATGCTGTATGAGAGCAGCTAAAAACTAATATTCATACATATTTTCACTCCGAATGGGTTCTTGGTTTAGTGATAGACTGCCCTTGAATTTCTAAGCTTCTGCGTGACGTGACATTTACATGACGGGCGAGAGAGCTGTTATGTTGGTTTAAAAGGTGACTTATTTCGGGGAATTCTGCTATCTGAACAGTTCTTGTATTAGAATAAAGTACTATTGTTACGTTTTTGAGTTATTCGAGAGATAAATTCACTCTTTCGTAGCAAAACTCAGTGACAGATGTTTCTGCTGGTTTCCGGCCGCCATGTTGGTGCCCATGTACATGGGCACCAGCATGGCGTCTCCATACAAATCTCTATAAATTTGGGGAAAACGTTTCTTCGCATATCTTCCATGCGAAAAATTTTTGTGATCTGAATCTTGGCGAGAGTCTTTGCATATGTACCTTCTTTCTATTTCCAGATTCTGGACTTAATCTATTAAACGGTTTTGATTTTTTACTTTGATCTATTTTGAATGGCGTGACACTGAAAACCAGCAATTGGAAGAACTGTTTTTTTCCTTTTTCCCCTTCCTTTTCCAAGGCGATATCAAGGAGTGCAGAACTGCCATCCTTGTGTAATGTCGTTTCTTCTATTTCGGGAAATGAGACTTCTATAATTACAAGTAGCTTCTATTTATGAAAACGTCAGTGCGAGAATTTATTCAATGTAGAACCTTTCTTCGTGTTTTATGCCGAGTCCGTTATGCTCGGTCCGTATTTTATAACTAGTCCGTAATGCTTAGTCCGCGTTTTATACCTGAGTCCGTGTTTTATACCCAGTCCGTAGTCCGTAGTCCACAGTCCATGTTTTATACTGACCGTTTTGTTTCTGGCTTTGCGTAAACTTACAAGATAACTTTCGATTGGCCAGCAATTGGAATGGTTCTTTTACAAGTTTTGATTGGTTGCCAAAGATTGCGAGTCGATAATTAATCGATATTAGCACCAGCGATTGAAGGGTAGCGTTTTTGCCCAGCAGTTACTGACGACAGTCCTTTCGTCTTGTAATGTAACATCGACGATTCGTAATTCTGCACCAACGATTGTAGATTTACACTAGGCATTTGTAATTCTGCACTAACGATTGAAGATTAACACCAACGATTGGTAATTCTGCACGAACGATTGTAGAGTTTACGCTAGCCATTTGTAATTCTGCACTAACGATTGAAGATTAACACCAACGATTGGTAATTCTGCACTAAGGACTGTACATTTACACTATGCATTTGTAATTCTGCACTAACGATTGTAGATTAACACCAACGATTGGTAATTCTGCACGAACGATTGTAGAGTTTACGCTAGCCATTTGTAATTCTGCACTAACGATTGTGGATTAACACCAACGATTGGTAATTCTGCACTAACGATTGTAGATTTACGCTAGCCATTTGTAATTTTGGCACAAATGGCTCTCCATAAACTGGAACGTTCATTAATCTTTTCATCTCCTGTTCTAAATAATCTTGGGGTGTTTTCTTTGTCCAACGACAACCTCTTTCTTGCGCGTATTAATTCACGTCGAGCGTTGAGGGGCTCCGGTAAAGATGCGCTGGGAGAGGTTTTTGCGAGTCTCTTCACCGTTAAATTCTGCAAGCTATTCCCTGGTTGACTATCGTCCATGTTTAGTTTTCAGTGTGACAAAAATTTGCTTGAGTTGAAAATTTGCCAGGCACATTTCTGACAAGAACGTTTCGATTTTGAGTCGGACTCATTCAAGCGAATTCCAAATTCAGAAAGTAACTCTGAAAGTTTAACACCGAGATAAATGTGGCAAAATCTGCAAACAGGATTGCCAGAATTTTTTCCTCTACCATAAACTTTCGTTGGAGTTCGGAGCGACATAGCCGCACTCATTGCGAAACAAAGCCGCGGGTTTCGCGGCACGGCCGCACCCACTGTAAATCTGACATTTTTTCCCGCCAATAAATTGAAATCGTTTTGTGACTGGTTCTTCTTAATTAATGCACGTCAATCATTTCAAAGGGGCGGAAGAGCATAAACAATAGGCCGTTCCGAAATTCAACAGGGAACTGGGGCGAGTTTCAAATATTAACCAATCGATAAACTGACACCATCACATGAAACATGTCGAGATTGATCATTTGACCAAGTATGATGCTTTTAGGGGGAACAGAGACCAAGTTATGGGCCTTGAAATATGGCTCAAAATCCATACAAACGTCTCTAATTTTGAGACAGCGTCCCCCAAAACCATATAAACTCTTAAAATTTTTCATCAGTTTTGTGACAACTGTAAAATCCCGTCATGCACCTACTATTTGAAAGAGGCTGAGATGAAAATCACTATGTTTGCCCATTTTAAAGAGTATCACGGAAATCATGAAAAATTTTAAGAGTTTATATGGTTTTGGGGGACGCTGTCTCACTAGAGACATTTGTATGGATTTTGAGCCAGATTTCAAGGTCCATAACTTGGTCTCTTTTCATCCTAAAAGCATCATATTTGGTCAAATGATCAATCTCGACATGATCTTTCATGTGGTGGTGTCAGTTTATCGATTGGTTAAAATTTGAAACTCGCCCCAGTTCCCTGTTGAATTTCGGAACGGCCTATGGTGTGACTACAGGCGGATTTTTCTGGCCTCGCGCTTCGGCTGGCCCCGCTAATCCGCCTGTTCTGCAGGCTACCTTCTTGTCTCGTCTGCTCCCGCCATTGCCGGATTTCATACGATGGGGACCTGGGTACAAGTCCGTGTATTATGGGATTAACAACACAAGACCCATATATTCCGAAAGAGCACACTGAGCTTTACAAAATCCTTAAGTTTCGTGTTAATTGGGCCAATATTGAACAAGATACAGCCATTCAAAAACTTCAAAATTTGCAAAGAAATGTATGGATTTCCGGACAAGTGTCCGGCAATCCATACATTTGTAGCACATGGGCATTTTGTTTGCGCATGCGCGAGGTGAATGGAATAATTTGAGTTCGGCGCTCGTTCGGCGCCATTTCTTATTAGGGAGTTTAAGAAGCTACTACGGCAACGTCGAGGACAACGTCGATTAAAAAATGAATTTAAATTTTACCTACGAATCTCGCGATACTCTTGAGTCATTTACTTTGTTTATCACTGTCAAAACTATGACGAAACTGAATCTGGCGATAAATTTGATATAGAAATTTAAAAAATTAGCCGTCGTGGTTC
>OZ026595.1:12701092-12729092 GCA_964020085.1 Micromussa lordhowensis
AAAAATTTGTATTAGTTTTTTCTTGTTGTTGTTGTTGTTGTTTTTAAATTATTTTTTGTCTGCAGCTGAAATTATCAAATTGATGTACATGTATGTTTTGTTGATATGTTTACCTGTTGGAGGAGGGGGTAAAACTGGCCCGGAATTTCCTTCCATTTTGGAATAGTAATCTGCACTGCTAAGGCTGAAAAAATGAGAGAATCCTAGGAGCACAAAGCTCGGTCCAGAGGCAAAAAGCCCAACTTGTGAACTTTAAGGGATGCAGCTGAAAACGATGCTGTGTCATTTCACAGTACCCAAAACACATGGTGCATCTTTTGAGGTATGGTTTGGTTTCACAAAAATGGGGCACTTAAATTTTAATAGCTTTGTCGAAACTTCCTTTTCAAGGTGTGTTTGTTTAGTGTTTGTTTACTGCCAATTTGACTGTAGCCTCCATATCAAATGTTTAATACTTTCACAGATGAAACTAATCATTACAGTTAACTTGCTCACTGATGAAATCCTTAATTTTTCTTCCATCTCTAAAGCTCCCCATGGGTTTAAATACATATCTCTAGTTCTACTACATTATGATTTTTCTTAGCTCGCCATTGAAGTTTACTGTGCCGTGGGTATTAAATCGCCGTCGCTGGTCATGTCAATAAACTTGTGCGAAATTTTATTTTCCGATTGACACAATTGCTCGAGGATTATTGCGTTAGTAGTTGAAGCGATAAAAAACGTTTATAGCGCACGGAAAGTCTCGAATATTTCAGTAGTTACTTGAGGTTGCTCTAGAATGATGAAATAACTTTTAATTACGTCTGTGCTGAACAGACCTTCTGCAGCGCATCCTTCAGTTCACAAATATTCCTTTATCCGTGTTCTAACAATATTCCAAAACAAGACTAGAAGCGGTTGTAAAAGCCTTGATCTTCTGAAATGGACTTGGTTGGAACTTTCTACAAGACTTCAAAAAACCATTTGGTTGATTTTCTGACGCTTTCACTCAAGTTACAAAGGGAAAAAAGAAAAAGACTACTTCCATTACCGACAAATTTGTCGCAACTATCTCAACTATCGCCATTTTGCTGACCATTTTGCTTACACGCAAAGTAGGCGCATACCAGCGGTTACTCACATTAAAATACTTTTTGTGGAGCATGCGCAAACAAAATGCCTCTCTGCTTACATTTGTTACTAAATTTTGAAGTTTTTGAATGGCTGTATCTTGTTCAATATTGGCCCAATTAACACGAAACTTAAGGATTTTGTAAAGCTCAGTGTGCTCTTTCTGAATATATGGGTCTTGTGTTGTTTATCCCATAATACACGGACTCATACCCAGGCCCTCACGGTATGAAATCTGGCAATTTTGCAACATGTACAAAGTGCTGGTCCATAAAGGCTCCTGGGATATGTCGTAGTAGCCCGAACGTATTCAGGGGTAAAAAAGGACCTTCATAAAATGAACCTCCTTTTACCATCATAAAATGACTGTTTCGTAAAATGACCGCGGACCATCAAACGATGGGACTCATGCATCAAGAAATAGCACACGATTAACAAAACCAAACGACCTTCATAAAATGAGCTTGGACTATCAAACAATGGGACGTTATGCATGAAGAAATGCGGCACTATTGGAAAAACCATAGTACCTTCACAAAAAAATTCCCGCTATCAATTCGCAACACAGTATGAAAATGCAACTGATTCAACATTAGATGCGAAAAGTAAAGCATAAAATGCAAGATCAGTACAATGAAATGCGACCTTAATTTTGACACCAATACCGCTTCATAACCATTAGGCCACCGCGCCTCCCGTTTACCAGGTCTTGGTCAGCGGTAAAGACGAATCGAATCGAAGTCGACGATGTCATATCGAGGAATTTTGAACAGGAGCGTGTTAGATATATTACGAAACTCTGGGAGCTCTACTTACATAATATGCAGTCTCGGCACGTTGCTGAAGAAAGACTCGGAGTTGACGTGTGTTTGACGGAGGAGAATCTAGAGTCAGCTCCAGAATGCCCACACGGTAAGGAATTCAACCAAAGTTCGAAAAAATGGTTCCCGACGGGCCCAGAAGATCTCGTTCCATTCCACTCGCATTAAGAGTTTCGCGCTCATTTAAAATGGCGGATGTTGGATCACTATTACTCGTGTTAGGGCCTGATTGCATGAGCCGGGCTGGCCTGGTTAGCCGGGCTGCTTCGATGTGCCGAGATGACTTTCAGCCCGGTATTACATAAGGCGAGCCAGCCCGGTTGATGGCTGATGCGATGAACCGTGGGAAACCGGAGCAAGCTTGATTTTGTACTCTCATTGGCTTAACGAGTCGGGCTGGCCCGGCAAACGCGATCCCGGCACTGCGATACCGGGATTTCGGCTAACCGGGCTGGCCCGGTTGTCATGTAATCGCGAAGTTGATTTTTGTTGCGTTTAACAAACGTGCCGAGATCCCGGCAAACTGACACCAGCCCGGCTAACCGGGCCAGCCCGGCTCTTGTAATCAGGCCCTTAGAGCTGAATGACGATTTCGACCTTATCAGTGATTTTGATCCATAAACGGGTTATGATGAGCAGACTGTTCCCAGATTTGCAGGTTGAGTTTAAAGATCTTCATACAACACTTTTGAATAACGAAAAAAACATTCGAAATTGACCGTTTATAGCTCGGATAATGACGAAGTCATTATTCGAGATATTGGTATGGGTGGAACAGGGAACTCCTTTCTTCCTTCCTTCCGTCCATCCTGCCATCGATTCCTGTTAACTTCTCGTTCTATTGGAGGTTCAAGTGGAGGTGAATTATTGACTTTATTTTTTTAATGTTTCTTATTCATGCATTCGTGGACCTATTTGGATGTTTGACAATGTCGTTATTCGTCACTCAATGGAGCTGGAGTAGCAGGAGACTGACAGTACAACTCTTTTTAATTTTGAACCACTGCTTTCGGACATATGCATGGACTCGCATAATTTGTTTAATAGAAAAAGTCCATTCTCAGGCTTTCACAAATCATCCGAGCTCAGTGGCTCACAGCAACATTGATTATACTGGAGCATGCGTTATCCGTCCGGAGGGATAATATGTCCTCACTATTTTTATTCTTAAGATGCATTATCTGTCTGGACAAACTTGGGAAAACATTTGTAGTCGTCTAATTATGCCTCTTTAGTACATGTATGAAGACGGGCACAAGAGGCATTATACATTTAGACAAACTACCCTTTGAAATGCTACACACAATGAGAGATAGTTTGTCTAGATGCATAATATACATGTATGTCTTGTGCCCGTCTTTATTCTAGAGATGCATAACCAGATGAACTACAAATGTTTTCCCTTTTGCCATTTTCCAACACAATTTGTCCACAGTTGTACATGTAGGCTGACAATGGCGTTTTTCTCCCCAAACTCAAATTAATAGGGACCTTTAGCAACTCATGCTTTTTGGAGTGAAATTAAGGCAGGGGTACACGTGAAGGCTGTTTTGACGTCGCTTAACACGGCCTTTCTGCCAATATCTCGGTCACGTTTCAAGCGACGATAAAATCTCTCTGCTTATCTCATTAACCACTGTTTGGTGGTTTTGTGTAAATTTTTTGGGTGATTTTTGGGCATTTTGGGAAAGATATATTTTTTCTCAAAGGATCAAACTTGAGGAAAATATGAAATGTTGAGGATTTGATGGATTTGGAAAATTGAAATTTGAAGTGAAGAATTAGTAGACGGATACCAAACCTTAAAGTGCCCATAACCCCTAATTCTTTTTTTGGCTAAGATAAACTTAGACACACACAAAAAAAGAATTTGCCAAATTTCTCACTTTCTGACTTTTTAAAGGCTTTCAAAATTAACTGAAAGTAGTTGAAATTTGATATCTTTTGTGTTATGACCGAGCTGGTGAGGGGTCTGGGTATATTCCTGGGTTGACGTCACATATTCATTTACATAGCATTAACTCTTTATAAACATGCATGCAAAACAGTCTGTGACGTCAACCCAGTAATAGACCCAGGCTCCTCGCCAGCTTGGTCATGTATCAAATCTCAGCTACTTTATGTTAATTTTTAAAGCCCTTAAAAATATCACAAATCGAAAATTTGGGCAAATTCTTTTTGTGTGTTTGTCTAAGTTTCATCTTAGCGAAAAACAAATTCTGGGGTTATAGGCACTTTAAGGCGGGGGTAAACATGAATAGGCATGAAATTTGAAGTGGTATAAAAAAGGAAATTGTTAGGATCAAGATGGGTTGGAAACACTACCAGACAGTTGACCCGCGCAAAAGAGAACCCCATGTTGCTAGCGGACTATTCTGCTCCCCTTAATTATCTTAATTTTTTTTTTAAGAATTTCATACTTGTCAATTTGAGTGGAATGAATGTCGAATACCATACTATACTTCCTGTTTTCATGCATTGCTTCTTCGAAATGGTGTTCTTCTTTTGAAATACGCAGTGAAATCAACATCTTTCATTAACAACATTCCATATCGGCATCTAAAATTTTTGAGAAAACTGTAGTTTGTATTGTTGAAAAGCTGCTCATAAGTTATAGATTTTGGAGAAGAGAAAAAAGTGTATACAACTTTTACATATAAGGAAAATTAAACAAGCAAGTAAGTTTATCCTTATTGTGTCTGTTGTGTTTTCTCGCCTGGTTACTTGACAAAGCAGTGGAATTACAGCTTCATTATTTACCATAGTACTGTTTTCATTGGCAACTGTAATTCCCAAAATAACGTGAAAGAAAAAATTGTCCCTAAATGATTATGGATCATGTTAGTAACATTGAAAACAATTTCAGACAACATTATAGTTACAATACATGTATCAAATTTCAGTACTGGGAATGACTCGATCACATTTGATTACATGTTATCAGTAATTGTCAAAATATGGATAGGACTGATGTACTATTATTAACTTCTTCTATTGTATCTCAAATCAAATTAGACAGCATCTAAAATTTGTAAGTATTTTTAGGCATCCTTGGTTGTCAAGGCTAATTTAGATGCTCAGATTTTTTTGGCTCACACAAAAGACACTGTTGATAAAAGAAATCTGTAGTGGGTTAGTCTGATATGACGGAAAAATAGGGGTCACCGACATCCGGGCAAAGCTATAGCAATCTGCCCTATCGTGGTTCATTTTATTACTTAGTGCGCTCAATGCATGGCGTGTGAAATTGTGTACACAGTAAGGATGGGCAGAAACAATTAGTGCGAATGTCCTTAAGTAGCTACATGTAAGTCTAGAAAATCAAAAAAAAGTCTGAATGTGATTATGAAGAAACAAAAACATAAATTGTGTTGTTACAGTCTTTCCCATAAAACTGTGAACACCAGAGAAAATTTCTGGAATGTTTATTGTTTTGCAACCAATCAGATGTGAGATGAAACTGCCAAAGGTGACCGGCAAACTGCAACAACCTGAAAGGTTTGGATTAGTCACGACTTGACATGAAAGAAAAAGCTGGCTTTTTTCTTCCACAACAAGTAGTCAATAATTGTTTTACCGTCATCATTTGACTTCCTTTTTATGCTTTTTACTGTACAGGACCAATGCTTCTGTTTGAAAGATTTTACAGAGATGGACGGGTACCTCAGAGATTCTATACATGCTCAGCAGCCAGAGACAGAAAAGACTGCTCATTTTTTCAGTGGGAAGGAGAAAAAGTCTCTGATGTCAGAAAAATGGCCCACAAGGAAATAGTGAAAGCATCAAGGGAGCTATTCTTAGAAGCCTGTGAGAGATACAAGAACATTATTCATGTATCAGATGATTTTCTTAAGGAACAGTGCTTGTTTTGTCATTCCTGTGACCTGTTGTTTCTGCCTAAAGAAATAGAAAAACATTTATCACATCATTATGAACAAGCTGGGGATTTGTCTAAACCAACAGCAATTATAAGACCAAGGGAAAATGAAAAGACACAAGCAGTAAGTCCATACATTTTTTATACTAATTTTATGTGCAGTCCAGAGAGAAATGGCACCCAGTGCCATGTAAGGATTCATGGAAAATCTTGCCTCTTGATTGTTCTTCATTTGCTTTGCATTTGTGTATTTGCATTATTGGATGCTAAGAAAAGAAAGAGATTTCACACAGTCTAAACATAAGCTGACACAGAATGCATGCATGAGGCAGTCATCATGTCCCATTGAGAAATTTGATTTCTGGATTTCTGGGTGTCTGCATGCCCACAATATCCAGGACAGCATTGTTGTCCATGGCATAATTATGGTTCATGTTGCTGTTGCAGGTCAAAATGAAATTCAGGTTAAAATGATTTTAACCTAGTTCGATTTCAATTTCCTTTGTCCTCTAACCCTAAGTATTCACGATCTATGAATAATCAGGGTAAAGAACAAAGGAATTTCATTTTAACCTGAATTTCATTTTGACCTGCAACATTGCCATGCATCAATTGGCAAATCCTGGAACTACAGTACCGCTCAAAAGTAAGTTACCACCTCTCGTCTCTCGTCTCGCGAGACGATAGTCTCGTCTCGCGAGACGAGAGACTCGTCTCGCGAGACGAGAGTCTCGACTCGCGAGACGAGAGTCTCGTCTCGCGAGAACCACTGAAGCGTATATTTTGGAATACATTTCAAGCAATTGGCTTGCAAGAAAACGATTTATTTCTCGCGACGGGTTTGCCGCGATGTACATGTATGCTTCGTGAAATTCCTGCTAATACGGCGTGAAGAGGCCTTGAATTGAAACTTGCTTCGCTAGTTTCAACACTGTCATTGCAAACCAAAAACTTTAATGGACTGGAGTTATGAAGAACTGAAGTTAAATGTATGAAGAAACGAACGCGAAGACGTTAGCGAATTATTGGAACATTGCATTGCACCAGTCGGTGAAATGTTTTTTAGCATGTTTAATTGCCATATTACGTCCGTGCGAATGAACTGAAACGAAACTTGTTTCGCAAGATCGGTACTATTGCCAGAATTGAAGAAGCTGATCCGTTATGGAAAGCGCTTGGTAAAGTTTCAATCTTTCTCCGATTACTCCAAGTTATTCCTCGCTGCATCGAGATCGAATTTGAATTTCGTGCCTCTGCAAGTCCATTGAACTGGAACTCATTGTTTTCATTCCAGATGAATTAAACTTGAACTTAAATGTTGTCATTACAAACGAAAAGACGAGAAAAAGGCCTCTCTTTATGAAAACCCGTATAAAGTATACGTGCGTATACCTTCAGACTAGCTGAAATTGACAAAACCGATTGTATATTTATTACACGTCACGGAAGTATTTTGCCGTTGAATAAAAAATTCACTGTGTTTTGTCAAAGAGAACCGGGAATAGACGCTTCTACAGTCCCATCTTCAAGGAGCAAAAACAAATGAAAGATAACATTTTTTTTCGACATGAAGTAAACACGGTCCAAGCAAGCGACTTCCCAACCCGCGCCGAAACACGGAACTTTTCTTTGATGAAAAAAATAACTTAACATGAGCGGCACACAATTGAAACTTTAATAAACCATTTTTTGCTCAAGGAAAGAGTATTTTACCATTTGAATGAATAATTTGTGTCCCGGAGTTATCATTTTTTCGACCAGGATCTTGGAAACACTTCAGACAAAGAATCCAACCAGCTTGCCGAGGCGTGCCGATACACAGAACTTTTCACCCACGTGAATTACGAAAATATTTACACTTTGTTTGGAATTTTCTCGCTACTACGTTAGCCTCTTGGAATACCAATACTACAGAAAATTGATTATTTCATGTCGTATCAAAAGTAAATTTAATTCACAAAAAATCTTTTACACGAAAGAAATTTAAGCACAGACAAAACCGCGTTGAATGTAGCGTTGAATGTTGTTGGTTTCAATCGAGACTAGCGTCTACTTCACAGCTGAGTTGGAGAACTGAAATGTACTAACACTTATCCTTTCCTTCAATTGTATCCATTGAATCCTTTATTTTTGGAAATTTTTCGTTAATGCTACGTTTATTTCGGGTTCACCCTGGTGTTTATTTGAACGCTCAAACGTCATGTTAACTTATGCAAATTTTTGACATAAATGTATGATCTTGGCGCCAACGTGACAAGGCTCAATATTATTTTTTTACCTTTTTGCGAATGCTCAATTGCCAGATATGAATTAAACTATACTTTTATCATCGTTTAACTTTTATTTATCTTAGATGCAATCTTGGGATCTTAACGCTTAAAACTGGGGTTTGTTCAACAATTTTTCTTCGATGCGTCTTATCTTGGCCGAGATCTATGATTTGGCGGGGATATTTTTCTCCTTCTCCCTGCTGCGAGAAAAAAATTCTGGGCTCCACTCGGCGTTACTTACCCGGTTACTGTAATACTGTAAAATGCACGCTTCCTAATTTCTTTCAAATGTAAAAATGCCCGTCGATCATCGATCTACAGTGTAAATCTGTTCTAAATGATGTTCAATTTTGCGGATCTTGAAAAATGCGAATGACACAAAAGCCAAGAACTGTCTGTACGTATTTGTTTTCGAACATGAAACTGTTAAATGTTTTCATCACTGCTTTCTTCCTGGTTTACAAACATTTCTAAATGACCGGTAAAAGTGAAGTCAATAGCTTCAATATCCACGACTTTCACTTTACACTGTATATAATTGGCAAAAGAGGACGCTACGATCGATCGGCAAACTTTCATCGTACAGATTTGAGCACTCTTAAGCCCATAAACGACGGCATATTCTTGGCTACGATTTTCGAGCGAAGTAGATTTGAAAAGTTTAATAGTCAAATCTCAAACGAACGTGATAACTCAACGATCAACAGAGTTCGGCAAACGCTTCGTTCGAGCGCGCAAGTTCGCATTGCAATAGGCTTTTACAGCTGTAAAATAGAAAGCTTTGCAGCATATTCTTGGCTACGATTTTTGAGCCAAGTAGATTTGAAAAGTTTAAAAGTCAGTCTCAAATGAACGTGACAAACAAACGACAGAGTTCGGCAAACGTTCGAGCGTGCGAAGTTACAATAGGCTATTAAAGTCTCGCGAGAAATTCAAGCAGTTGAACTTACAGTTTTTTTAGGCTCTCGCGAGACGAGAGTCTCGTCTCGCGAGACGAGAGTCTCGTCTCGCGAGACAAGATTCTCGTCTCGCAAGACGAGAGTCTCGTCTCGCGAGACGAGATTCTCGTCTCGCGAGAGGGTGGTAACTTACTTTTGAGCGGTACTGTACATATACATGTTTGACTTCAAGCCGTACTGCTAAAGAACGTGGTCAATGATAGAGTTAAGGCAGAGTGCTCTGACGATAAACTTAAGGCAGGGTTCTCTGTAGAAGCATTATACATACATGTAGTCTCAGTGTGCTATACTGTATCTTGCAATCAATATCAGTAGTGATCTACATGTAATAGTCAACGTAAATCCCTCTAGCCTTATTATGAAGTCTTCCAATGTAAAGATCAAAATGTTTTTGGTCGTATCTTCAAATTCTTTGACTATCCTTGGTACTGGTTATCTTCGGAACTGTTTGGTCATGTTCAAAAATTCTCAGCCATTCTGGCACTCCAGGGATGTAATCTTGTGCATTTGGCTCCAAAAAAAATGACAAGTACATGTACATGTATATAAATTATTGGTTTGAGCACTCAAAGAACCTACATGTAAATCAGATTTTTGGGATATTATTATTATTATTATGATATTGTTACATGTAAGTATACATCTGCCGGTAACTCTAACTGTCTCCCGCAAAACAGTTCCCACCTTTTGTAATATTGCAGAATACAAAATTTACATACACTGTATTTCTACTCACCTCCAATTTACACTTTTTTAGTTTCCCAATCTCTACATTCAGCTTCTAAGGTCTGTTCCTTCTTAATCTTGTCTCTGGGAATTCGTGAAAGTACATGTAGCATTAGCTTGGACTCCTTCGTCTCTATCCAGTAAACAATGGTATATTTTGTGGTACTTTTTGCCTTGTCCAGTTGATGATTCCAAGTTTAAAAGCTCACTTGCAAGAAGTTGCGTAGACATAGTTACTTGCTATCGCAGCTACATTGTACACATTTACAAACGTACTGGTCAGAATGGTTGATCTGTGATCCAATGAATCTTGTTCACTCAATTCAAATTTGAGCGTGCAAAGTGAAACTGCCTTGCCTGGGGTCACAAGATATTTGAAGGTCTCAATCACAGTCATTTCTGGGCCAATAGGGTAAAAGATTTTTTATCTACCGCTAGTAGATAGATTTGGTTTCTGACGAGAATGATTTATTCAGGCTGTTTACCTGGTGTGAGGTATTCTGTATTTTTTCAGCATTAATTTTGTTCAATAAGGATCAGTTTAAATCCAACTTTTGCCACTAACTAACTTTTTCTTTATAATGGTTTAACCCTTTAAGCACCGAGAATGCCATATGGTACAAGATGCAATTACATGCTCAATATTCAGTCAATTTGCATGAAATTTGCACAACTAAAAGATCTTGGAAAGATCTGCACTTTGAAGGCATAATATTAAGCCCCCCTCCTATACAAGACTTGATTTACCACCCCCTGCAACTTTTGGAACCTTTTGTCTTTGTACTTTTTAGACCAAGTTAATATCTGACAACAAGCCATGCACTGCGAGCTGCAAATTAAGCTATAGTTAAGGGGGATGCCCAATGTGAACAAGGAACAGAAAAATTTTAAACGTTTTTATTTTTTCATTTCGGGCACTTGTCAATCCAATCTGTGGCCTCCTCTATTTCTTTTGGTATGGTTGATAGCATACTTCAGAAAATACCTTTCAGATGGTATATCACATGTGGTCTGCTGGTTCATGGTTACTGATTTAGAAAAACTTGCCATTTCCTTCGGGGCTTAAGGTGGTTCGAAATAGTTTTCATTTTCTCGAGACAAGTTCACAAATTCTTTTCTAAATTATGTTTGGTTCATCGTATCGCTATGAAATTTGGCACAGAAATAAAAGAAACATCATAGATTCTTTACATGACATTTCATTTCAGAAAACCTGTTACCATAGCAACCATATGAGGCATTCAGTTGAGCCCCTAAAATCGAAATCTATTGTCTTTTTTAAAAAATTGGTCGGTGAAATCTTCTCAAACTGCAATATTATATTTCACCAGAAGTGACCTTCAAAATATTTCAGTTTAAAAAAAATCTGTAGGGTAGATTAAGAAAAAATCCTCTTTTTGACTATTGTTTTCTTATTTTATTTCCTGCCTACAGAATTTTTAAAAATCGGACTATGTATGCAGCCAATTGATCCTGGTTATCACCGAAAAAATGAAAAAATTCCACCGAGCGGAAGCGGAAATATGAGCGATTAAAGTTATAAAAACTCCAACATTTCGACACAACAATATCAGCATTTGCGCATGTGCGTCAACTGCACGCGCGAGATTAGGCTTGTTGATTTTGCAGTTGGCAGTGTTTTGTACATGTGATGTTTTGTTCTAAAACGACTTACAATTGGGCGATTTTACCTTTCTCGGGGAGCAATATGTGTTTAAAACATCAGTTTTTATCAAGTACTCTTATTTTGTATAATTTTTTTTCCAAAGTAGCCGGATGTTTTGTTCCTCGTGGCGTGGATCGACTTGATGCCGAATTTGCGAGATTAGAACCCAGTTTGCACGCGCCATAAAACTATTTCGAACCACCTTAAAGGGTTAAGAGTGCTTATAGGGAGCAAAATTAAAAAGTTGGAGGGAAAAAGATGAATGTCAATCAAACACAATGATGTTTCGAGTCTGTGAAAATACATTTCATACTAGAGGAAAATGGACCAGCTTGTAAAGTCAGTTTCAAATCATCTTATTGAAATGTAATAAGCTGGACGACCTCAGTCAACAAAATAGTAATGTCAAAATGTACCTGATTTTTTGAAGCCACTTTACTTGCCGCCTGTCGCAAGTCAGCAGCTACTGTACACTACTGGACTTCTAGTCAAACATCTCTTGTTTTCATTTTTGTTGACTGGCCACAATTAAGATATTAGACATTAAGTTATTTAAAGGGGCCTTTCAAAATATCTCAAACAGATGAGAATATCGTTCATTAGGTTTATTCCAAGGGTATATAAAAGATATGCAGTGTTCGTCTATCAATGGTGTTAAAGGACCAAGTTGGTTTGCAGCCCTACAGCATCATGACGTCTCGGGTACATGAACAGCTATAAACTACATGTACATGCATTTGTGCCCTATAAGGGGTCACAAAACTTCTTCTGGAACTGAGGCAAAGAGCCTTAAACATTTCAAAGCGAGTTGAAGAAGCAGACAAGGGGGTCAGTGAAATGAAGCCCCCTAATCGTATTTCAAGGTGCCCATGGTCTATCGAGGGGCTCGGAAAGTACTGGAAAGCGAACAGGTTGAGGGCATTTTTATTAGTCGTGGATACACAAAGCGTAGAAACAACTAATTGTTAGGGGGCAGAATATGCAAATGTATCACTCACTCAGATGTAAACAAATCGATATGTCGACGGTAAACCAATTGATATCGACTTTTCCAAACAATGCGGAACCCCCAATTCTACTTTTCTTCAAGAGAGTTTCGATCAGTTGTTGTCGCTGCAGCACATGCACGTGTAACAGAGAGTCAAAGCTGGTTGAAAGACTTAAGGTTTGACTATGAGCACTAAATGCGAGGAGTCTTTTCGAGACGTGTACAGTACCGCTCGAAAATAAGCGAACCAAAACATACGCGAAATACGCGAATTCCAATACGCGTATACGCGTATGCTCATGCGCGTATACGCGTATGGCCATACGCGTATACGCGTATACAAAGTATACGTGTATGCTCATTAGTATTTATGAGCTAGCTTATTGTTGCTTTCTTTGTAATACTGTAGTTGAATGTTGTTTCAATGGCCCGGTAATACTGGGATTATATGGGCTGCCTAAATCGCTACGTGCCAAATACGGTAGCACTAGCCACAGTTTCACAAAATATTTTTATAGAATGCGTTCTCCACTTCTGTAACGTTATAATAATTTTATTGCAATAAACTGTCGTTACACAACATATCCGGGTTTCCATCAAAACATTTTACCGTTCGTTTTAATCATTAACTTCATCTTGCTCCAAACAGAACCATTTCACATCTTGTCGTGACGCTTCGAAAAACGGCAGCGACAAAAACAACTAGCCGTCGCCTGTCAACAAGATTCATGGCAGTACGGTTTCACGGTGCATCATAAATACTTCGATTAAAAATTGTTTTGCAGATGGAGATCATTTCATTGTTGAAATCACCGAGTTATACTAAATAGAACCAGAGACGCCATCAAAATTTTCACTACACTTCTTGCCGCGTGACGCTTCAGTCGACAAAATAAGCAAGCGACCCTCCGGCGCGTAACGAAAGATAAACGTCTTGAAAAGTTTCTATTGCAAAATAGTTAATACCTGTTCCCGGCGCATCATAAAAACTTCAACGAAACATCGTCTCTGCGGATAGGGATCATTTCACCATTTAAATCGCCGATTTATGCCGAACAGAACTGAAAATATCCTTATTTTCACTACTTGCCGTGACGCTTAAAATAGATAGACAATTAGCAAGCGACTCGCCGACGCGTGCCGAAAGATGAATGATGAAAACTTCATATTGAAAACTAGTTAATTTCTGTTTACCGTGAATGAAAACTTTAGTCAATTTGCTTCACAATACTTAGTGATATTCTTGTTAAAGCTACGAACTTAGATGTGAAAACAACGCTTTTTAAACTGAAAGCAAGTGACGTGTTGTTTACAAACTCGCGCTATATTTAGCAGGAATAGTAGCCGGCGAAATGTGTCGCGAATGTGTTCCACGAACAAACTATTTCTTTCTGAACCAAAACTCCTTGGGTTGGGAGAAAGCTTATTGTGCAAACACAACATTTTGCATCGATATATTGCTCGCTCTTAAAGCAATTAAAAGACCGTGACGCGGCTTTTCCGCTGTGACACTATTTACACGGCATTGCTAGACTTTATCGGAGTGTCTCCCGTGAACTTCGAGGTAAAATGAAATTTATGCTTAGCGGATTATACTCTTTTCCTAAACAGGGAGAAAACCAAGCAGTCGTTGCAAGTAGGTAGCGATAATTACTCGACCGGTGGCTAATTGGTAAATCTTCAAAGCGAACTAGATTGGAAATACGATAGCTTCATTGAAGATGTAATTTGGCTGTAATCGAACGGCTCTCGCTTTTTAAGTTTTCCTTACAAAGCTATTTATTGTTTCGTCCAACAATACTTCACAAAAGAAACAGTTAGAGGTGAATAACAAAAAAATACGTATACGCGTATAGGCATACGCGTATACGCGTATAGTCATACGCGTATACGCGTATTGTCATACGCGTATGCGCGTATAGACTGCGTATGCGAAGTTCGCTTATTTCTGAGCGGTACTGTACTCGTCGATCCTCCAAGCTCAAAGGGGGTTTATAAATAGTGAGCCTTTTACGAGTGATTCTTACGAGCAAACCTTTGAGCGGATCTGTGAGCTCTCATATCTGCCAAACTGTGAATCAAATTTAAGCTTTGACAAAACTATTGGAAACATCAGCAGCACAACTGATCAGTTCATAATATCCAACGAAAACAGTCTTGAGCCCAAGCAGAGCAAAACGCAGTTAGAAGACTTCTCGGATGGAAACAGAAATTATGGAAAACTATAGAAACGAAGAAGTACATGTAGGTCAAAGTCTACTTGTATTAGCAAAGGCGCCCGCCATTATAAAGAACCATTGAGATTACCGTGGAAGAAAATTCTGAACTTATTTAATAAGAATAAAGCAATTAACAATTAAATGTGAGTAAGTTAACATGCGGGTTGATGCGTGCAAGAAACTTGAAGAAACAATGCATTTATATGTAAGACATCTTTGTCAAGACTCCACTTTTGATTTATTTCAATTTCTTTCAAATTTTTTTATCCAAAATCTAAGTTGCCAAACTCGGATGTGCCAAACTCCGCGAGTGCGGCTTATACGCCAGGTGTTTACGGTAAGAGGTACTGTATGTAAGTACTGTATGTAAGATCTCATACATCTCATAGTGTACCACAGTCGTCAGCATTAAAAAGATTTTATCGTCTGATTACCGTAACTATCTTAAAACCAGAATGTGTAGAGGTAAACCAGCTGGAATCACTCGTGCAAAAGGTTCAAAGCTGTATTTTGCTCTTGATTGTGTTTATATTTTCAAAACAAGAACTGCAAAACATAAAAGGGCATCTCAAGTATCAGTTGTCTTTCATGATGAATTTTGTACGTGTTGTTCAATGTCAGTCAATAAAGTGTAAGAAACAAAATCATAGGTATTGTGCTTCAATGGCATTAAGTTACAGTACAGGTCAAAGATAAGCGACCTACACACACGCAAAACGGGTGATCCCCAGTGTAATAACCACAGCTGACGTCACTAGTGTACTGGCATTAATATCACAGGAAACCTGACGTCACAAGTGTATCGTAGAGTTAGGGTAGAAACAAGAGAAACAGGAGAAACAGTAGAAACGGTGGAAACAGCAGAAACAGTAAAGCAGTAGAAAAGGTGGAAACAGCAGGGACGGTAGGAACGGTGGATACAACAGAAACAGTAGATACGGTGGAAACAATAGAAACATTAGGAACGGTAGAAACAGAAGAAACAGTACAAAAGGTGGAAAGAACAGAATAAGTAGGAACAGTAGAAACAGTAGAAAAGGTGGAAACACCAGAGACAGTAGAAACGGTAGAAACAGTATAAACAGTAGAAACCGTAGAAACGGTGGATACGGCAGAAATAATAAAAACCGTGGAAACACCAGAAGCAGGAGAAACAGTAGAAACGGTTGTAACAGTAAAAACCTTAGGAACCGAAGGAAACAGGAGAAACAGTAGAAACAGTGGGAACAGCAGAAACAGTAAAACAGTAGAAAAGGTGGACACAGCAAAAGCGGTAGGAACGGTGGATACAACAGAAACAGTAGATACGGTGGAAACAGTAGGAACGGTAGAAACAGAAGAAACAGTACAAAAGGTGGAAACAACAGAATAAGTAGGAACAGTAGAAAAGGTGGAAACAGCAGAGACAGTAGAAACAGGAGAAACAGTAGAAACAGTGGGAACAGCAGAAACAGTAAAACAGTAGAAAAGGTGGACACAGCAAAAGCGGTAGGAATGGTGGATACAACAGAAACAGTAGATACGGTGGAAACAATAGAAACAGTAGGAACGGTAGAAACAGAAGAAACAGTACAAAAGGTGGAAACAACAGAATAAGTAGGAACAGTAGAAACAGTAGAAAAGGTGGAAACAGCAGAGACAGTAGAAACGGTAGAAACAGTAGAAACCGTAGAAACGGTGGATACGGCGGCAGAAATAAACATAGGCACGCAACACTAGTTTACAACACTAGTTTACCGAAAAAAGAAAGAGAAAAACACCTCTGACACGTTGACAGTCTAATTTAATTCATTCCCATATGAAAAACAAAAGTGTCAAATTACCATTTATAACTAAAAATAGCAAGCATCTCGTGGGAACAAGTGGTGATGATTTGCCAGCTCTAGTTGAATTTACTCCCTTGTGGAAATCAAGTGTCAAATTACCCTTTGTAACTAAAAAATAAAATATCTCGTTATATTTCCATGCAACAACAACAAAACAATCGTTACCTGTACCTATTGTAAACGTTCGAACTCTTTCAAATCAAAATACTCTCGTCTCCTCTAAAACATTTTGTAAGAACTAGAAGCAATGATGCGTGACGTCTAATTGAATTTACTCCTTGTGAAAAACAAAAATATCAAGTTACCTTTGTAACTAACAATAAAAACATCTCGTTCATTTGCATACAACTACCTCACGCACTGTTTCATACCTCAAGGCTTATCTCCTCCATAACTAAAATCCTAAGCCTAACTCACAGAAAATGCCGAAGTAAACCCAATATATGAATACTTCCTCCTCTTTTATAGAAGAATAAATATGGCAGTTCTGAACTGTATCGGGATCAAATACTCTCATATACCATTTACTTTTAAAACAAGAAATTTGATTGGCTGTTTATAGTAGATCCGATCTGATTGGTGTGACATACATACATCTCTCATTGATCCATTGACCCGTCCACAACATACTCGTCGCGCCGACTAAGAGATATTTTTTTTACAAAAAAATAACTCAATAAAAACCGTGGAAACACCAGAAACAGGAGAAAAGGTAGAAACAGTAGAAACCGTGGAAACAGCAGAAACAGCAGAAACAGTAGAAACAGTAGAAACAGTAGAAACGGTTGTAACAGTAAAAAACCTTAGGAACCGAAGGAAACAGGAGAAACAGTAGAAACAGTGGGAACAGCAGAAACAGTAAAACAGTAGAAAAGGTGGACACAGCAAAAGCGGTAGGAATGGTGGATACAACAGAAACAGTAGATACGGTGGAAACAATAGAAACAGTAGGAACGGTAGAAACAGGAGAAACAGTACAAAAGGTGGAAACAACAGAAACAGTAGGAACGGTAGAAACAGTAAAAACAGTAAAAACATTAGAAACAGTAGAAACGGTTGAAACAGTAGGAACGATTGAAACAGTAGAAACAGTGGCGACTGTAGAAACAGTAGAAACGGTGGAAACAGTAGGAACAGTAGAAACGGAAACAGTAGAGTCAGTAGAAACGGTAGAAACAGTAGAAACCATGGAAAAGTAGAAACAGTGGATACGGCAGAAACAGTAGAAACGGTGGAAACTGTAGAAACAGTAGAAAAGGTAGAAACAGTAGAAACCGTAAAAACAGTAGAAACAGTAGGAACGGTTGTAACAGTAAAAACCTTAGGAACCGAAGAAAGAGTAGAAACGGTGGATACAGCAGAAACAGTAGGAACAGTAGGAACAGTAGGAACAGTAGAAACGGTGGAAACAGTAGAAACAGTAGAAACGGTAGAAACACTGGGCAGAAACATTAGGAACAGTACAAACAGTGGAAACAGTAGGAACGGTAGAAACAGCAGAAATAGTAGGAACGGTAGAAACAGTAAAAATGGTGGAAAACAGTCATATATTTCATAAATTTTATTGATAAGCACATCGTTTATTTAGTGAATCAATATATTTCCTTACAACAATGAACTTAAAATCTCCGTGACAGACGCAAAGTCACTGTTCCCCAAATTTCTGAAATCAGGTCATTGTAGAGGCACAAGTGCAAACTTTCTAAAATAAACCTTAGTTTGGTCGTAAGAAATAGAAACACCTGATATTTTATTCTGATGACTTATGACTTATTCTGCAATCAAACATCCACTTTTTCTTCAACGATAAAATAATTTAGCAATCAAATGTCTGCAGTCAATCAACCACACTTTTGTTTTATTACAAACGATCAGAAAAAGTGATTGTAATTGTACTTCTCTCTAATACAACAGAATCAATTCGACTGGCCTCGTATTTTTAACTTGAACATAACTTTAAACTCTGTGCGAGAGATGATACGTCACAGATCCTATAATCCTGAAATGTTTTTGTGGTAGTACAAGACAGTACGGTAAGCTTTTAAAATAATCCTTATATTGGTCACAAGGAATCCAAACACCTAATGTCCTATACATATCAATCATATGTGGCCTCAGTTTCCTTTAACAGTAACAACTTCTTTTATGGTAATAAAAATGAAAATTAATTCTTCTGTAAGGTTTTAGCGAGTTTTTTTTCCACGCTGTTTTACGTAATGCTATGACAACATATTTGGAACTCAAATGGAACAAAACAAGAATGAGAATGCTCAAAAGTGAGCCAAATTGAATCGGGGTACCTGTTGGAGTGACAGACATTAAGGCCCGGTTTAAACGTCGCATTTTACATTGGCCGAATCGAATTGCCGAATTAAGTGCATGTAAAATGCGACGTCTAAATCAATAAAATGCGACATGTTTCAATTCAATGCGAGTCAGTCGAATATACGACTGAAGTTCGACAGTTGATTTAAACGCCGTATTTTACATGTGCCGAATCGAATTCAAATTATGTTAAATAATCCATGTTTGCTCGAATGGTAATTTAAAACTCGTAGTTCGCGCTCAGCAATTTTATTCCGCAAAAATATGCGACGTTTAAATCAAATCAGCCGAACGTATTCATTCGAGCCGACTAAAATTAGTATTTGGTTTGGCGCATGTAAAATGCGACGTTTAAACCAGGCCTAAGAAAACGCTAACAGATCACGTAACTGCGATTTACTCTGCAAATGCATATTGAATATTGAATATTCACTTCTACGTTGTCAAAAGCTCGCAGACACAAATCAAATCAAAAAAGCTGCTGGGTGACCTAGCCCCCTCCATGAATGTTCTACTGCCATAGAAATCTGAAGTTCTTGTACAAAGTTTGATTCTCATTGATAATCCAGTGTAAACACGTGAAACTATTAACTATCAACACCTGGATAAAGAACTTCGTTGATTTCCATTGAATTAGGAGCTTTTTGGAGAAATGTTACAAAGAGTTCAGCGCTAATCTTACTGTTTGTTTCGAGGAAGCTATTTTCGAAAGAAGATTTTTCTACATTATACCCTCTCAACTTTTCTTCGTCCACTTTGCTTGGGACAACCTTGGAGAATACTGTTTTGTTGCCATGGGTATAAACATGCCCCAGTCCTTCTTCTTCCAGCGATTTCATCTCCTCGTGCACGGTTGCTGCCTGGACCTTCAACTCTGTGTACAGGAGTCTGCTTGGGCAAAAGGGCGATAAGAACAGGAGGATCTTCTGTCTGATCTTGTACGGCTCAACATCTTTATAAATACTTCCTGGAGTGGCTATCTGAAAATTAAAAAAATGATCATTATTTGGTAATCATCATCGTTTAGAGCTGCAAAATAAGACGTCATTTCAGTCAGCCATTGTTGGCCCACTTACATGAAGTACGCGATTTCAAAGTTTTCAGTGGTTGATAACTGTTTGATAATAGAGTGGTCCCGATCAGAATAAAATCACTGAAGAAAGCACCTCAGTTTGTGCCACCATAGAATATGGAAACAGAAAGTAGACGAGTGTAGCCAGTCAACCGATTAAGTCTTGACGTTCAGAACAGGAGAAAAGGTTTACAGATACAGATATTGACCCTATTCAGATCCGGTTTTTTTAGTCTGCTACTCTGCTTTGAACGGTGCGGAGTAGGGTTTTTAAAAAGTCATAATTTTTTATGATAATTTCACTATTCAAATACCATTAGTTTTTGGAAACAAAATAACAAGGAAGAAAAATAACAAGGAGTTTTAACAGACCATGTCACTAGACCAAAACTTTAACGCACGATGTGAACAGGTCTTATCGTAACCGTATTTATTACACGCTGAAGGCCCTCCTTTTTCGAGATGTTCAGATTTTACGTAACTTACTTTCACTTTCGCAAGATAGATTTGTCTCTCGTTAACTCAGTGAATCTTCTGTGAATCTATGTCGGGATTGTACACATGCATTTTTCATGTGATAATTCATACTTGATATTGCTACTTGTTATTTTCATGTAATTCAGTACTGTTTATGTAAAGATTAGGGTACGTGAGATTGGGGTATCCATCATAAGACGATTTGATATTAATATTGCGTGTTATTCGGTTGGACATGAAACTCGTGAAATTATTGAAAATGTAAGCCATTAAGGAGGGAGGTATCAGGGTAGAATGATGTATTAATGTGGCGTACGAGATTGGGCTAAGCGTGTGCTTTTTTAAATACAAACAGTACTTTTTAAATTCGTAGTAATAGCTACCTTTGAGAGTATATTTCTCTGTTCTGCGAAGTATTTGGTGACAGCGATAGCACCGCGCATTGATGACAATGATATAACGAATGTGGGTGGCTGATCATCAGTGACTGCTGCATTTGCCCTTGTGGTACTTGTCCGTGTTGCACTCACCCCTGCTGCACTCGCCCCTTCTGTGCCTGTCCGTGCTGCACTCACCCCTGCTGCACTCGCCCCTTCTGTGCCGTCCGTGCTGCACTCGCCCCTGACAGTTCATTAGTCCCCAATGCATTGCTGAATGCTTCTTTTAACACATGAATGATACAGGACAATCTTATGATGTGCTTTTCATCTTTGGAGTCGATGAATTCCTGAGACTCGCCATTAAACACAGCATTGGCAGCTGCTACAGTGCTGGAAGTGTGATCATTGAACAACTTCTCGGCTTCCGGTGAGAACGTGTATGATACTTTTCCTTGAGCACCATGGTGAATCGCATATATCTGATTGTACATGTACCTGAGATCTTTCACTGGGCTGTTGTTCAGCTTGTCTGCAAAAAGTTTTACCTCAGCATGGGAAAGAGTGTTGCCACGAGGAACTGTCACCAGAAAACAATCAATCAGCCCGTCTCCTCTATCTACCATCTTAGCGTAGACCTCCAGGAAAGAATTCGGCTGGCTATATCCAAGGAATGAAATACCCGTCTTCTCAATGCACTTCCGCTTCCTCTCTTGTCCTGAGTTGAAGAACCACGGGCTGTTGTCGTGGAACAAGACAAGCATAGTTGAGTCAAGGGAGTCTTTTTTGTTCTCAGCAATTATATCCTTTAGAAATCTTTGGCATTCGTCTCTTGCTATAATTCCCTGGCCATCGCAGGTGTTTCCTCATTCCACTTGCGGTAAATGACTGTATCAATAGTTCTGTTTGCACTCGTTTCTCCACAAATGTCGTAAGCGGTTGAGTGCATCCAAGATGCATGCTCTGAGATTTCCCTGCCTTTGGCTCTGCCAGACAGACGAGGAAAATTAACGGGCTCTTCATAAGTTTCCAGCACTTTAACGCACGTGTTTGGTCCGAGAAGAGCTGAAACTGTGGGTAAAATAGCCGCGAACATAATCTCCTTTACTGTATTGTGTGCCCTGGAAAAGATCTCCAGCCAGTCTAACAAGGGGGTATCAAAGACGTCATGCCATGGAAAATCACATTGTTTTGCCTCTTCCTTGATGGCTGGAACCCGTGCTGCGTGAAACCCTCCTTTGCTTTTTGGCATCACCAATCTGTCTGTGTGCCCTTAGGTTTCCTGTGGAAATTATCAATTATAATGAATAAAAGCTAGCAAACTAAATAAATCAAAGAAGTCATATATTTAAGTAGGTTCGATTACCAGCCACAGTTCGGGAAATTGAAGAGTCCGCGCTCCTTCCCCGAACTTACGTAAAACAGCAGCGGAGTGAAGACGGATCTTGGTTTAGATCAGCCTCAACATCAACAGTGAAAGATAAACTAGAAAACTATTTAATAGGCTGACCGGATGGCTAAAAATGGACTAACCTTCCTCGGGGCTACACTTAGCTTCAGTGTAGCCCCTGATGAAGGTTAGTCCTGTCTAACCGAAATATTGGGCAATAAATGTAACATTTTCAGCCGTCCGGTCAGCCTTGATTTGACGACGGTCAGTAATTACGACCTCGGTAAAGATTCTCCCATACAGACCGACTTAGCTCGGTTAATAAGTTGTTTATTATGTGGCAAAAACAAGAGCAATGTAATTTGTTTAATGTAACTGGATTGTACTAACTGACATTTTGCTTTCGAATGGCGATGTGCCGAAGTGAATTCTTTCAAAGTTTGCTCGTCCTCTTTACTTTTTTTTTCTCATCAGCTTTTTGACACTTACAGAAAAAATATTGTTAGATGAAAACAGTCAATGATTTTGCATTTTAGTTTGCAACTTTTTCACTTCAAAACATTACCGGTCTAGATGTCGGTCAAGATGGGAAAATGTAGACCGTTGTCAATATCCATTTCAGCCAATCAAATTCGTGACCTTGGTAGTTCCCAGTCCTTGAGAGACAGAGCCATATAATAATGTCTGATAACGAAGACATCAAAGAGACGGCCCGGGGATAAAAGCAAGCAGGATCTCAGGAATAAAACACTTCAGACATAACTAATCGATGATCAATGAAATCAATTGGTAATCGATGATTAATCGATGAGTAATCAGTTGATTAGTCATTGATTACTGGCGCTGATCCAATGATTAATCGAAGCCCAAACATTTTGTGGCCTATCGATTACTCATAGATGAAATCGATTACTCATTGATTTAACTGATTACTCATCGATGGCTCATCGATCGCTCATCGACTATCATACTGTGCGCGAGAGACACTTTTTGCTCTCTGGTACCATTTGTTTGCGATTGTGATTCTTTTATCTGTGGTGCACGCATTTTTCCTTGTATCAGAAGTTCCTGTTGATGGTGTCGAGGCGCAAAGTGATAATCACAAATACAGATGATTTTCAATTGTGCAATATGTCACCTTACCCAACTTCTTATTTAATAACAAAACAACTGAACAGTAACCGACCAGTCTGAAAATGAAACTAAGAGGTACCCTGACAAGGATCGACTACGTGATTATCGATTTTTTTTTGGGGGGGGGGGAGGGGGTGTTTGTCAGCAAAGTAAAACTGCTTCGGTTTATATGGAAACATCCGTCATAAGCACTTATATAACCAGCTTAAGTATTGAACATTTGTACAAGTTCCGATTTTTTAGCCTTTAAGCTAATGGATGAAAATCAATGACTAATCAATGCAATCAGTGACTAATCGATGCAATCGATGACTAATCGATGACCAAAAATTTTGTGGCCCATCGATTAGTCATCGATCACTCATTGATCAACGGGAATAATCAATGACTAATCAACTGATTACCTATCGATTACCTATTGATTACTCATTGATTTAATTGATGTCATTGATATCATCGATTAGTTATGTCTGGAACACTCAGTCAAACTGTACAGTAGTCTCCTTGAAGGAGAGCGACATTAGTCTCTGGCGAAACCAGACCAGAAGCCAGACAAAATTACAACCTCGTTCAAAGGGTCTCTCATCTTACCCTAGGAACGAGGTTGACAAAATCAAGTTTTCAAATGAGCGACAATCCCCCGTGGAGGGGGTGGGAGAGTACTCTCGCGAATTTTGGTTAGAGGTGTGCTGCGAAGGTTCTTGATCCCTAACCCTATTTAAGGACTAAGAAAGCGAAAAGTGATATCCTATTTAAAAAGCCCAAACCCAAAAAATGACACCCTATTCAAGGCTATTAAACGTCTTGTTGCAAAATCATTTTGTTAATGCTTAAACGGATACATCAAGTTAAAAAAAAAACATTAGTTTAGGCGGGCGTTTTCACACTCCAGTATTAGATAATTAACAATTATTCCATGAGCGCGCGTTGGATATGAGATGATAGATAGCCAACGAGGCGCGTAGCGCCGAGTTGGCTATAATCATCTCATATCCAACAAGCGCGAGTGGAATAATTGTTTTATTAAAAACGCCCTCAAAATATAGAAAACTAGACTACAATTTAAATAAAAAGGCCCAAAAAATCATCCATACGCTCGCCATTTTTGTAGATCATGGTATAATGGCTCATATACCATGATGGCTAAGCCAATGAAAACTCTCGAATTGCATTATCCAATGATCCAGGTTTTAATAATACAATTTAGCTGCCCTATCTAAGGACCACACCAGGAACACAGTAACAAAAGGGTCAAAAGTGTTACCCTAGGATCGAGAACCTCAAAAATGATACCCTTTTCCGCGGCACGTACCTATAGCACCTATATATGGGAGAACCCCCAGGGTCCAAAGCAAACCGAACTAGCAAAACATAAACATGGTGTCAGCACCATGCATACCACACAACATATGGGTGACCATTGACACACCACAGTCGAACAGCTCTGCTTTACTCTTTCCTAAAAAGACCTCTTATATAGAATCGTACAACAATAATGTGAAAGGTTGGTGGAGGTGGCGAAAAGGGCACATGTACAAATGTTACGAGCCGTAGGCGTCATGTGGGCCTGCCTTTGGTTGGTCATCAGACGATATTTCCGGTCCCCAGAAGCGCCGCAAGAATTTCAAAATTGTGAATTTAAGTCATAGACATGCTTTGCCGCTCAGGCGTCCAGCCGTCTCTTCTCCAGACCATACAGACCGGACTCGAGGAAAACGAGGTCAACATAACCTCATACCTTTTTTTCGGTATCATATTTTGGCAGCCACAATGTACAATATAAAACAATGAGCACTATAGCCAGCAGTTAGCAGGCGAGCCGAGACAGTTTTTCTACCTGTAAAGAACCGAATGTTACACAAAAAGCCATTTACTTCATGATGTAAGCTTATTCTTATTAGCTTTAAAGACGATCTAGAGAATATGCATATGAAGGCATTTTTCACAAAAGCTTTTACTATAAACAGAAATTCATAAATGAAATAAATGAATTTTCACTTACAATTACTAATGAAGGCAATCCTCAGAGAAGAGTTTTAGTGGTACCGGCACGTGCTGTGAGCGCCTACCTGGCTGCACTTGCTATCGCTCTGATAAAACGTCATATTTACTGCCTCAAGATTATTCGTTTCAATTGCCATTTTTAAGAACAGGCACTTAATCATATCCCTATGGCTCTGGTCTACTCTAGATCATTTTTGAAAGCTATTTCATCGAGTATTCCAACGCGATGTCCTTCGGATTTGTGGCGACGCCTGACTGATCATGGCATTTCAAGAGTGAAACCAACACGTAGAGGTTGCCGTGGAGGTCAACGCAAATGAATTGGAATCAATCACAGGCTCAGTCAAGAGCAGCAGCCCGTTTTCACCTCCTTGAGCCGCCTCAATTCATCCAATTTGTCTGTCTTCAACATATCTACTATGTCTACTGGAAATCTCGAAGGCCAAGCTTCTTTGCATAATACTTCAAGGGAGTCATTAAATATTCAATTTAACACCTCTGCTAGCATTCCAGTCGGTAGGAATGAGCCGCGGGATCCCGAGAGAACTTCATGGGACAACAACAGCCAAACAACAAACTCTGTGCAGAACTGCGCGCGGGGTATGGAAGGACTCGCTCACAGCAATTCATATCATGTTCCTAAAATCATGGTTACAAATGTCATGTCAATTGTACCAAAGATGAGTGAAGTGAGTGAATTCGTGTTGCGCAACAAAGTTAGTCTCGCTTTTATCACTGAAACATGGCTCCAGTCTTCTATCGCTGCTTCAATCATTGATATTCCGGGCTACTCAGTCCTACGTAGGGACCGTTCGTCCGATCATCATGGTGGCGTTTGCCTCTACATTAATGCTGAAATTCGATACAAACGACTGGACACTCTCTCGTGCTGCCCCGATCACGAGGTATTATGGGTTCAGCTACGCCCTAAACGCCTGCCGCAGGGGTTTTCCTCCCTGATAGTAGCTGCCGCTGAGAACGAGTTTATGCATGAACACTTGTTCCAGTCACTGAAACTTGTCAAGTCACGCTTCCCCAATTGCGCTCTTATTGTGGCAGGAGACTTCAATCGCTTCGACACGAAGCCAATCGAAAGGCATTTCCGCCTCAAGCAAATAGTGAAAATTCCAACCAGAAAGGACGCAATCTTAGACCGTGTCCTCACTAACCTGCGCTGCTTTTACTTTGCTCCTCAGGGCTTCCCGCCCTTTGGCCTGTCTGACCACAATACCATTACTGTGGAGGCTAAAGTAAGAGACAACTGTTGTCAACAATCTCGATTTGTGTTCAAGCGTGACAAGCGGGAAAGTAGGAAAGCTGAGCTAGGTAGATACCTGTGTGCAATTGATTGGACAACGTTATTCTCCTCTGCAAACTGTTGTCAGGAAATGCTTGACATATTCAACAAGGTGTTGCATACAGGGCTTGACCTTCTGATGCCCGTTAGGAGAGTTCGCGTTAATACATCTGACGCCCCATGGATGAACGATCACCTTAAATCACTCATCCTCAAACGACAGAAAGCCTTTCACGATGGCGGCACGGGATCAATGCTGTACAAATTCTACAGGAATGCTGTAAATCGTGAAAGGAAATCATGCAAGGCCCGATTTTACAAGTCTAATGTCGAGCATATGAAGAAGGAGAATCCCAAGGTTTGGTGGAAGGAGGTCAAACGCTTGTGTGGCTTCAACTCAAACTCGGGGACCGTTTCTAGTCACATTCACATTGAAGGAATTGAAAATCTTACTGATCAGGAACTTGCAAACGCAATCAACAAGGCCTTCCTTGAGCCTCTTGAAGAATATCGTCTGCCCCAACCGCTGACCAAACTTCGCATCGATGAGGACACGCCTGAGCTTCCGGAGGTTTCGGATATGCGTATTTTTAAGTTATTGACTGCGTTAAACCCTTCCAAGGCGTGTGGTCCTGACGAGATACCAAACTGGTTGCTCAAAGAGTATGCTGAATGTTTGTCCCTTCCAATCAGCAGAATTATCAACCTCTCCTTGAATGAGCAGTCTCTTCCAAAGATCTGGAAGTTCGCGGATGTGTCTCCTCTACCAAAGGTGAAGCCAGTCGAAGACCTGAAGAAGCAGCTCAGACCTATCTCCCTTACTCCATGTCTATCGAAAGTTGCAGAGGAGTGCATAATTTTCGATTACGTAAAACCTGCAGTTCTGGATGTGCTCGACCCAAGCCAATATGGAGCTGTTCCCAATTCCTCAACGACCCAGGCGCTGATACACATGCTTCACAACTGGTCCAAGGAAACCGATGGCAACGGCGCTACAGTTAGAGCTATTCTCTTTGACTATAAAAAAGTGTTTGACCTTATAGATCATAGAATACTCGTAGAGAAATTGTGCAGGCTGAATCTGCCTACAAGAATTATTAATTGGATCATTGATTTCCTTTCTAATCGTTCCCAAAGAATCAAACTATCTGAGGGCTGTTATTCAGAGTGGGGTTCAGTATCCTCCGGAGTCCCTCAGGGAACAAAATTAGGCCCATGGCTGTTTCTTGTACTTATAAATGACTTAGATGTTGATGATTTAGCTAATGTATGGAAGTACGGTGACGATACGACGGCATCAGAAGTCGTTACCAAGGGCAACCGCAGTTGTGCCCAGGATATTTTTAGATAGGGTCGCGGAGTGGTCTATGCAGAATAGAGTCAAACTCAATAGCGAAAAGTGTAAGGAACTCAGAATATCTTTTGTAAAGAATGAGCCCCAGTTTGCGCCTATTGTGGT
>OZ026595.1:12729292-12769292 GCA_964020085.1 Micromussa lordhowensis
CTTCCTGGTGGTGAACCATAGTGTCAAGGAAGGCAATTTTTCCCTCGCTTTCACGTTCAATCGTGAACTTAATGCAAGGTTCAATTGAATTTAGATGTTCGAGAACGACCACGAAATTTGATAGTACTCAGCCTTTTTCTCGAACATCTAAATTCAATTGAACCTTGCATTAAGTTCACGATTGAACGTGAAAGCGAGGGAAAAATTGCCTTCCTTGACACTATGGTTCACCACCAGGAAGACGGAAGATTAACTACCACCGTTTACCGGAAACCTACTCACACTGATCGCTATCTATCTTTCTCATCGCACCATCCTAGTATGCACAAGCGAGCTGTGGTTAAATCATTGATGGATCGGGCCGAAAGAATCCCCACAACAAAATCTGATCGAAGTAAGGAAAAGCAACGAGTAATATCGACATTACAGTCCAATGGATACCCCAAGCGCTTTATTTTGGATGCCAGCAAGCCTAAATCACCGTTGAAAGACACAATTAACGCTGCAGAATCTGGGCGAGGCTATAGCACAATTCCATACATTAGCGGGACCTCTGAGCCAATAAAGAGAGTCTTGGAAAACCACGGCATCAAAGTGGCATTTAAACCCTATCAAACAATAAGCCAGGTGTTTCCCAAACCGAAAGACCAAATAGACAAAGAAGAAACTCGTGGTCCTGTTTACGACATTCCTTGCGCTGATTGCAGCAAGAGCTACATTGGCGAAACGCAAAGAAAATTCTCAACAAGAAGAGGCGAGCACCAAAAGGCTGTCGCACGGAGACAATGCGAAAAATCAGCACTTGCAGATCACGTGATAAATACCAATCACGATATCGCATGGGATGAGGCCACAATTCTCAGGACCAATACCAATTGGCACCAAAGGAAGATTCTGGAAGCTTGGGAGATTAATTGCGCGAAAGACCCGCTCAACCGAGACGACGGGGCGTTACTCCCCAAGGAGTATTTGCACTTGACCCTCGCAAACAAGAAAAAATGACACATATCTTGAATTTTTAATCAGCGTCTTGTTTATATCTAAGCCTTTGTGTGGTTTTTTCTTTCACTTCCCCTGAAGAAGGTCCGTGGTTGCGACCGAAACGTCGGGAACATTTTTATTGTAAATATCATCTTTTAAACCACCAGTGTAACCTAAGTTTGTATTTTTAAATATTTTTTCAAATGTACCCACCTGGTGACAAACCCAGTTTTAATATAACAAAGATTGTCAAAGATGGTGCTAATAATAATGAGTATCCTATCACTCTTGAATTCAATGAAACAACATTCAGGTTCACGGTTATGTTAGCCAAAAACTACCAACTTGATTTAACAGCAAGTAATTTCAATGAACTAATCGGGTTCAAAAAAGAAGTGTTAAAAAATGAAATTAATACAGGATCAAGTGTGCCCAATCTCAGTCAAGACACTGACATACTCAATATTCACTGTGACTTGATTAATGATTCACTTGTGGACGGTAAAGAAACAGACATCATTTATTCCTTTTCAACCAGCGTGCTTCGCCCTAGTTACTCATTCACCATCGAACCAAGAAGAGTAACATACAATCCCACCAATAAGAATATTATAGATAGTATCGGGATTCATATCACTGATGGAAAAAGAAGATTAATTGACCTGAATGGAGCAGATACGTCTTTTTCATTACTCTTGAAAAAAATAGAATAATATAACATAATATTATAATGAAACCATTTGAATTCATGAGAGTTTATCATCCAAAGCTTGGTTTATTTGTAGATAAACACGTTGGGTCTGGGATTATTGTTGACAATATTTTTAAACCAATGAAGAGTGTTGCGTCATCAGTTGTTAAAAAATTTGTCAAGCCCTTGGGTAAGAAAGCGATAGAATCAGGTATTTCACATGCAGGTGAGAGGGCAGGAAAAAAGATATCTGAGAAGTCAGGAGACCTAATAATGAAAAGACTAAGGAATATGAGGAAGGGTAATACAGGACAAAGAGCTAAAATAGTTCCACCCATTAAACAGCAAGAAGAGAGTACAGATATGATCATCGATAGATTGATATCAGGATCTGGTTTGAAGAGAAGGAGGTAAAATGAAAATTATGTAATATAATAATATAATGGCCTTCAGATCAAGTGAATATTTACAGAGAAATGAGTTGGTTCGATATCAACTGGACAATGTCATTCTGATTCCGGATGCTGCTCAACACCAACAAAAAAATGGGTACAAGTTCACGATTAATGACCGGTCTTCATTCTACGATTGGTATAATGCTTATTTCGAGGTACAATTCCAGTTGCAAGTATTAGCTGATGGAACAGGAGTTCCGGATGCAACACGTTCAACAGTTATCAATGGAGCCCATTCGCTGATTAACCACTTGACGATAAAGAGTGCTGGTAAGATTGTGTACGATACTAATAATCTCCATAAAGTTACGTTTGTCAAGAATCTCCTGGAATATAGTGATGATTTTAGTCGCTCAGTAGCTAAAGATAGTTTTTGGTATCTGGATGTGGCGAATGCTAACATGACCGCCATCGGAAATACCGGGTTTGAGGCTAGACGAAATTTGACGAAAAGAGTTGGTGAGGGTGGTGGTGAAGAAGCTGCCAAAGATATCAATGTAATCATACCTCTTAATCGTTACAGTTTCTTTGAAGAGTTGTATGATAAAATGTTGGAACCAATGCAACTCGAGTTTGGTATAAATTTGCAGAAAGACGCTGAATTAATATATAAGGCCGCTGCAGCAGCTGCTGGTCGAGTGGTTGTCAATAGATTCTTACTGTGGGTCCCAAGATTGACACCAAAGGACATCCGTTACGATGAATTTGTCAAATCCTTCAAATCGAATAAATCTTGGACATACAACAGAGAAATGTATCAGGTTTCCGCACCAGCACAAAGCAGTGGATTCTTCCAGATCTCCCCCAGTATTGATAATGTCAAGGCTGTATTTGTTTATCTTCAACGAGCTAAAACAGAAAATGAAAATTAGAATCCATACCACTTTGACACTTATAAACTGAATGCAGCCGATAATAACAGTCATCTAACAACGTGCAGATTGGAATATGGGAATGGAGTGTTCTACCCAGAAACTGAATACGATTCAGAATCAAAAGTAAGGATCTACAACGATTTGATGTCTTATGGTATGAGAAAGAATAATTACAACAGCGGCACTCAACTGAACATAGCTAATTACAACTCTCTTTATTCCATCATATATTTTGATTTATCATATCAAACGGATAAAGTAACAAGAGATCCAAAGCAGTTGATTTTCAGGTATAAACTGAGTGCTAATAGTGCAGCTGCTTTCAGTGTGCACGCCGTCGTCATGTATGAGGAAGAAATCATCATCGACAAGGTTGGAAATGAAGTGGTCATAGTGTAAAAAGTATTAAGATATTCATTATTTTGTATATGTTTTGTAATTAAAAAATTATATAACATATAATATATACAACAAATGACTCAACTTTTTGAAATAAATGTAAAACTATCAGAAAATCAGAAGAAGAATATCGGTGATGCTTACCGTAAAAGGGAAACAGTTGTAATCAGACTCACAAATGATTCTCTTAGTGGAAATGACACTTTATACGTTCCAGCGATGATGAAGAAGAGATTGGAGAAGAATCGCAGAGAGAAGAAAGGTATGGATATTAAGCTTTCCAAGACCAATATCAGAAAACAAGTAGGTGGTAGTTTATTGACTTCTGCTCTAGCTCTCGCACGTACATTCGGACCAACCATTGCGAAAACCTTGGGATTATCAGCTTTGGGAGGGTTAGCCAGTGAAGGCGCAAGCCAAATTGTCAAGAAAATAGCTGGAAAAGGAGTACAGAAAGGAGGTTTCCTTATACCACAAAACAAAATTGACAAACTCATTGCAAACAAGCATCTTCTATCAGCAAAACAAAAGAAAGATATAAATGAAGCCCTTCAATCAGGTTCAGGTGTTGTTATAAAACCAACAAAAACGCAATCGGGTGGTTTTGTTGGTACTTTACTCGCCAGTATTGGGATTCCTATGATATTGAACGCTTTGACTGGAAAGGGCGCTCCCAAGATTGGACTTCCTCCACAAGGGGGAAGAGGAGCTCCGAGAATGGGTATGTATAATCCACCACCCTTTATTGGAACATGGGACAAATTCGGTATGGGAATAAAAAAAAGCCCACCAAAAAAAAGAAGGGAAAAGGTCTACTATTAGGCCCAAACAGTCCATTCAATTCAATCCCACTCGTAGGAGCAATACTGTAATGTAAAACCGAAATTCTATGAAGACATCCCGATGAGCAATCATGATCTGATAAAATGGTGTAGATATCTAAATATCCCAATCAATGATGTTTTGTCAAGAGATCAAAAAGTTCCACACAACCACAAACAGGCTTTGTTTATCTACAATCTTGAACCATCATACATGAGCGGAAGTCATTGGGTAACAACTTATGTGAAAGATAATGTCATCAATTATTTTGACAGCTTTGGCATGCCTCCATTTCAAGAATTGGTAAATCATGCGAAAAGAAAGAATTTGACTCTTCTGCACCAAAACAATCAGATTCAGAATATAAAAACAACCACATGCGGCTATTTCTGTTTATACTTTTTAAATGAAATGAATAAGGGAAATTCATATTTTGATTTATTAAAAGTATTCAAAATACATGATGCAATGAAAAATGAGAGATTTATTAAACATTATTTCAAAAATATCTAACATATAAATATAATGGTAAAATCATCTTGCGTAAACTAGAAGAAACAAACTGAATGTGTTCCAGGCAGCGAACGATTTGTCAAAGCTAAAAATGGTCGAACCATGATGAAATGCACTTGTGCTGAATGTGGGATAACAAAGACCAAATTCGTCAAGAATCAGGGAAACTAATTGTGCCCTCACTAGCTGGGGGCAGTTTGTTTGATATTCATGATAGTCATTCTCTTAGTGAGATTGCTTTGAAAGGTTTGGCCAATTCTGGGGCTTACCTTGCTCGAAAGGGTGTTGCAAAAGCTATCAAATCAGATTATGCAAAGAAGAAGATAAAAAATGTTGCAAATAAGTATCTTGATCAAGTCCTTGACAGTTTCGCATCAAATATATCACCGACTGGTGGTGCAATAGATATACATAAGGCTATATTAAAAGTTGCGCCAAAGAAAGGTTTTGTGATGCCTGGATACAGGTCCTGGTAATCCTCTCGAACAGCAACTGAGGTATGATCCAAATACTGGTCAGATACTTAAGATATATCAACAACCAACAGGTAAAACAGATGCAGTAAGTATGCAGCATGATGTTGATTACTCAGTTTGTGGAAACAAACCAAAAAGTAACCAAGTAAAATGTAAGAATGATGCAGATCGTAAAATGGTTAAGGCTCTTGATGCTATTCCTTGGAAAGAAAGACAATGGGGACATACAATAGCTCGCAATGCTATAGCAGCTAAGTCAAAATTAGGTATGGGTGCTAAGTCAAAAAACGTAAAAAACCGCTGAGTGAAGAAAACTGGCAAGAAAAATTAGCTGATGAATTACACACACCCATAAAACGTAATTTCACTCGGCGGCGTGTAATCACAAATCATATTGATGAAATATGGGCAAGTGATCTAGTTGAAATGCAACAGTTCAGTAAATGGAATAAAGGTTACCGATATCTTCTAATGATTATTGATGTTTTCAGTAAATACGGTTGGATTGTACCATTGAAGGATAAGAAAGGTGAATCTGTTGCTGAAGCAATTTAAACAATATTAAACGAAGGTAGAAAACCACAGTATTTATGGGTTGATAAAGGTAAAGAATATTACAACAAACATGTGAAAGACCTATTAGAGAAAAATGGGATATATATGTACTCAACTGAGAATGAAGAGAAGTCATCAGTGGTTGAAAGATGGAATAGAACGATTAAATCCAAAATGTGGAAACAGTTCACAGTTCAAGGTAATACAATGTATCTTGATATGTTACCTAAAATATTGAAACAGTATAATAATACTAAACATTCAAGCATCAAAATGACACCCACAGAAGCATCCAATAAGAAGAATGAAGGAACTGTTTACTTTAATCTATATGGTGATATGAAAACATCAAAACAGAAACCAAAATTTAAAATAGGTGATAAAGTGCGAATATCTAAGTACAAACGGAATGTATTCGATAAAGTTTATACACCAAATTGGACAGAAGAAGTATTTACAGTTGATAAGATTCAATACACTAATCCAATAACATACAAAATAAAGGATCTCAATGATGAAGATATTCAAGGGAGTTTCTATGAACCTGAATTATTAAAAGCCAAGCAAGATGTTTTCCGTATTGATAAGGTCATTCGTAGGGATCACAAGAAGAAACAAGCTTTAATAAAGTGGAAGGGATATAGTGATGAATTTAATAGCTGGATTCCAATGAAGGATTTGAGAAATGTATGAAAATGATATAAGTACAAATTATGTAACATATATTGTATAAATCAATACAGTATATGCTGTTTATCCGCTATCTATTGATAGCCAAAAATATCATTGTTTTTGGTTATTTTTGCAATGTTTCTTGTGAGCATATTTGTAATTATTTTTGAAAGTTTTGTTACAATTAGGACATTCAAACTCCTTATTTAGCCATTTTTTGAAAGCTTCTTTTTGATTTTTCTTTTTATCCTCTTCTGGGACTCTTTTCGGCTTGATGTTAGAAGATTTTTTGTAGTTATCTGGCAAGTCATCTTGTTTGATATATTGAAATGTATAAGAACATCCATCTTTCTTTGATATTCCTGATTTACAATTATTAAGACACTCACATACCATTTTGACAATACCTGCATTTATACCAAGGTGGTGCTGAATAGAACACATACTATTAAAATATGAAACTTCATTTGTATTTTTGTTGGTGGCTTTAACACATTTTCGATTTTTATGATTATTCGCAACGTATGAGTAATCCCGATCCTTGGCTGACTTCTTGCAATTCTGTTGAGGTGTAATCAACTGTAAATTACACAAGCGATTATCTTCTTTATCATTATTGATGTGATCAATCACTTTACCCTCTGGTATTACACCGTAAAAACATTCCCATGTAAATCGATGGACAAGATACGTTTTCTGACCATGTTGACCATGTTTTCTCACCATACATGATAAGTAACCATTGTGTTGCCTTTTCCCTTTGTGGGGCACTTTTTTAATGATATTGATCACATTTCCATCTTCAGATGCAGCGTACAAATCATAAACTGGATGTACAGAAAAAGCACGGTCATTGATAATAATTTTTGTCATTATAATATAGATTATATAACCAAATCTTTATATCAATAAATAAAATTTTTTAAATTTATTAAGGCCTAAAGAAATATTAATTATATGGTAATATTATATAATGGAAAATATAATCTCAACTAATAATATGAACACGCGCTCTCTCTCAAATCTTACCAAATCTCAATTAATCAGCTTGCTGATCAAACAGAATTTGGAAATAAAACAGTTGTTACAGCAAAATATGCAACAGCAACCAATCCCAACTCAAATAACTGAAAAACCAATCCCAGCCCCTCGTAAGAGTGTGAAGCAGATGGTGCAAGATTATGAAGAAAACGTGGAATTTAGGGATGATTACAAACCAACGCCAAAACCAAAGACTAAGAAACCAGTTCCATTATTGAGAACTAAAATTGAAGAAAAAGCACAAGCAATGAAGGGTTACACCATAGTTAATAGAGGGGACTGGTTAGGAAGCCTGGAAAACATCAAAGGAAGAAACAAAAATGCCAAGATTTATGTTCGAAGGTCCACGACCCTGCACAATCTTTTGTTTTGTGCTCATACACTATGCATGAATTACGTAACCAACACGTTTCTATTGGCTAGTTCCTCAGTACGGAGTAAACAACTATTTTGTTTTGTGCAGGGTCAAGGCCAAAAAAGCAAACAAAAACATACAACAAAGAACTTTGTCGAGTTTCATAACCATTCCCCTCTATTAACTATGGTTACACAAAGTCTTATGAAATCAACATTAAAAACAACAAAGATCCCTTAGAACAGTTGAAAAACACAAGAAAAGCTATTGAAAATCATATCAAAAATATTATTGAATCAAAGAAAGGTTTAAAAGTGGTTGAAACGCTTAAGGTAACATTTACAAAAATGTCAGGTGGAGAAATAATTCATAAATCAGCATATTTTAATAGCAAACCACAAACTATTATCAACAACACAGAAATCTTTGGATCACTACAATTATCAGAACAACAAATATTGAACTTGGTAGCTGTATGGATATCTGAAGGTTCTGGTTGGACTGTTGAATCAGTTGACAATCATTATATTAATGTTGTACAATATGAACCAATGAAAAGTTCCTCATATATTGAACTTCCGCAAGAACTCAGAAACAGTGCTAAGGGATTGATTAATATGAAAAATGAGGATAATAAATGCTTCAGATGGTGTCACATCAGACATTTGAATCCACAAAATAAAGATCAACAGAGAATCAAAAAAGTTGACAAGGAATATGTTAAAAATTTAGACTATTCAGAAATCGAATTTCCAGTTACTACCAAGCATTATAATAAAATTGAAAAGCAGAATGAAATAAATATCAATGTATTTGGATATGAAAACAAACAACCATATCCAATCTATGTGTCAAAAGAAAAATATGAAGATCATATGGAACTATTATTAATAACTGAAAATGAAAATAAACATTATGTTTTGATCAAAGATTTCAATAGATTCATGTTTCACAAAACAAAGCATGAACATAGGAAGCATTTCTGTGTGCATTGTCTCCAATGTTTCAGCTCAGAAATAGTTTTGAATAATCATAAAGATAATTGTATCGTAGTAAATGGAACACAAGCAGTAAAAATGCCTGAGAAGGGTAAAAATATATTACAATTCGATAACTTCCATAAACAACAACAAGTACCATTTGTTATCTATGCTGATTTTGAAGCTATAACAGAAAAGATCTCCAATTGTCAACCAGATGATAATCAATCATATACAAATGCTTATCAGAAGCACATAGATTGTGGATATGGTTATAAAGTTGTTTGTTGTTATGATGATAAATACAGCAAACCATTAATAATCTATAGAGGTGAAAAAGCGGTTTATGGATTCTTGGAAGATATGTTGAAAGAAGTCAAATATTGTAAGAAAGTCATGAAAAAGGAATTCAACAAACCACTGAAAATGACAAAAGATGATGAGAATAAATTTAAAAAAGCTGAAGAATGTCATATTTGTAATAAAAAATATACTGATGAAGATACTAAAGTTCGAGATCACTGCCATATCACTGGTAAATATAGAGGATCTGCTCACCAAGAATGCAATCTGAAACTAAGAGTAAATCCTGAACGATTAAAAATACCTGTTATATTCCATAATCTAAGAGGTTATGATAGTCATTTCATAATGCAAGAGATTGGTGAAATAGTTAAGAATAATACATACACAAAAAAGAACGGTGAAAAATGTCAAATGAATATCAATGCTATTCCAAATAATATGGAAAAGTACATGGCATTCATGTTGGGTAATCATCTTACTTTTATTGATAGTTTCCAATTCATGAGTTCCAGTCTTGAAAAACTTGTTTGTAATTTACCAAAAGAAACATTAAAATATACCTCACAGCGATTCAAAGGTGATAAGTTTGATTTGATGATAAGAAAAGGTGTTTATCCATATGACTACATGGACAGTTTCAAGAAGTTTGAAGATACTGTTTTACCAACCAAAGATCAATTTTATAGTTTATTGAATGATGAACATATATCAGATGAAGATTATCAACATGCTAAAAATGTTTGGAAAATGTTCTCAATGAAAAATATGGGTGAAATGATTTGTACTTGCAATCAGATATACTTCTTTTGGCTGATGTTTTTGAGAACTTCAGAAAAACATGTCTTGAGTATTATAAATTAGATCCATGTCATTATTTCACATCTCCAGGATTATCTTGGGATGCAATGTTGAAAATGACTGATATTAAACTTGAATTGATGGCAGATATTGATATGTTTCAATTTATTGAGAAAGGATTGCGTGGTGGTATTAGTTATATTGCCAATCGTTATGGTGAAGCAAATAATAAATACATTAAAGATTACAATAAGAAGAAGCCCTCAAAATATTTTATGTATCTTGATGCTAATAACTTATATGGATGGGCTATGAGTCAATATCTACCAACTGGAGGATTCAAATGGATGAAGCAAGAACATATTGATAAATTAGATCTTGGTAAATATCAAGAAGATAGTAAAAAAGGTTTGATATTAGAAGTTGATTTAGAATATCCAAAAGAACTGCATGACTTACATAATGATTATCCATTGGGACCAGAAAAAGTTAAAGTAACAGAAGACATGTTATCTGATTATTGTAAGAAAACAGTTGAGAAATATGGAATATCAGTTGGATTAGTCAGCAAGCTCATTCCAACATTAGGAAATAAGGAAAAGTATGTTCTACATTATAGAAACTTGAAATTATATATGAATCTCGGATTGAAAGTTATGAAAGTTCATCGAGTACTAAAATATGATCAATCACCATGGTTAAAGCAGTACATTGATTTTAACACTGAGAAAAGAAAGAATGCTAAAAATGCTTTTGAGAAAGACTTTTTCAAACTAATGAATAATAGTGTATGTAGCGTTTGCAGCGACTAGCAAATTTCAAAACGAGGCGAAACAAAACGAGCTCCAGGCGTGTCGCGACAAACTAGTGGGTGGGACTACTTTACAGGTCGTCTTCAAGGGTAGACATTTAAACCACGGAAAAACCAAAGGTGACGGTTATCGGCGATTTATTACATCAAATAAACGATCGTAAACTGAAATAACAATATGGAACGAATTTCTATCAATTTAGCGGAAAGGTTGCGTAACAAATAGTCAAAAACTTACACCAGACAAACTAACGATTTGGAATCGATAACACAACGAAATCGAATAACAATACATCAGAAAATATATACCCAGCGTAAACACTACGCTACAATACCAAATAAACAGAATCACACAACAAAGGAATAACAGCTCAATGATCTCGAACCTAAAAAGTGGGCGTTCACTCTAGTAACGTTAAGAACATATTCTAATTTAGACGATTATAAACAATTAACGTTATACAAATGTTCCTTTGTGTTTCTTCGCCCATAGTTATAAAAACGTAACCTAATCAAAATGACAAATGTACTCACATATCGGTCCCGCTTGAGCCAGGGGTTAGGAAACAAAAATTAACATCAAGAGTTCAAAGGTTCACAAGGCCACGCGAGATGGAACGAAAAACTATTACCAATGCGCAAGAGGGACGCTAACTTAGCTTTTATATGCGCGTGGTGACGCTTAAAGGTCCGATTACAAAACCAATCAAAATGAAGTAAACAGTGTAACTACGTTGGTAACCAAGATATAGAGACAATTATTAACTAATCAAATTGACCTTTGTCTAGTGTCCTTAACATGGCTTCCCTGAAATAATCATATTTCACTAATTAAAACTATTAACTTGCAATCAATGTTCAATTAATCAAATTATCCTTAACAGTTCAGTTCAATTCTTGTAAGGCTCCTCGGTCGGGAATTACCCTGGATCTCAATCAGTCTGTGCTGACATCAAAAGCACTAGCTTCTGTACTGGTCGCTCCAAATACCGCACTGCATTAACCCTCTTGCCCGTATTATCTAAGCAGCTATCTGCAAGAGCTACCTGAACTTTCCGCACTTGCCCATCAGAACTAGGGTAGACGGCTGATACACGTGCAAGTTGCCAAGCACTGCGAGGAAGATTTTCATCTTTAAGCATAACGACGTCATCGATACACAAATTTCTTCGAATGCGTGTCCACTTCTGGCGCTGCTGTAGGCTAAGGAGGAATTCCTTTCTCCAGCGTGACCAGAACTCGTTCGCCAGATGCTGAACTCGCCTCCAACGCTTTCTGCAATATATATCCGCTGCCTGGAACACACCTGGTGGAGCAAGAACGACCTTTGATTTCATCGTCAGCAAATGGTTAGGAGTCAAGGGGCTTGGTGAATCCGGGTCAGCAAGTTGGTTGACCGTCAAGGGGCGACTGTTGACAATGGCCTCGGCTTCGCACATCAGGGTCCTAAGGGACTCATCGTCTAGCTGCCTTCCGTTATCCTGAAGAAGGGACGAAAGGACGTTACGAACGGATCTGATTTGGCGTTCCCACACACCTCCCATGTGGCTTGCTGCTGGAACGTTCATCTTAAATGAGAACCAATCGCACTGTTCTTCTAGAAGCTTGGTCTTAATCTTTTGCTGGTCCATTTCGGCTAGGGCTTGCTTGAGTTCTCTGCGAGCTCCCACGAAGTTTGTCCCCTGATCGCTCCTTAGCTGGCGGATTGGACCACGACGACTGATAAATCGTCTTAGAGCATTCATGAAGGAGTCGGTCTCGAGGGAGTTGGCGATTTCGAGGTGTATGGTGTATGGCGAGGTGTATGGCTCTCGACGCCATACAAGTAAAGAGGACGCCGTAGCGCTTCAACTCCTTACGACCTTCTTTAATAACGAAAGGACCAAAATAGTCCACCGCGCAGTAGGTAAAGGGCGGAGTAGACTCAAGGCGATCCTCTGGCAAATCTGACATCCTTTGTTCCTGCACTGCTCCACGTAGTCTCTGACACTTGACGCAGGAAGAGATCAGGCTGGCGACTATTGATGAACCGTTTATTACCCAGAATCCATTCGATCGTACTTCATTTAGGGTAATGCCTTTGCCTTGGTGACTTGCGCGTTCGTGAAAATGTTTGGCAATCAGCATCGTGATGTGACTGTCTCGCGGCAGGATGATGGGAAATTTAATCTCGTCAGTTAAGCTCGCACGTCTGAGACGTCCACCAACACGCAAAATTCCGTCAGAGTCTACGAACGGATCAAGCTTGTACAGCGTGCTGAATCTTTTCATGCTAGCCTTTCTCTGTTGAGCGAAGACTCTGCTGTTGGGGTCATCATTTTCCTGCTTCGTTTCCTTCAAGGTTCCTATTTCATCTTTGAAGGCCTTACTCTGTGCTGCGCGTATGATTGCAAGCTCAGCGCTTTCCAAATCGCTGACATGAACCTCTCGTGTTTCGTCATTGCAATTCTGTCTCTTGCGCATGCGCACACGATCTCTTAGGCGTCTGACATAGCGAAGACACAAGGCGACTGCTCGTTTAGCACGATGCCAATCGGAGAAAACTTCCACTCTCCCTGCGAGGCTTGACTTCTCTGGAGGTGCCTGCGTGGTTTGCATGTTCGTGGTGGTTGCCATGGCAACAGCTTTCTTAATTTCGGGATCATCTCGGAGATCATAATCTTCTATGTTGCTTGTTTGCCATTGGTTTTCTTTCTTCCAAAGAAATGCTGGTCCAGCAATCCAACGAGAATCTAGCAGCTCTTGTGCCTTCATTCCCCGCGAAGCTTCATCCGCTGGATTCTCTTTCGACTCAATGTATTTCCACTGGTGAATAGAAGTGCTGTCTTGAATCTCTTGCACTCTGTTAGCGACAAATACGTGAAATCTTCTACTTTCATTCCTGATGTATCCAAGTACTACGTTGCTGTCTGTCCAGAAGTATTCTCGGTCGATGTGATACTCTAGCTCTCGACGCAGCTGCTGGCTTATCCTCACTGAACACACGGCGGCAGTGAGTTCCAGTCTCGGTATGGTCACTGGCTTTAAAGGGGCGACTCTAGACTTCCCCATAACGAAAGAACAATGAACCTTCTGACGTTCATCTACCAGTCTCAGGTAACTGCACTGGCCGTAGCCTTTAACGCTCGCGTCCGAGAAATGATGGAGTTCTGCGCTCACGACGCGACCAAAGTTCTCGGGCTTGTAACATCTAGGGATGGAAACGCGCTGTAGCTGTAACAGATCTACTCTCCACTTCTCCCACTTGACTTTGATATCCTCCGGTATTGGGTCATCCCAGTCTACTTCGTGACGGCATAATTCTTGAAGAATTGACTTTCCATCCAGCAAGAGTGGAGCAACGAAGCCAAGGGGGTCGTAAACTGAGCTGACTGTGGAAAGAATCCCTCTTCTAGTGCACGGCTTGTCTTGTAGCACGATGTTGAACTGAAAACAGTCTGACTCGACACACCAATGGACACCAAGCGCGCGTTCCAGCGGAAGTGAATCAAGGTCTAAGTCTAGCTCCTTGACACCATCTGCTCTGTCAGGTTCTGGAATTCTTCTAATGACTTCTTTACTGTTCGACACGAACTTGTGAAGACGGAAACCTCCTTTGTTGCACATCTGCTTCACGTTTGCGATGAGCTTTACCGCTTCCTCCACTGACGAAACAGACTTTAAACCATCATCAACATAGAAGTTGTTACGAAGAAATTCGGCGGCAGTCGTTCCAAACTCTCTCTCAAAATCGTTAGCCGCAGCCTTCAGAGCAAAATTAGCACAACCAGGGGATGAAGTAGCCCCAAACAAATGCACAGTCATCCTGTACTCCTTAGGTTCCTTTGTAAGATCACCGTCTTCCCACCAGAGAAAGCGTAACAAATCTCTGTGTTCTTCATTGACCTTCACTTGGTGAAACATAGCCTCTATGTCGCATATGAAGGCGATGAGCTCCTGCCTAAACCGGCACAGGACACCAGTCAAGTTATTCGTTAAGTCGGGGCCTTGAAGCAGGTGCTCGTTCAATGACTTGCCCTCATATGTAGCAGCACAATCGAAGACCACGCGAATTTTGTCTGGCTTCTTAGGGTGGTAGACACCATGGTGAGGGATGTACCAAACATTGAGCTTCGTTCTTGCTTGATCACTTGTTGCACGTTCCGATTCAGGAATCTCCGGTACTCTTTCTGCGTGTCCGCTGTCTAACAATTTCTTCATGAATTCCATGTAGTCGGAATAATACTTCTGACCCTTTCTGGACTGGAACCGCCTCTTAAGCTGATAAAGCCGGCGTAGTGCTGCATTTCTGTTGTTTGGAAGCTCTATTGGTTCTATTCTCAGAGGCAGTGGAAGCTCATAGTGGCCATCTTCACATCTGTGAATTCCCTGTTCAGCAATTCCGAGAAAGTTCCTGTCTTCTTTAGATAGACCTTGCTTCGATTTGCTCTTGTGCTCAACGAAATCAAGCTCAAACATTTGATTAATCGCAGATGGATTTATCACTTCCTTTGTTTTCCCGTTGAAAACGAAGCTTAGTTCGCGGCTGAGACCTCCAGGAATAATTTCTCTTGCCAGGGTCCGGTGACAGGTGGAGTCTAGGGTGGGGTCATCCACGGGAGTGTCTGTAGTTGCAACTGGTCCTACTATGCTCCATCCTAACAAGGAACGAACTGCGTAAGGCTCCTCACTCTTGCCTCTTATGACCTCTGTCGGTTTGATAGCTTTTGGACAATTACAACCAATAAGCAGGCCTATTTCCACTTTGTCATCGTACGGCGGGATTTTATCTTTGATCTTCATGAGATGTGGCCAGTTGTTGGCAGTTTCTGGTCTGGGAATTTGGTCTCGTCTGGACGGGATGCTTTCTCTAGCATAAGCTTTAGGCAGCTCAACCTGGGCGCGTTTGTCGAGACGCTGTATCACCAAACCATCGACTCTTTTAACTGCAATCCTCTCGCGTCCAAGCATGGTACATAAATCTAAGCAAGTTTCGACACCCTCAATGTTGAGCTCGCGTTGCACTTGGGTGGTGACGAAGGTGGTGTCACTTGCGTCATCCAGAAGTGCGTAAACCTTGACTGTTTTCAGTGGGCTTTCCTTATGGAACAAAACGACTTGGACAATTCGACAGTTCGTAATTACGTTACCAGGTTCTGAGGACGAATTGTTCGCTACACTGATTAAGTTCGAATTGGCAGAGTCTGAGAGTGGAGATTTCTCACTGGGGGATTCCTTCTTACTAGAGGCTTGGGGAGTGGCTTGCAACTTTGAGTCTGGCTGTTGGTTATTTGGTTTCACTATGTGCAGGAGAGTGTGATGGCGTCTTCCGCATTCTTTGCAAGTTGCTCTATTTCTACATCCTGATGACACGTGACCATTTCCAAAGCATCCGTAGCAAAGACCCTTGCTTCGAAGAAACTCGCTGCGATCGTCTACGGACTTCTTCAGAAACTTGTTGCACTTAACGAGAGCGTGCTGACCGTTACAAAGGGGGCAGGTCTGATTTGTTTGCTCTGCTGACGGTTTTAACGGCGGTACGGAATTGTTATGTGGTTGCGTGGATGATACCGCGAAAGCGCTTGCACTTGAACTACCGTCACCTTTGCTTGGTCTGGTTCTCCGTCCCATTCTGAACGGGGTGTCTGATTTCTTTCTCTCCGCCTTTAAAGCATTCGGTGAGAAAATGGGATCATTCGCTAGCTCTGCCTCGTCTTTAACAAACTTCGCAAAATCTCCAAAGGTGACAATCTTCTTAGACTTCGTACGTGCTTCGTGGGCGTGCCGGCACCATTTCACTCCAGAGTATGAAGGCAGTTTGCTGCTTACAAGGCGAAGGGTTTCTGTCGAGTCGAGGTCTCCCATTGACTGCATAGTTTTCATGGCTTCTTCACAACGAACGAGGAAATCAGAAAACTCTTGGATACCACTACTATCTCCGTCGTTAATCTTCGGCCAGCTTCGAAGACTTGACTTATAAGCCTCGGCGACATGGACGGGATTACCAAAGCGCTCGTCTAGCAACTTCCGGGCCCTTTCGTACGCACTGTCTGAACTCATGGCCAAGAAACCCTTCACTACTTCGTTCGCCTTGCCTTTCGTGTATTTTTCAAGGAAATAGAGTCGATCTCTGTCTGAAGGCACATTACGGGAGATTATGGAGTCAAAGGCAGTTGTGAAAGCTGGATATTCAAAATAATCTCCAGAGAAAACAGGCGGCTCTTTTACCGGAAGGTGGCTAATCTTCTGCTGATTGATTATTGATGAGCTTAATTCGGTTTGCTTGGCTTGTAGGCTGACTAACTCTTGGATGGCTGTGTTAACATCGTTACGCTGGAGTTGCAGCACAGGCTCTGAGCTCAAAGGTTCAAAATGAGGCGTAGGATGGCTTCTAGGAACGAATGGAGCAGCGTGCGGGTTGACAGAAAGGCTTCTTTCCCGTTTTATATTTTCGTGGCTTAAATCTGGTTTTAACTCCTTCTTGACACTTCGGACTGCCTCTCTATCACTGGCTGATATTTTCTCCTCCTCGAGAATTCTTTTTATTGCGCACTCTTCTGCGTTCGCGATAGCTAATTCTTTTTCGAGCTGTAATCGCCTTAACTCTCTTTCCTTTTCAAGAAATTGCATTTCAGCGTGCAACTTTGCAGACTTCGCAGCCGCATCGATCAAAGCGAGAGAAAGGTGTTTTGTAGAGGAGGAACTCAATTTTGACCTGTCAGAGGATTTGGACTTCCTACTGTGGCTCGATTTCTCAGAAGGTATCCGACTGGATTTTCTTTCTAATGCTTGGATGCGTTCACAGACTCTAATTCTACACTCGATGAATTCCCGATCCCGGATATCAAACCATTGGTACGAAGCGTTCCTTTCCTCCTCGAATTCTAGCAAATCGTCGAAATCTTTATGAGCTTCATTGAGCTCGTCTTTCAACTGGTCTAAGTGAAATCTCTCTTCCTCCAATTGTTCAAGTGTCGTCTCTGGCGAATCACGCAACGCGTTAATTCTTTCAATTTGTTTCTTTAATCTCTTAAAGGCGGAATTTCGATTGGCGAGTTTAATTTCCAAATGATGAACCTTTCCCTTCTCAGTCATTTTTCTTCTACGTCCTGTTCTCTTTGAATGTTCAAAACGGGAAAGCTCAACGCCTGTCACGCTCTTGGGTTGCTCAATTGTTTGTGGTGTCGCGTCGAAGTCCGGATCCTGTGGTGTGTGGTTACGAAAGAATGCCGGCGCACTGCAAACACTCATCGCTATTCCACAAACACAAAGTTCCAAAGTAAAGCAAAGTTCAAGATGAATTCATAACCGATGGCGGAATGATGTGTCGATATTTTACTGTAGCGTTTGCAGCGACTAGCAAATTTCAAAACGAGGCGAAACAAAACGAGCTCCAGGCGTGTCGCGACAAACTAGTGGGTGGGACTACTTTACAGGTCGTCTTCAAGGGTAGACATTTAAACCACGGAAAAACCAAAGGTGACGGTTATCGGCGATTTATTACATCAAATAAACGATCGTAAACTGAAATAACAATATGGAACGAATTTCTATCAATTCAGCGGAAAGGTTGCGTAACAAATAGTCAAAAACTTACACCAGACAAACTAACGATTTGGAATCGATAACACAACGAAATCGAATAACAATACATCAGAAAATATATACCCAGCGTAAACACTACGCTACAATACCAAATAAACAGAATCACACAACAAAGGAATAACAGCTCAATGATCTCGAACCTAAAAAGTGGGCGTTCACTCTAGTAACGTTAAGAACATATTCTAATTTAGACGATTATAAACAATTAACGTTATACAAATGTTCCTTTGTGTTTCTTCGCCCATAGTTATAAAAACGTAACCTAATCAAAATGACAAATGTACTCACATATCGGTCCCGCTTGAGCCAAGGGTTAGGAAACAAAAATTAACATCAAGAGTTCAAAGGTTCACAAGGCCACGCGAGATGGAACGAAAAACTATTACCAATGCGCAAGAGGGACGCTAACTTAGCTTTTATATGCGCGTGGTGACGCTTAAAGGTCCGATTACAAAACCAATCAAAATGAAGTAAACAGTGTAACTACGTTGGTAACCAAGATATAGAGACAATTATTAACTAATCAAATTGACCTTTGTCTAGTGTCCTTAACAGTGTATTTGGTAAGACAATGGAAAATATCAGAAAACGTGTTGATGTTAGATTGGTAACTGATAAGAAGAAATTTTTGAAGCTAACCAGTAAATCAACTTATGTAAGCAGTAAAATCTTCAATGAAAATCTAGTAGCTGTTCACAAGATCAAAGAAACACTAACTCTCAACAGGCCGGCATATGTTGGGATGTGCATCTTAGATTTGAGTAAGACATTAATGTATGATTTTCATTATAACTACATTAAAAAGAAGTATGGGAAAAAAGCTAAGTTATTATTCACAGATACTGATAGTTTGACATATGAAATTGAAGCAAAAGATGTTTACAAAGACTTTTGGGAGGATAAAGACAGATTTGATAATAGTGACTACTCAGAAGATTCTAAATATTTTGATAATACAAATAAGAAAGTTATTGGTAAGTTCAAAGATGAGGCTGCTGGAGTTCCCATTTGTGAATTTGTTGGTTTGCGATCTAAAATGTATAGTTACATGAAAGATAATCAAAAAGGTGGTAAGACAGCAAAAGGAATAAAAAAGAATATTATCAAAAAAGACATTACACATGAAAACTATAAAAATACACTTTTCAATGCTGAACAATTGATCCATAAAATGAAAACAATCAGAAGTGAAAATCATGAGCTTGGTAGTTATGAGATAAACAAAGTATCACTCAGCTGTTTTGATGACAAGAGATATTTAAATGATGATGGTGTGACAAGTTATGCATATGGACATCGTCTTACATGAAAGATCTCAGTTTTGTGTTTATTGTCATGAGCCCATTTCTGAAACAATTTCAAATTCTTCTCACCACATATATGACATTCAAATTCAAGATCGTTTATTGTTTGCTTTTTTTTAACATCCAATATAGTCTGCTTTTTTTTCTTGAACAATTTTCTGAGTATTTTCATATACATTATATTTATATAATTTTAATTAATTTCTATGTTTGATTCAACCGACTGAATAAGTTGACTTAATTATGGATTTGGAAAAGTGCGCTGGATTTTGTGTTTGATATGGATTTGGATTTATTTTTGAAAAGTGAGTTGGATTTTGTGTTTGATATGGATTTGGATTTATTTTTGAAAAGTATTTATTTTGAAAAGTGAGTTCGAAAGTGCGCTGGATACGCCAACTATATAACTACTAACTATAATTTGTGCGGATGTTGAATCAGGAGCGATGCGATTTGCAATGTTTGTCTGATCTATACTTCAAGCGCGAATGTTTGTTTGAAATATCTTAGATGTTATGTTTAGCTTCTAAGCATGCGTAAGTGCGCGGCAATTTGATTAAGGGCTGCGTAAAAAAGTTCTGATCACATTTAGAAACGTAAAACGATTCGAGAATTAGAAAAAAATCGATTCGTTCCTTTGAAACTCCAGCGAGTCAACAAGAACAAAAATTATAAGAATTTTTTCAGTCTCACCGGCACAGTTCGGGGGATAAGGGGGTACACTTAATCCTATATGGAACAAAGCGCGCAGTATTTTGAATAAGCATAGCGGCAACAAAGCACACAACAAGTTGATTGAGCGATAAGCCCTGAAAGGTATAAATACTTCAGTATTTTTATTTCCAAGTATGACAACTCACGATGGAGTACGACAAACAACTGGAAGCTTTCATTTCACAAGCGCTCATGTAAATAGTTTTCCCAAGCCACTCACGTCAGCGCACACACCACGTTGGACACTCACTAATGATTTACATTTATTGTGAAAAATGATTATGGGCGTATTCCCACTAAGGGAGTGGACACAGGTCCCTCTTGTAAAGAATTGGGATATTTTTTAATAAATACAGTTGTTTCTCATTTGATTTACATGTGTCTAGATTAATTCTCGAGTCCTAGGGGAAAAAATATGATAAGACCGATCTCAGGCCTGTTCTCGCCCCAAACAAACTCCTATACACAAATTTTGAATAAGCATAGCGGCAACAAAGCACACACAATTTAGTTCGTCTGACATGAAGCAACTATTCAAGCTTGTCGATGGCATGTTCAGCGTAAAGTCCGCTCCAATTTTACCGACACATGATTCTCTTGAACACTTGGTGGAAAGTTTCAGCGACTTCTTCGAATCTAAAATCAACAATATCAGATGTTCCCTTTCTCAACAAATATTCTCTTGGCCTAAATGTGGGACTAATGCATCGTGCTCTACCTCTTTCAGCCAGTTTGATTGCGTCTCTACTAATGGTCTTAAGACTATCATTCAGTCATCAAAAAGTAAAAGTTGTGCTCTCGATCCAATACCTACTTGGTTGTTAAAGGACTGTATTGATGTTCTGTTACCTATTCTAACTGATATCATGAATACGTCTTTGGATCAGGGCATTTTTCCCTCTCTTTTCAAGAAGTCATTGGTTTACCCTCTGATCAAAAAGGATAACCTTGATGCCGACGTTTTTGTCAACTATCGGCCCATTTCCAACTTATCGTTTCTCTCTAAGACGTTAGAGAGAATAGTGGCTTCCCAGATTGAGGGTTATCTCATTACCAATGGCCTATTTGCTAAAATGCAATCAGCGTACAGAAAGCATCACAGTACTGAAACTGCCCTTCTGCGAGTTGTTAATGATATACATCAGGCCATCGAAAATAAATGCGAAGCTTTTCTGGTGTTATTAGATCTGTCTGCGGCTTTTGACACGATTGACCACGCTATTCTTCTCGATAGGCTTCGGGATCGCTATGGCTTTTCTGGAACGGTTCTTCGTTGGGTGGAATCATACCTTAAGGATCGTCCTCAATGCATTGTCCTTGACAAGATTCTTTCTCGACCAAGATATTTATCTTGTGGTGTCCCTCAAGGGTCTGTCCTGGGACCACTGTTATTCTCGCTGTATATCGCCCCTCTTGAAGACATCATCTCTGCACACGGACTCGACGCAATGATGTATGCTGATGACACCCAGCTCTACATTTTCATGCGTAAAGGGAACCGCGTTGTTGCCTTAGAAAATCTCAGTCTGTGTCTGGATGATATTATGAGTTGGAATTTATGCAATATGCTTAAATGTAATCCGTCAAAGACTGAAATTATCCATTTTTCTTCCCGTTTTTCACCTTCTGAACCGATTGCTTCGATTAAAGTCGGCCATCACAACGTTCAGCCTATCAGTGTTATCAAAAACCTCGGAGTCACGCTTGATTCACACCTTACTTTTGTTCCTCATGTCAACAACATCTGTCGCGCTCTTTCGCGTTCGTTTCATTCCATTGGCAGAATCAGAAAATATCTTTCGCAAGCGGATACTGAGCGCATTGTCCATGCCTTCGTTTTATCAAAATTGGATTATTGTAATAGTTTGCTTTATGGATTGCCCTCTCGTGAAATTGAGAAACTTCAGAGATTGCAGAACACCGCGGCAAGATTAACTGTGTGCATGAAGAAGACCGATCATATTACTCCTGTTCTTAAAAAGTTGCACTGGCTTCCTGTTAATGACAGAATAACTTTTAAGTTACTATTGCTTACGTACAAATCTCTTAATGGCCTTGCCCCGGTGTATATTAATGAACTGTTGTATCATTACACTCCCTGCCGTTCTCTTCGTTCCAGTGACTCCAACTTCCTTGCTATTCCGAAGACTACTACAATTACCTACGGAGATAGATCTTTTGCGGCAATCGCTCCAAAGTTATGGAACCAGCTACCGCTTGCCATTAGACATAGCGACAGTGTTGATAGTTTTAAAAGGGCATTGAAAACGTACCTGTTTCGTGAGAGCTCTCTTTTTTGAATTGTAAAAAGCATCGAGACATTTTATATGTAGAATGCGTTTTTTAAGAACTTTATTATTATTATTACTAGTTGTGCCTTGCGGCAAGTGCCAACGAGGGAAAATTGTTTTGTCTCTGGAATGTGTGAAAGTTTGACAGACAGGTGAAATAATTTTACTGTAAATGAAAGTAGGAAAGGAAGAGTGTGAAATAACTCCGGTAGGAGAGCTGGTCTTGAAGGTATAATTTTCATGACGTTTTTATTTTGAAATGTAGAATGTTGAGGGAGAATGACTTAAGGTATCAGCACTGGCTAATATATGTCAGTTTTGAAAAATAAAATAAAATATTCCTTTTGCATAACATTTATGGCAATTAGAATCCTTTGGTACTGCTGGATTTCCATTAACCATATGTGCTTCCTTATTTGTTATTATGTAAGGATTAAGGTGGTTCGAAATAGTTTTATGGCGCGCGCAAACTGGGTTCTAATCAACAAGCCTAATCTCGCGCGACCGCTGTGTCATCTCGCGCGTGCAGTTGACGCACATGCGCAAATGCTGATCTTGTCGTGTCGAAATTTTGGAGTTTTTATAACTTTAACCGCTCATCTTTCCGCTTCCGCTTGGTGGAATTTTTTCATTTTTTCGGTGATAACCAGGATCAATTGGCTGCATACATAGTCCGATTTTTAAAAAATTCTGTAGGCAGGAAAAAAAATAAGAGAACAATAGTCAAAAAGAGGATTTTTTCTTAATCTACCCTACAGATTTTTTTTAAACTGAAATATTTTGAAGGTCATTTCTGGTGACATATAATATTGCAGTTTGAGAAGATTTCACCGACCAATTTTTTAAAAAAGACAATAGATTTCGATTTTAGGGGCTCAACTGAATGCGTCATATGGTTGCTATGGTAACAGGTTTTCTGAAATGAATGTCATGTAATGAATCTATAATGTTTCTTTTATTTCTGTGCCAAATTTCATAGTAATACGATGAACCATACATAAATTAGAAAAGAATTTGTGAACTTGTCTCGGGAAAATGAAAACTACTTCGAACCACCTTAAAACTGCCATTCGAAGCATAAGGAATTCTTCTCGACAAATATTTTCGTCTGTGATGAGAAATAAAAAATATATGCCGCCGAAAAGCGACAGTATAAAATAGGCATAGGTTGTACGATATAAATCTCTCTGGTTGAGAATTCACTGTAAAGCAAGAAAACGAAGGTTTGATTATCGAGCAACTGCTTCCATAAAGAATAAGTGACAGAAAAAGCACGCTGCAGTGAACATAAATCATGACAAAATGGTATGCTGAAAGTCAATTATCAGTATAAAAACAAGCTCAACTACATGTACTACAATGTATTGGACGCAGCGATCAAGCAATATTGGCTACCCCCGCTTTGTTTAAGTTGTGAGTTGTCAGTGGTTTCAATTACGCAAAGCTTGCGTTCTAGGACAATTCTTTGTGCTCTAAATGTGTTATAGTAATCTGTTCAAGCCTGTGTTCTTCTTGCAAGTGTTTACCAATAGCAGAATGTTTATGTTCGGCGATGCGTTGAAAGAGGTGTCGTGATGTGTATCCGACATAATCTGTATCACACAGATCACATGAAAATTTGTAAACAACGCAATGTTGGTTAATTAGGGGAGGTTTGACCTCCACATCTTTGATGTCATCAATGATCTTTCTACTAGTAAACACTGGGCGCAAATCACTTCCAATTTTCTTGCTGAGTTCGCTGAGATCTTTTCGTAGAAGAAGAACACAGGCTGCAACCGATTAATCTACAAGACCAGTTTAGAGTCCTAAAGAAATGTCGCACAAAGTTTGACTGTTTAATCTACGAGATGCTGTTCATCAGGAACATAAAACCAAAACTTAACACGCAATCGGATTCTGTTCGCGCCAAACGTTTTACATAACATTTGAATATTTAAATACCTTTTTCAATTTCTCACATATTTTCACACTTCTATTACTATATATACAATCAATTCTATCATGTAATTCGAACTCGATAATGATGACATGGAGTCATCGAAACGTCGTTCTATTTATTTTATATCGCTCGTGTTTATCCTAAAGTATTATTATTATTATTATTATTATTTATCAAAGTTAGTCCCATGGATTTTGAAGTTGCGTGACATTTTTGCGGAAACCCTGACGTGATTTGTGTCGCCATGGAAATCTGTGAGACCGATTCCAGTTCTCCGTTGAGGCTGGTGGGCTGTTTTCCAACATGGCCGACTTTCACGGGCGCCGCCATCTTGCATTCTTAATTCACCTCCTAATTGGCTGAAATTTGTGGCGGCCATCTTGGATTTGGAAAACAATAGAGTCTATTGTTCTCAAAACAATAGCCTATTGTCTTTCTCGGCTCCTGATTCAAAAACTACATGTAAAGTTGAAAAACAAATTTGTGACAAAAACGGCAGATACATTATTTTAGATCTGGAGCTAGCGGATTTGCAGCGAATTGTACTTGTCAACATCTATGCTCCAAATGATGTAAATCAACAAGTCTCTTTCTTCAAAGAGCTACAAGAACAGCTTCAAGAATTTTCTGAAGAAACAATTATAATAGGAGGCGATTTCAACTGCACGCTATCAGAAATTGATAAAAAAGGTGGCAATCCTAATTCACGAAAACAAAGGGTGGTCGAAGAAATCAATAAACTGTGTAATCTTTATGATTTAAACGACATTTGGCGTTTTTTGAATCCAAGTGTAGAACAATTTACGTGGAGAAACAAGTCGTTTAAAATACAATGCGGCCTTGACTTTTTTCTGATCTCTACAAAGCTGAATGTTTTAACCGATAAATGCAAAATTCTATACACACCTGAAACGGACCATTCGGCAATAATGCTACATATAAAATCCGATGAACTCAAACATAAGAGAGGCCCTGGCTTCTGGAAGTTTAACCAGTCACTCCTTCAAGATGAAATTTATGTTTCTAATCTACGTGCAGAAATACCTAATTTTAAACAAAAATATGATGACGTCGAGGACTTAAGGCTCAAATGGGACTTAATTAAAATGGAGATAAGAAGTTTTACAATTGAATATTCCAAGAATAAAGCAAAGAAAAGAAAATCTGCGGAAATCAATCTTCAGAATCAAATCAACGAGCTTTACAAAAAAGCTGAAACACTACCCAATAACAAGCAAATTATCAATGAAATCTATGATGCCAGATTGCGATTATAAAACATTATGCAGTATAGGACTAAAGATACGATTCTTAGAAGTAAAGTCAGATGGCACGAGCACGGGGAACGAAACACCAGGTACTTTTATGGCCTAGAAAAAAGGAACTATGCAAATAAAACAACTACTAAATTGAAACTTTCAAACGGCGATTTTACCAGTGACCAATCTGAAATTCTTCGAGAACAAATGCACTTCTACAAAACTCTTTACAGTTCAGATAAAAACAGATCTCCAGATCTAAACGATTCAGCTCTTTCCGCCTTCTCAGAAAATATCATTTCTTTAGAAAATGATGATAAGCTCTCGTGTGAAGGGAAAGTCACACAGGTGGCATGTCTTAAAGCGTTAAAAGAATTTAAAAACGAGAAATCGCCCTGAACAGATGGATTACAAGCAGAATTTTATAAGTACTTTTGGAAGGAACTACATGTTGATATGATACACAGTTTTAATTTTGCCTTTGATAGCGGATCACTATCGATATCTCAAAGACGGAGAATTAATATATCTTATTAGACGTTTTGGTGTGTAGTATCGCTGTATATTTTTACGAGTTGTGCAGTATTTTGACGAGCCCGTAGGGCGAGTCAAAATACAAACAACGAGTAAAAATATGCAGCGATACTACACACCAAAACGTCTAATAAGAGATTTATTATCCAACGATTTCTTTTCCCAAAATTCTGACTTGCCAAGGTTTTGGACTTCACGCGGCCGGGAGGAATGAGACGAGTACAAATATCTGATATTTGTACTCGTTTCGCGCGTTATTTGTACTCTAGGAAGCAGAGTTGGATAATAATAACGCTTATTCCAAAACCGAATAAAGATACTACCCTACTCGACAACCTCAGACCAATATCCCTTCTTAACATTGATTACAAGATTTTAACAAAAGTTATTGCAAAACGGCTAGAAAAAGTTCTACCAAAAATAATTTACCCGGACCAAACTGGATACGTCAAAAACCGGTTCATTGGTGAAAATATCCGTTTAATTTCCGTTTAAAGTTTAACTTCGGCCCGGACATTCAAAATTGGTTCAAAGTTTTATACAATAATGTAAACAGTTGCGTTCTAAACAATGGTTATGCGTCTGAGTTTTTCTCTTTATAACGAGGTGTTAGACAAGGTTGTCCCTTTACTTGTCCGGTCTGTTATTCGTGATCGGTATAGAAATACTAGCGAGAACTATTAAGAACGATGCCGGCATTAAAGGCATTAAAGTAGGTGAAAAAGAAATTAAAGTCTACTTATATGCAGATGACACCACTGTTTTTGTTCGTGATCTTGATTCCATTGCCCATCTATTATCTCTGCTCGATAAGTTCAAAAATCTCTCCGGTCTGGAAATTAACACTAAAAAGTCCGAAGGAATGTGGCTCGGTTGCTGGAAAAATAACACCGAAACGCCGTTTCGAAACGCCGCTGGCCACGGGACCCAATAAAAGCTCTTGGCATCTTCTTTTCCTAGTTAAACAAAACAAATGAGTTGAATTTTGTAGAAAAAATCAAAAATTTAGAAAAGACACTAAATTGTTGGAAAAGACGAAATCTCACACTTCATGGGAAAATAAACATTGTTAAAACGTTCGGACTTTCTAAACTTAATTACAATTCGTCTGTCCTTGTTGTACCAGAAAATTTAATCAAAGAAATTGAGAAATTAATTTTTAGTTTTATTTGGGATGGAAAACCTGCAAAGATAAAAAAGTCAACCATCATTGGTGAGAGAAAACACGGTGGTCTCAAAATGACTAACTTTAACACTATGATCAAAGCCTTAAAAGTTGCGTGGATACCACGTTTGCAATCCAGAACCGATGCATCCTGGAAAATTATCCCTGAGGCTGCTATGCAGAATCTCGGAGGACTGTCATTTATGACATACTGCAACTACGATGTTAACTTTCTGCAAATTAACAACCTCCCAGTTTTCTATCGCGAAGTGTTGAAACAGTGGCAAAGTTCAAAACACGCCTTTCGAAATGATACTCTCCCCCACAAAGAAATAATTTGGAATAATCGCAACATTATGATTGATGGTAAACCACTCTTTTGTAAGTGTTGGTTTGAAAACAATATTACACGTGTCGAAGACCTCCTTGACAATAACGGTAACATTTTATCCTTTAATCAATTTTCCGAACAATATCAGCTGAAAACTCCTTTTACTCTCTATTTTGGATTAATCAGCTCTATCCCTCCCTACCCAATGGAAGTCAGAAATAGTAAAACAAAAAATTTATTCGCAAACTTCAAACGACAAAAAAAAAAAAATAGCGCAAACACAATCTCCACCAAAACTGTATACTCTGCTTTGTTAAAAAACGTCTTTTCAGCCCCTACCGCGGAAAGCAAAATCTTAAGATACGGTTTTACTCAGGAAAACATTCACAGAGTTTATGGACTGCCGTTCAAAATAAAGAATGACATAAAAATAACAATGTTTCAATACAAGATTATTCACAATATTCTTGCAACTAAAGTTAGTCTCTTTAGAGCCAAAATACGTGACTATGATATATGCCCTCAATGTTTGACTGACAGGCACACTATAGATCACATGTTTTTACATTGCTATCTAATTAACTTCATCCTTTTGGAGCTCATTTCAAAACTGGTGGATTAGTAAAACTAAGGAAACTGTCACTTTATCAAATAGTTGATCTTATACGGAATTTTTGAGAATATGGAATACATATATTCTCTGAATTATGCCCTTCTTATCGCAAAGTACTCTATATATAATAGCTGCTTGCACGAAAAAGAGCTTTGTTTTGACAGCTTTCTAGCACTCTTAAAGGAAAATATACAGCGAGAAATTGCCATAGCCAACAACAAAATTACAATATTTAATAAAACATATGGAAAGATCTTGTAATTTTTTTTCTCTGCTTTTCTTCAACTTTCTTTAGTTCTTTTTTATTTTTTTTTTATTTTTGTTTTTGTTAACTTACATTTAGTGTGTACATTCTTTTACTAATCCGTAGTGTCTTCTCTTCTTTTCTTTATTCCCATTTTTTTTACCGAAATTAATCATATTGGTAGTAAAAATTATTATAATCTATGTAGCTAAAAATTACAAATTGCATACGAAATAGCTCCGCAGACAATGTATTTCCTCGTGAGACATGGTTTAACCATTGACTCAAGAAAACACGGTTCAGTCATGTTTTAATAATGAATTTTAGCCGTTGTTTATCAAAACAACGTCTAAACCGCAACTCAGCCCTAAACAATGGTTGACTGAGACTTCGTTTAAATAATCGGCCTGTTATTTTACCTAATAAGAAACAATATACAACATTTAATAGTGACTTTCAGAAATATCGACTAGCAGATGCATTATGACTATTTAACCAACAAATTACGGTTACAGGCTATTTCATACTTATACAAGGGTTTGTTAGAAGAACTAAAGGAGTCTATATTAGTATACATGTAGGTCTTCTCTAATCTGAGGTATTGGAGAGTTGAATTTTAGGGATGAAAAAAATTGAAATAAGTACTTTATTTTGGAAGATAATCAATCAGTGGAACATATGGGAAGTCAAATTCATGACTCATTTCCTTCAAAAGTTAACTGTTCATTTTGCTATTAATATTTACTTTGAAATGTTGCCGGCGAAAATATCGGCGCAAGCTCCAGACGTCTGCCTTTGAATATTATTCTTATTATCATAAATTTAAGTCTCAAGCTGCAAGTAGTCCTGAATATTTTGTTATCTGTCCAGCGTGGTCGCATAGCCACAGAGGTTTTTTGGTCACCTGTTGAAAAAAACCCGCAATGTTTTAAGACCAAAATGAGGGAAGAAAGGCAGGCAAAGAAGTGTTCAGACTAAGTTGCTTTCACTCGCAACTTAATGCAAGTCATGAGTTCTCTGCAACAATTGTTAAATTCGGTTTTTCATGACTTTCAGCCTTATCATTGTTTTCAGATTAATCTGGATATCAAGGAAAAACCTTCACCAATGGTTATGTTCTTTAAAATTGCTCCACTCAAGAACAAGTAGTATTCAAGGGGATTTTGAATCATGTAATGACTCGAGGCTAATCTGCGCTTTTTTGAATGACCATTGCAACCAGCAGGGGTTATGTGTAATGGGTTTATTTTGGTGATATTTATTATAGAGACTTTGTTTATAAAACAAAATTTAATGTGAACCATTTCTATATGCACTTAAATGAGTATGATTAAGATGAGCCCGTAGGAGATTATAAAATGCCCTTGGCTCTTCGCTTCAATCACGCCCAACCCCTGCAGAATTTTCTTTGCTCAGTAATAAAATGTGATAAATTAATGACTCTAGATTACGGTAAGCCCGTTTTCTCAATTTTTTCTCGTTTTTTTACAATCAGGCATGTGTTGAGACCACAGCAAAGTCTTACAAGTCGTCTTGTTTTACTGATGTCTACTGAGCCCTGGCAGTTTCAATGTTTAGGAACGGAATTAATAGTGTGACAACATAATGCCTTCAAATTGGTTTGAAAAACCAATTTTTTAGCTTTAAATTGCCAACGACAATATATTTCACACAAACGAGATCTTGGCAGCGCACTTGTGAAACAGGTTAAAGCAGTTGCAAAGAAAACAAAAGGAATCTGACTGCCGACGCAGACGCTGCCTGCAAGTGTTTCCTGCAGAATTCATTCAAAGAGCCTTCTTTACATATTTGGTCAGCCTTATAATTCATCTGCTTCATGTTATTAACATTAAATTTCCGTTTTTAGTTCAGTCTTGAGTTACGTGAAACTTTGCATGCCTTTATTCCTTGATTTGTTTAAATGACTGTCGGGGTCTTGTTTTATTATCGATTCAAGTTTCAGAGTTAATGATAGTGATTACGCTACGGGCTTGTGCATTGTTCTTATTTAGTAGACTTAGCTTAAAATATATTTTCTTTTTCGAAAATAAACGTTTTTGAGGAACAATGGAGAATTGATAATAATAATGATGATGATGAAAGTGAAGAATGATCATCGCCGTATGTACTGCGATTATCATTCTTCACTTTCAAAAGTAAATAAAAGAAATAAAATAAATCTAATAAATAAATAGATCTAAAAAATAAATTCAGAGAACGAATGAAAGTACTTACAGTATTACACGTAACATTGTGCATTATCCCGACATTTGTTCACCCAAGCCACAAATCGATTATTTAAGAGTACTATGAGTTACTAGTCTGTTAAAAGCTAGAAAACAAACGTGATATTTTCGCTGCAATGAATTGAAAAAAGGGAAGCTGCCAAAGTAATTATCCACTTATTAAAAGAAGGCCGCGCCGCCAAACTGAGTCCCGTCTCCTTTTTGTTTTTCAGGTTTTGCTTTTTAACCCGCAAGTGATTTTGATCGCGCGCACTTTATCATCAATCGTGCTCGACCTTGGTGTTTTGTCATTTTAAAAGATAAACCTTTTAACTTTGTATTTTAAAGCATGTAATTAATGACTTTTCCACGCAATAATTCCCACCAAAAGTGCCATTAAATACCCTGGGGGTTCTTGAGCAGGCTTTTGACGGCCACTGTTGCTTGTATCAGGATCTTTTAATGGAAGAGTTGTTCACTCTTAATCACAAATGCTTAAACGGACATACATTATTGCTTCTGGTATCAAAATCAAACACCTTGATGTTGACGTAAAACTATGCTCTTTTCATGTCGTCCGCATGATTTTACGTGTCTTTCATATATCACAATGACTTCCAAAACTGTAATTGGACCCAAAAGGGTTACGCCACGCAAACGATAATTTACTTCCGCTAATGGAAAGAGACTTTTCCTTTAGATATATCCCAAGAGCACGCTTTTGAAACATTTTAGTTGCCCGGACAACCACAACACTAGTGTTAAATGAGCAGTCAATTAACAATGCGCTCTGTATTCGATTGGTTTATTCTAACTATTCACACCTCTTATGAAATACAACCAGATGGCAACAAATTATCATTTGTGCCAGTTGAAGGAGAAGACGAACCTTTGCTATTCTTGCGCATCATTAATAACACTCAGTTTGGATTCGGACATCGCTTGGAAAATATCTGAGGCAGACGAAAAAAACTAACGGCGTCATCGTCATCATTTGCGGCATCTTGGAATTTACCCTTATCATATCCTTATCAGGTAGATCACAGTTTTAATTATGCTCTAAGACGGTAAGATAGGGTAGTATGTCAAACTCTTAGCGTTGAACAGTAGCCGAGTGCACATGAAGCGGTAAACGTTCTAACGTTCAAATGTTGGAATATTGTTCAGTACTTTTTCTGATCAGTTTACTCGGCTCAGTAAGAGCAGTTCAATTCGTCCAAGTAAAGTGCAAGCCGGTCTCAGACCTGTAGCCAAAATGAATATGACTTCTTGCCTCATAAGGTGCAGTAGACACGACCGTAATGTTATATTTCAATGACCCTTTTGTTGTTAGAGATTAAAAACTGGAATAGCTGCAGATGCCGCACTTTTAAACAAGCGAAATGCCGGATAGGCTATTTCTTTTAACCACGTTCAGTGACTTTTTAGTTCTTCAGTTTTGCAGTTAACGCTTTCTATGCTGTGGCGGCTTCGTTTTCAAGGACGTTCGCGCCCAACACGTTCCCAAATACAGATTTTTTTAACAGCTTGCCATGCAGTAAGGTTAAGATCAGCTTTTGTCAAAAAAACAAAAACAACAACAACAAAAAAACTCGAGGGGACACCGTGCTCATTTTCGAGATAAGGCGAATTGTAGACCATGCGTGTTACAAGTTTTGGTTATTTTAAGACGATCTTAGTTTAGAACTATCAGCAATAAAAGAAGCTACCTAAGACTGAGACATTTAAATCAGGTAAACGGACTAAATTCAACACAACTAAGTCTGTTAAGTAAACTTTTACAGCTGATGTCGTTCCCTGAGGTAGAAAGCATGAAGCGACTAGGAATATTTGTACTCCCCGTGGATGGGATGCTAGTCCATCGCAGGATTACTCTTAGCATTAAGGTCGCCGGTACCCATTTATACACCAGGCAAGGTGGATAACACTATCCAGCGGATAGCGTGGTTTGTTTTGTTAACACTTATCCACTGGATAGCGATTTATCCGCTGGATAGCGTTGTCCAGCCTTCGAACAACTGGGGCTTGGGTGTTATGCGTCTAATACGGAAAAATGAGAGGCATCATCAAGCGATTCAATTTCTCTTCGTTTTCATTTGCCGAGAACCCACCACATGACCTGCAAATAACTGCCTCCAAATAATGTTTGCGTAATGCCCTCCATGCGTAAGTGTAAACACGCTCTCACGCTCGAGATAACACATCAACGTTAAATGCTTTTCCTTGTGGTAGACCCAACATGTAAGACGCTTGCGTTCTAGCATCGTTAGGGTTATACACTCCGTTTTCATCCCCAAAGCCACGCAGTTATTTATGTAATATATCAAAAACGAGTGTGAGTGTTTCATCAGGGGTTCCAAACACTGACCGAGGAACAGATCAAAGCAAGAGGCCGCAGGCCGAGTGCTTTTATTGTTTGGAACCCCTGATGAAACACGAAGCAAGAGTTTTTGCTGCGCAGCGAGCGTAGCGAGCGAGCAGCAACACAAACAGGATTTAAGAAGAATATATAGAAGGGGATACGAATTCTCGAATTGATCACTTTTTACCAGAATGCATTGCATTTAACCAGAGTGCACTGCGTCATTTTTTACCAGAGCGCATTGCGCCACGAACAACACGAGGATGTCACACCGTCGAGCCGTCGTCTTAATTCACGTAGATTTCAGTGAGAAACGGATTAGTGGTTTGTTTTGTTCTGATTTACCTGTGAAACGATGTGAAGGAGTTCGTGCTTGACTTGCACAACTCTTGCTTTTGTCTTCAATGCAGTAAGTGAAAGTTTGCCTATCTGGATGATTAATTGTGACAACTTAATTTTAACTTCTTCATTTATTAGCAGTCTCGCCTCCTTGGTCGAATTCGTAAATGAAGAGAAATTCGTCGTTACTAAAGCTTGTAGAATAATTAAAAAAAACGAAAACCGTACAACACGCTTATTTCATATCTGTTGCGATCCATTCATTCAAACATGAATTAAAGCTGAAGCGTTATTAGCATTTTCACACAGCGATGGACGCGTCCTTGGCACAGTCTGTCAACATTCTAGAGACATTTAATGCGTACCAGTACAGAATTTATAAGTTAGATTTCTGCTCCTAAAATTTCCACATGTATCGATTTTCGCGATCTGGTAAAGGGAAGGTTGATGTGTATCGTTTTATGTCCAAACACAGTTCAGATTGTATCACCCATAAATGTAATAAAAACCATAAATGTAATACCAACCATAAATGTAATAAAAATTGACCATAAATGTAATACTAACCATAAATGTAACAACTTTTAACCACAAATGTAATAAATCCACAAACCATAAATGTAATAAAATTTGCCCATAAATGTAATAAACTGAACAACCATAAATGTAATAAGGCTTAACCATAAATGTAATAAGTTAGTATTTTAACCCAGCAACTGCGAACATTTAGAAAGTAAGTAAAGTACATATGATTAAAATGTCCATATACCATAGCATTTAAAGTACTGGGGGATGATTACATTCCATTCATTTGAAGGAGCTTGAGGTTCTCTTTGTGTCAAGACAAATTCTTTACAAATACGCCTGTTTAGATTTTTCAAAATTCCATGCGGCTTTTAAGCCAATGTCAGGCAAGGTGGTAAGGTGGTGAAGGGGGGAGGGGTTGGATGATCTATCTGACCTATTGGAGCTAGAACTGCTGACTTGCAGGTTGGTTGGGTGGGGCCGGTGGACAAAGTCCTAGACTATTGATATTGGTAAGACATCCCTTGAGGCACATGGGCAATCCTAGGGTAAAATACTAATCAACTTTCTATAGAACAAAACTCGGTTTATTACAATGTTAACAGTGTAGCGGCAACTAATAATTAAAGAAATTGTCTGAAGTGTCAGGTTTGCATTGCCATCATACCCGTTATTGATGATTGCGAATAAATCATGAAAATAACTTTAGCATATGTGGAAAACAGTCTTTTACATTTACAAGACGTATTGATTCCGTTTCACGTCCCGGACAGTGCAAGGCAAGTAGCTAAGTCTTTTTTTTCTCTTTTTTTCCAAAAGATGGCTGTTACATACATCCATGTTGAAACCCCAGTGAAAAGAAGATTTATCCAAGCATTTATCCACTGACGACTGTTTATGGTTTCTTTTAATGCCATCACAAGCCCGCTACCTCTTCCATACTGTTTTAGAATCTGTCTCGTGCTGTGGAGACCGGGGTACATGTCTCTGTTAGCGCTTATTTTCGGTAACCTTTTAATGTATCTACAATGGGCGACAAAAGTGTGGAGACACTTTGCCATTTTGGAGTACTTAAGGCCAATTTCCCCCCTCAACCCCACGATTCTACCCCCTCCCCCCAAAACAATGTTGGATTTCAGGTGTCTAGAACTTGCTTTTTTCCTAAACAACATTGAAAAGGGGGAGAGGGTGTGGGTCTCAATGTAAACCGAATTTCAAATAGAATAAGTGAAATGCTGCAATTAGCACTCGATTCAGGCAACTGTCTCAACTACTTTTGTCGCTCATTGTCTGAAAGTGGTACCTATATATTTTGCATTAATTAGTACCGCGCGAATTTAGGACGAATTTAGGGGTTGTAAAGAGCTTGGTTCACGCCTTAAGGGGTCTAATAGAAAATTTCAAGTCAATTTCATGAAGAATGAGAGTGGCAAGTTTGTGGCCCCTTGACATGAAGTCATCGCCAGTTTATTACATTTATGGTTAAGCCTTATTACATTTATGGTTGTTCAGTTTATTACATTTATGGGCAAATTTTATTACATTTATGGTTTGTGGATTTATTACATTTGTGCCGGTTAAAAGTCATTACATTTATGGTCAATTTTTATTACATTTATGGCTGGTAATACATTTATGGTTTTTATTACATTTATGGGTGATACACAGATCACTATGTGCTTTTTTGTCACACCTCGCTATTGATGCTTCACCATGCATGAAGTTGATGCATACAAGGGCAGATTTTAAGATACACAGCACAATTTGACACTACTTTGAGAAATAGATGTCACTGCAAGTCTTGGAACGCGCAGATAGATAAATCACTGCGTAAAATATGTCACTATCAACAGAATGTGCCGCAGCATTACTATCTATTAGATACCCTATTTGATAGGACTTATTATTATTCAGCAAAAGTAAAACAAAAGTTAGCAAGAAAAAAAGGAAGAATAACATAAAACTAGACGCTCTAAGAGCGTTTACTCGGGCTTCGTAACGCAAGATCAAGATGTACTTTACAAGTAAGCTTATTGAGCACAATATTAACAAATAAAAGAATCAGGATATTTCAACACAACAATTACCCTCAAATATTTACTATTCAATTTGATTCGTTGAGTATCCTCTTTATCCAATTGCATGTTGTTCGCTTCATCTTCTAAATTCTGTTTTGGACGATTCTTGATTTTTTTCGAACATTTGATGTGTTCGTCTCAGCATCATAGTTTGTTTTTGAGTCAGCAGTCGGGTTTTTAACAGTACTGTCGTAGTTTGAACTCGTGCATGGCTCATTTGCCTGAACTTTGCCTATTTGTCAGGTTTTCAAGCAATATAATTTGTGGAACGACCCGTTCCGAAAACGATCGACATCCTTGTATGTAAGATGAACCAAGAATTTCTTCACAAACAACAGCAGTCTGTAAATTAGGTTGTTCAAGAAGAGCGAGTACATGATAACACAAGATGCTGCACTCTCATCCCCAGTTTCCACTCTCTACGCATGGAACGCCTGGGACCATGACCCCCTTTTTGGCGACGAACAACGGCTTGCAATTTTATGACTCGGGCTTTCCTACGGAAGCCCGAGTAAAAAGGAAATACATAATGCAAACAGAAAAGGAGGTCGAGCCCAAAAGATACTGCCAAATCAGGCAAAACACAATAAAATAGCAAACACAGCTTAAAACAACTTAGCCGAAAATACGGGTCAAATGATAATGCCAAATCAGGCAAACGGCGTAAAACAAACGGAGGTCAAACTACTGAACACAAAGACACTGCCAAATCAGGCAAAAACACAACACGGCATAAAAAAAAATCACAAAACCAAAACAAGGCCAAATTAAAAGATCAGCAATAATAAGCTGAGGAGTAGAGCTGAAAGAAAAGAGACCTGCATGGCAAACAAAGACGACAAGAACTCACAAGAACTCACCTAAAATCTACCCGTAAGGCTAACATGCTTAATTTCGGGCAACCGCTGAAGACCGACCTTGTAAACTTGCCTGTAGCCAGGACCATACAACAAGAGGTCTTCAATGCAAGAAACCTCAAACACTCCCTTAACAAAAGACTTGAACTGGGAAGAGCTGCCATGCAAAAAGGCCAAAAACAGGCCGAAGGCCACTGTGGGGCAATCAAAGTGCCGTAAGACTGGAGAGACTGGGGAGCAACGGCGGAATAAGCCGCGTCCTTGAGCCGTCCGCCACTTTTTATACTTTTTTCGCGGGTGGTTTATGGAAAACCTATTGAAAAAGATTCTAGAAAAGAAAAGAAGCGAGCTCTCCTCTTCAGGTGAATCTAGTACTTCACCGGATGCAAAAAAACCGAAGAGCGGGGACGTTAACTTCCCTGAAGAAGTCGAGGAACACGAGGCCGACGACGAAATCCTTTACAGCTTTGAACATGGCTGAAGGCCTTCACAAAACATTGGAAGAGATAAATAGAAAGCTGGAAAAGCTGGACGTTATCCAAACAACAATGAACGATGTCCAAGCGTCCCTTCAGAATTTGGAAGGAAGAATTCATAAGTTGGAATGCTCTGTCAGACAACCGCCAACCGCGACATTGAAAACCTGACAGAAAACTTCAAATCGGTCGAAGTGCTACAACAAAACTCGGCAGCGAGCTTACAAGATCACGGGAGGGAAACTAGTCTTGCTTTAACTGATTTGTAGAAGGCAAATGATGATCTACACACCAAGCTCAAAGAGATAGAAGACAAAAACATCTATTTAGAAGCATACTCGAGACGGGAAAACATCATATTTGAAAATATTCGACAAGCCACGGACAAAGAGGACACTGAATCAGTTCTTCGCACCTTCCTCGAAACAGAACTAGGCTACAAAGATGCTAACACCGTTGAAATTCAGAGAGTTCATCGCTTAGGAAAGAAGAGAGACGAAGAGAAACCCAGACCAATTATTGCGAGGTTCCTTCGATATAAGGACTGCGAAGAAATATTATGTATGGGAGCTCGTTTGCGTGGAAGCACCTTTAGGATGTATCAAGATTTACCCTACGAAATAGTTGCAAGGAGAAAAAAGCAAATGAACACATTTAAAGAAGCCAGGAAAAACAACATCCCAGCATCATTCAGTAGAGCAAAACCTGATAAGCTATTCATAAAAGGTAAACTTTGGCCAGTTGGTAAGCCTCTCGAGATTGTTTAGGCGAGATTGTTTTTCTTTTCTTCATCATACTATTGCTCATTAGCTTAGCCACGACTGTGTAATGTTTTTTGTTTTCCGTGACGCCGCTTTGGCCACCCGCTGATACACATTGCCAGATAATTTTTTTTTTTTTTTGGGGGGGGGGGTGATCGGAAAGGAATTCATTTTAGACGGTGCTCTGTATCTCTTATCCTTTTGTAAGTTTCTAGGTAAAAGCAGTAGCTCCCTTTCCATGTCCCTTGCCGGAGAGATTTCTTATCTATTTTTGTTTTTGTACATGCTTTGTTTTGCTTGTATGTTTTTGTAGCTCAAATGTTTGGTTCAACAGAAAACGTGAAGCACTAATTCTTCTTATATTGTCCGGTGGTTATGGAGCTTTGTCATCAAGTCATAGAGGTATTTGTGTACAAAGCTTCCCAAGAGAATACTTACGGCTCTGAAAATAGCATCACTGAATGTCAGGGGATTAAGAGACAACACAAAACGTAGAGAAATGTTTACTTGGCTCCGTGCGAAACATTTTATTTTTCAATGTATATGCTACAAGAGGTCCATTGCACTGAAAACACTTATCCCGCATGGTCTGCAGAATGGGGCTACCAAGCAATTTTTAGCGACTACAAGAGCAATAAAGCAGGGGTACATATACTTTTCAATAACAACTTTAGTTCTCAAATCGAAAAGGTCTTCATCGACCCCCAAGGACGCTTTATTATTTGCGACATTAAAACCAATGAAACCTGTTTCACCTTGGCTAATATTTACGCTCCTAATCCAGCCTTCCTCCTTGACTTGTTTGATCACCTTGCAGACTTTAAAGGCGAGGATATTATCATAGGGGAAGGTTACAATCTTGTACCCAATCTGGATAAGGACAAGAGAGGCGGTCTCGTCAAAACTCACCAAAATAGTGTTAAAATCGTTCACGAATTTTCCGAGAAATTAGATTTGGTTGACGTCTGGAGAGTTTTACACCTTGACACTAATAGTTTCACGTGGAGACAGCGTCATCCAAGAATACAATGTAGACTCGATTTCTTTTTAGTAAGCCAAAGCGCGGTTAACATAACGACATCCGCAGATATCGTCCCAGGCTATAAAACGGACCATTCGATGATTTCGTTACACCTATCACTACATTCCAATCCACGCGGACCAGGTTTCTGGAAATTAAATACATCTTTTTTAACTGAATTGGAGTATGTAAACCAAATTAAAACAATGATTCAGGAAACGTATGATGAGTATAAAAATGTTGAATCAATCAACCCCTCTCTCCTTTGGGAAATGATAAAGCTAAAAGTGCACGAAAAATCGCTCCGGTATTCCAAAATTAAAACAAAACAGGCCAAACAACGCGAACTATGTGTAGAACAAACAATTGCCAAATTACAAGAGGAACTCGACAACAGAAATACTGATGACACGCTTTCCTCTCACCTGGAGGAGCAATTGAACGAATGTAGACTTGAGCTTGAGAAGATTATTGACTTTCGCACTAAAGGCGCAGTTTTGAGATCCAAGACGAGGTGGTATAATGAAGGAGAGAAAAACACCAAATATTTCCTTAATTTGGAAAAACGACACTATACAATTAGTCAAATTAAACTAAATGATCAGGAGTTTGTCACCTCGGATGAAAAAATCTTAACTGAATGCG
>OZ026595.1:12774292-12794292 GCA_964020085.1 Micromussa lordhowensis
GCGCGGTTACAAGACCTGAAAGATCTTCTTGTTCCGTAAGTTTTCGCATGTCAGCTAGCTAGATCGCGCGTTTATGACAGGTCATGTGATGTTTTCGCTGTATGTTTTATGAAGCGGAAATAAATGTGTTGAATGGCAATTTCCGGTTATTGGACTGCTTGAAAATTTACTAAAACAGTTATTCTTCTCGGACTTGCCGGATATGAGCTGATAATAACCAACTCGGCCTACGGCCTCGTTGGTTATATATATCAGCTCATATCCGGCGCGTCCTCGAAGAATAACTGTTAAGTATAACCTTAGAGCAAAAGCGATTTTGAAACGCTTAAACAATCTTCCATTGTATGTTTAATGTATCTGTTCTTCGAGGAAGGACACCTCCACCCAGCATGCATATCGCCCGTTATGCGCCTGCAAGCGGGGTTCGACGCTGCACCAGACCTCATACTATGCGTGCCGTATTTTGAAACGTCGTCAACAAAGGGCTGGATGTACTTCTTGAATTCCTCCCTAAGAGTGGAAATAGACACGCCCTTGCTAGCGTGGAAATACTCGCCTGATTTGGACTTAACAATACGACGAACAAGTGGAAACGATGGATTGGACTGCGACAAAACCTTACAAATTCGGGGTTCGACGCTGCACCAGACCTCATACTATGCGTGCCGTATTTTGAAACGTCGTCAACAAAGGGCTGGATGTACTTCTTGAATTCCTCCCTAAGAGTGGAAATAGACACGCCCTTGCTAGCGTGGAAATACTCGCCTGATTTGGACTTAACAATATAGTCTAGGAGGTAGAACCCTGAAAAAATCGAGACGTAGCACACCCTCTACATATTTGGTCTGGCATCACAAAGTGATAGGGCAATACCCATAGTACATTTTTAGGTATGATGTACTGATGTACGGGTGGGACGTCATTGTGCTTGGGGCTCATTTGTGACTGCTGGTAAGGCCCCTGTTATTTAAGCATTTTCTAAATGTTCAAGTAGACATTTCTCCCCTTGAGTTAAGCCTCGCCAATTTTAAACAACAAGTGGAAACGATGGATTGGACTGCGACAAAACCTTAAAAATTCGCTCAGTATGGAAACTAGGCACGTAGATTTCCCAGACCTGGCAAGAAAAGAGGTGTGACCTTCCCCGGTCATTTTTTCGCTTGGCGACATAAATAGACATGTGGTCAGCTTTAATGGTGCCATCCTGAAGGCAAAAACTGTTAATTTCATCAATACGAAAAAACCCATAGAAACCAACAAACAATACGAACAAAAAATGAAGAGTGGCAAGAGAATTACTTGAAACATAAAATTCAGCAATTACCTGCATCGTGTCTACGGATAAAGGCTCTTTCGGGCGAACAGGACGCGCCAATTTCCTTTTAGCGCCCTCAAGAGAAGATTTCACAAGGGGATATATGGTTGACAGGACATATTTCCAGCCCGGCCATAGAGTGGGCCTACTTAATGCCATAAACAACAGTTTCTATGGAGGATACACCCGTATTGTTCGCAAGACAAGCGTTCGTAAGTTCTGTAATAAAAAGAGCGATGTGAAAGGGCTTTGCGGAAGGACAGGGACACCAATCTTCGAGGACGCCCATCCGCGCCATCTCAACCAGCCTGACTTATACTTGGTTAAGGTAGAAGGGACCCTGGATCCCAGCTGCAAATCAAGAAGGTCTGGAACCAAGCTGCGTAGTAATGGGTCCTCCAAGGCTGCTGCATCGCTCTAAATCACGGAAGTTAGAACATCTGAAAAACAAAACACAAGGTGAACGAAATGAAAAGCGCAAACTCATACAGAAGAGCAGTATCGGTGTCAGAAGAGGATATTCCAAAAGCGATGGTCGGCTGTGCGGCATTAATTAACTTACCCACACCTAATAAATTTGCAAACTGAAAAACCAGGTGCCAATGCCTCATTGGGCCTAAAATTGGCCAAAGCAGGCCTAAAGACATGCCACATAAGGCTAAAGACACACGCCAAATCAGGCTCGAAAATGCTCCAAATAAGCAAAACGCGCGCAATAAAAAAACGTGCAACGCCGGGCTCGAAAAATATGCCGCAAAGGCAGAGCAACTCACCTAAAATCTAAACGCAAAGCCAGCATCCTGAACTTTGGGCAACCACGAAAAACAGAAGGTCGAGATTTATAGATCTGCTTCTGACCGGGACCCTCCAGTAGCAGGCCGCCAACCGCAGGCAGAACAAACACTTCCGTGACAAACGAGCTAAACCGAGAAGATCCATCACGCAAGAAGGGCCAAAAATGAGCGGAGGGCCACTCGGAGGTGATCAACGTCCCGCGGCCAGAGCAAGACTTTAGATGACGGACAGAATCGACGATAAGACTAACTGGGCGACAAATCTAGTTGTTTTCGGAGCTCCAGTCTTGTGCCAAGGCGTCGAACCCACTACATCCGGGAGAGGCAAACTTCTAGTTAAACCGAGGGAGCTGTGCATTGTAATAGATTGCAAAGCGGTCGAATGTATGAGGACCCCATTTAGCATCAAGGAGACGGAAAACTGAAGGATTGACGCACCAATCGTCCTTGTCAACGAATCGGCTAAGGAGATCAGCCCTCTCATTCTGCGACCTGGGGATCCACTGTACTTCAAGGGTGATCCCGTTTGATAAACAAAAATCAAAAATGCTCATAGCAACAGACTGGAGGTGGACGTTGGAACTGCCAACAGAAACTATTCTTGCAGCTCCTTCATTGTCAGTGAAAACCTTTACTCTCTTCTGCCGCAGCTGCTCCGTGCCGGACAACAGTACATAATAAATAGCTTTCAACTCGCGGTACGTGGAACTCTGACCGAGGTCTTCAGACGTGAACATACCGCTAGCCATTACGCCGTCCAAGGAGGCCGAAAAACCGCCGAAAGCGACATCACTAGCATCAGAGAAAACAACCGTCGACGAATTAGGGGGCGGACGAAGAGAATAGCCGTTAAACGAGTCGATATTGTTGTACCAAAATCTCACCTCTTCCAAAAGAGCCGGAGAAAACCGAAGGGTGTGGTCCCACGCTGATTCAATTGAAAGGTACATTTGTCTGGTTAGAAGACGTGAAATGGGTCCCACTGCCAAGGCTACAGAAATTATAGAACCCGGAGCCTGGCCAATTCCCGATACGAGGACGACGTATCTCCAATTGCAGAGCTTAAAAGACTCTTAAGCTTTTCCACCTTCCTTTCCGGAATATGAAAAGACATAGTAATTGTGTTGATCACCAAACCCAGCCATTCGCCTACCTGCATGGGATGCCAATGAGATTTTCTTCATTCACAAGGAGACCTGCGGAGTCGAGCTCTTTCTTTTGGATCGTGGCAGCTGCTGCGGCGGACCCATAGAGCGCCAGCGACTGACTAACGGACGCAACAGTTTGGTGAAGCAAAAGCAGGCGCTACTAAGGCCGAAGGGCAATACTGTGAAGGTAAAATATCTTAGTATGCTGCTAAACTTCCTAGAAAAACCGAGATATATCTGATGCTCCAAGCAGATATCGACATGGTGATACCCCGACTTGAGGTCCCATGTAAAGAACCAGTGTCCCTCCTCGAGAACTTGAGATAGGGAGCGAAGATCCTCGTACTTAAATTTACACCTGACAAGAAAGCTGTTAACATGCATAAGATCGATGATTAAGCGCAGCTTCTTCCCTTCAGCAACTGACAAGGGGTTACCGCAAAATGGCGGAACACTGTGCTCAACGATGCAACCGATGGCTAAGAGCTCTGAGATGGCTTGTGTCACAAAATCAGGATGCTGAAAGGCCGATCTATTATTAGCCAAAAACATGAGGGCGGATATTCTGCGAAAGGAAGCCTGTACCCACGCCTGATGGGGTCGAGCACAAACTCAGGAGCGCAAAAGGTGCTCTTCCAAAAGTCAATGGAGGTGCTCAAACGGTCATTGACAGCACTGCTAGCGCTTATAAAGTTAAATTAGTTGTAACTACTTCCAAAAGAGGAAGAAAAATGGAACTCAACTGGACGCTGAAGAACGTCCTCTGGGCTTGAATCCACGTCTAGTCAAGAATGGCGCGAGTCACTCTTTGGCGCAACAGAGGACTTAGAACAGAAGGCGCTCAAATGGCCAAACTCCCCGCACTATAAGATAAACAACGCAAAATTAAAAATTAAAGTTCTGTATGCGATGGCGTTCACAACCCGAAGGATGAATACAAATTAACCGCACACTTATATACCGCTATGCAAATAACTTTACACACAAGGGACATAACAGAACGCGTACTTAACGAGGACCACATTCCATACAGAACCTGCAGAAAGTAATTATCTGCTAAACTTCGTAACGCAGATATTTAGACATTCTGCACTAACCTAAGCGAATAAAACCAAATGATAACAAGACACAAAAAAACATGGATAACATTGGATTGTGGGCTGCGAGCAACGCTATCAATCCGAAGTAAAAAACAAAGAAGTAAGACACGTTAGTGAACTGAACCAAACAAAAAAGATTTAAATACTTATCTTGAAAGAGGGACCCAAGCGCCGGGGAGGGTTTGAATCCTTACGGACTGCATGATCTCCTGCAAAGTGTCTTTGCGAATTCGAAGAAATATTCGAAGCGGTAGGCTGGGAGCTTCCATGAGTGAAAGCGCGAGGCTGGCGACGACGCTTATCTTTGATTTTCCTTTCCGCTCTCCTCTCCGCGCGATACATCCTTTTTTCGTCGTCAGAGTCTGACGCCAGCTCGTCTGACAGGTACTCGCTCACGGTTTGCCAACCAAACTCGCTTTTATCAGCTAACTTAATGGCTTTAATGCGCTTGGATACGATACCAGTACCTTCCTCCAAGACGGTTTTCACTTTGTCGTATGACTTGTTCTTCAGAGCACTCGCTGCCGCATCAAATTTATCCAGCACCTCGAGCTCGTGATCCAGTTGCTGTTGATTTCCCTTTCTTTTACATGTATAGTTTTCAAGATGGACCTTTTTAACGGCTTGTTCGACGGTGACGCCATTCTCTTCGGGGAAACGTTGAGCAAAACTACCGAGCCTTGCCTCGATCACTTCAGTAAGGCTATCCGTTAGACGACCGATCGACGCGTCAACAGTAGACTTAATCGCTTCGCTGATCGCTGGATCCATTACGGCCAAACCGACGTCTGCCGCGTCCAAGGAAAGTGCAGGTCTGCTACTCTGGTCGATGAACTAAAAATTAAAGTTCTGTATGCGATGGCGTTCACAACCCGAAGGATGAAAACAAATTAACCGTACACTTATATACCGCTATGCAAATAACTTTGCACACAAGAGACATAACAGAACGCGTACATAACGAGGACCACATTCCATACAGAACATGCAGAAAGCAATTATCTGCTAAACTTCGTAACGCAGATATTTAGACAATCCAGAAGCAACAGCAACCTTAAATTATAACGAAAAACTGGATAAGGTCCGAAATGTTTTAAGTTGCTGGAAGTACCGCAGACGTACTCTTATTGGAAAAATTACAGTCCTAAAGAGTCTAGTAGCTTCCCAACTCGTATATGAGCTCTCTCCTTTACATACAAATGTGAAAGCCATCAACGAAGTAAATAAGCCATTTTATGCATTCCTCTGGAATGGAAAAGGAAATAAAATTAAGCGAAATATAATTGTTAATGATTACTCAAATGGGGGTCTTAAAATGATAGATATACAGTCTTTTAGCAAGTCCCTTAAAAGCCACATGGAAAAAAATCAGGGTAAATGAAAATGTTTTTGATCTTGAGCTAGAGAGACAAGGAGGCTCAATAGTATTCACTAGCAACCTAAACAAGAAGGACACCATAGAGACTAAAAACTGCTTCATAAAGTCTTCATTTTGTTAATTTTTCCACAAAGCTTTCATAGTTACGATTGTTGTTACAGTCGTTTTTACATTTATTCCAAAGAGATTTCAGAGATTTCAAACAAGACTCTGTTAATCTGGGCAGAAGTCAACTTTGATGACCACATATTGTCCGAGAAACAATTTCTCGAACAAATTTTATGGCACAACTCACTCGTAAGAATCGATAACTGCCCCATCTTCTGTTAAGAATGGTTCGACAGGGGCATTACGAAGTGAAACTTCTGAAAAAATGCCTTTAACAATTTTTTTATCATTAGCTGAAATGCAGCCCAAATACAGCCTTAATTTTTGCCCTCTAAAACATTACGGACTCATGTCTTCTCTGAAATCTCTTTGGAATAAATGTAAAAACGACTGAAACAACAATCGTAACTATGAAAGCTTTGTGGAAAAATTAACAAAATGTCAAAGCGCGAACAAACTGGTTTACACTAAACTGATTTCCACAAAATGCACACACCCAACCTATAGTCGACAAAAATGGCTAAAAGACTGCCACCAGAATGATGTTGATTCAATTAACTGGCGGGATGCCTACCAACTAGCCTCTAAATACACTAAAAGCACGAGATTTCTCGAATTCCAGTACAGATTCTTACATAGACGACTAGCAACGAATGACTTCGTAACAAAAATTGGAGTAAGAGACGACCCAAACTGCCCTTTTTGCAATGAAGAACAAGAAAAGCTATTCCATCTCTTTTGGTCTTGTCCTAAAGTGGTTTCTTTCTGGTACTTTACTCCACATTACTTCCGAACACTACGCAATAGAACCACTTGTCGCTCTCGGTTTAAAGAACCACCAACAAATTAATTTCTCCTGCCTCTTAGCTAGGAATTATGTCTGGATGAGCAAAAGAAACGAAACCGCACGTAGACGGTTTCCTACAATACTTAAAATCAATTTATGATATTGAGGCCACGGCACAAACTGCTCTTCCCAAGAAATGGGATTTTTTTAATTTGATCATATTATTCTAGTAACACTTTTCAGCTATCAGTGTTTCTTCATCCCCTGTACATTGTGTCTGTATTTGACTTTGGGGACATTTGCTCCGCAATCACTGCCTTTTAAGAAAATAAAAACACAAAGTGCTTTATATATGTAAATAGCATATTATAATTGTATTATAATGTTTTTTTTTTTTTTTGCAAGTAGCGTTTTCGTCATTGTAATTGGCAGTTGTGTATGTTTTTTTCAGAATTGCTTGTTTTACTCACTAATCGAGATTTATCACAATGTGTATTTGCAATTGTAAGCAGTTAATAGTAGTTATGTATAGCTGTGTAAGTAGTAGATTAAAACATTGTATTGTATCGTAGCGTATGGTATTGTAAGTAGATTAAGTTTTAAGTGTCGTCTTGTAAGTAGAGTAAGTACAATGTAATGTAATTATGTGTTTTGACCAGAGAAGGACTAGAGAGCTCTAACAGAAGGCACGATTGCACCCCCCACCCCCGCCCCCCCGTAGGGCAGACCCAGTTGTCGGTCATAATGCAGCCGGCGGAGGCAAAATGTAGAGTTGAACCTTAGAACCTGGATGTTGTAATGGGATGCAAACCGATCAATTGTGTGAGGGCTCCATTTGGCGTCAATAACTCGGAATACAGAAGGACTGATGGACTAGTCATCTTTGTCAATAAATCTGCTGACAAGATCCGCTCTCCCATGAAATGACTTTAGAACCATTGCGCTTCCTGAACAATGCTGTAAAGAAGACAGGGATTAAAAATGTCCATAGCCAGAGCCTGGATATGAATTTTGGAGCTTCCGATAGCAATAATTCTGGCGGCGCCCTGATTATCACTCTAGATTTTAACTCTCTTGTGTTTCAATTGAGCAACGTAAGAAAGCAACACGAAATATATAGCTTTCAGTTCGCGGAACGTAGAGCTTTGGCCGATATCCTCGGGTTCCCACATGCCGCTCACAACGGTGCCGTCTAGAGAAGCTGAAAAACCTCCAAAAGCTATATCGCTTGCATCGGAAAACAAAACGATATAATCAATAATGGTGGCCTTATAGAATAACCGCTGAAGCAATCGATGTTGCAGTATCAAAATTTGAGCTCGACTAGGAGACTGGAAGAAAAATGAATAGTGTTGTCCCATGCTGACCTGGTTTCAATGGCGAAGTACATCTGCCTGTTCAAAAGACGAGAAATTGGGCCGACTGCCAAATCAACTGAAGTGATAGTACCAGCAATTCTCGCAAACGGAATGAAGAGTACCCCACCCGAATCGCAGAATCCAACAAGCCCTTAAGTTTCGAGACTTTCTTCTCTGGAATTCGGAATGAAAATGAAATAGAATCGAGCACGAAACAGAGCCACTCTCCAATTTGCATTGGGGTCCACTGCGACTTTTCCTCGTTACAAAGAAGACCTTTGTCTTGTGCTGAATTAAGCTTGCTGCCGTGGCGAAACATTTATCTGGTTGACTACAGAAGCCATCGTCCAGTAGACAAATGAAACTGTTGTGCCAACGCCAACTTCTGACTAGAGGGCGCATCAACTAAGGCGCTACTAAGGTCGACAGGAAGAGCTGCAAAGGTAAAATATCTAACAACGCCGGAAAAAGGTCAAGCAAAACTGAGATACTTTTGGTGATCAAGACAAATATCAACATGATGATAGTCGGACTTAAGGTCCCATGTAAAGAAGCAGTGACCTTCATCTAGAACTTGGGATAGCGAACGCAAGTCTTGAACCTGGGTTTAACTAAACAATTGTTGACATGCCTAAGATAAATAACAAGACGCAACTTCTTTCCTTCTGCGACTGTTAAAGGATTCACGCAGAACTGAGGAACGTCATGTTCAACAATACAACCATTAGTAAGAAGCTCGCTAATTGCTTCGGCCACAAATTCTGGATGCTGAAGCGCAGATGTGTTGTTCTTTAAGAAACACTGTGAGGGATATTCGGCAAATGGTAACCTGTAACCACGCCTAATAATTTCAAGCACAAAATCTGAAGCATCTAAAATTTCAACCCAGAAGTTAAGCGAGGACTTCAAGCGACCTTTGAAGCCGTTGCTATCGCCTTTAACGCTACATTCGTCGCCACTGGAAGACCTTAAGTTTAAAAAATCGCACTCAACTTTTGCATCAGCATCAACAGTGGTCAACGAACCGCCATCTAGTCAATCACGGCGAGCGTTACTCTTAAAAGCGAGCTCAAATGACCAAAATCCCCACACTGGAGAAGGGAAACACACAACAACTTTTGCCTTTTTTATACTTCCATCGACGATCAATCAACGCAAGTTTATCTCTATTCACTTTTAAATGGAAAGGAAAGTCACTGTAAGTACATTCAATTGAGGGTTTTGAAGTTGTCAGAATTTGTTCTCTCGGCACTCTAATGGCGCATAATCCTGTGTTTCTCTCGCCGTAAAATTTTGAGTAAAACATGATCAATCTCAGTCGAGGTTACTTCTCTGATCGTTGCTGTTTTTAAGAGAATTTCTGTGGAATACACTAAACAAACCCACTTCTAACCAATTTACCTCAAGAAAACCTCGGGCTTGAAAATGCTGCCAACCTCGGCCTGCGGCCTCGGGCGGCATTTTCAAGACCTCGGTCACAGTTTGTCACCATACAGACCGACCCTAATCCGGCAAAAAACACATATTTATATGAAGATTTTAGAAGAACTGTTTTAGCGGCTTAGTTCAGCTGGGAGAAGATTGAACTGAATCATGTTGGAAGCCAAGGTTATAGTGTTCATCCATTATATTCATAAAATTAACCAACGGAAAAAACCCCAACATTTTAGCCATAAATTAACAAATCTTTGAGTTATGTGTAGTTTCGTCATCAATAGAACCTAAAATAAATTCAGCATTCCGCACAGCAACTGTTATTGATTTCTCTTTCAACACAGAAATGTTTATTTTGCAGGTGAAACATACAGAGGTGACAACCCAACAAAATGAACGCATCTATAAGCACCAGCGACCAGTCAGAGACAGCCGTTCATCCCGATACTGAACACATCTTCGCAGCTCTTTTAGGAGGCCTTCTGATAATTTGCACGTTAATTGGAAATTCTCTTGTCTGTATCAATTTTTACTTGTTTAAGGAACTCCGAACAGTCTGCCATTACTTTGTTGTCAGTCTTAGCGCGGCGGATATATTGGTTGCCATGGTAGCGATGCCGTTCTGGTGCGCGTTACAGGTGACCTCAAATCGCTGGATGTTCAGTCAGCAGCTGAGAACGTTCTGGAACTGTATGGACATTCTGTGTGGGACCGCTTCAATTATGAACCTCACCGCTGTTTCAGTTGACCGACATGCTGCTATCACAGATCCTTTTTCGTACCCTAATGTTATGACTTCTGTGCGAGCTGTTGCTATGATTATTTTTGTTTGGTTATACGCCATATTGGTCTCCGGGCTACGATTAGCAAGCTGGCCCACTAAACAAGGCTATATGCATTTCATTGCTTGCGCTAGCTTCTTCCTCCCTCTGACCATAATGATCATCATGTACACAAGGATCTATCTCGTTGCTAAACAACAAGTACATCGCTTGCGGACGGGGCTGAGCTATGCAAAGGACGTTAAAGCGGCCAAGACTATCGCCATTTTGATTGGTTTGTTCGTGTTCTGCTGGGGGCCTTTTTTTGCTATCATTCTCTGTTACGCTTATGATCACTTATGCCCAGTGCCTGGCTCATTATTAAACATAATCAAGTGGATGGAGTACACGAGTTCATGCCTTAATCCTATTATTTACAGTAGCCTCAATCGCAGCTATAGAAGGGCGTTTCGTAAACTTTACAAACTTTTTCGAAGCCGACAGAGAGCCGAGTCTTCTAGTAGCACTGCTGGGCCTCGGTCAAAAGCTGAAGGTTTTTTCAGTGAAAGCATCGTGGCGAAGTAATTCTATCGTTCGAGACTGCGTAAGACCCAAGGAATCACGAATTTAGTGCGCAATCCCCTTCTTGGATAATGATTTACACAGTTCAATTAAGTTATAATTGTGTAATTTTAGTCATCGCAGTCATGCAACGCAACATTGAGAGTTATGAGAATAATGCGTGAAATTCTGGTTTGAATGCGGAATTCGCCACTGCAAGACGTGCAGTACTCTACCAATGAGTTACTAAACTGTTTTATTGACTAAACAAACCCTCTGTCCTCCCACTGCCGCCATTCTAGACAATCGACCTGACAGGTCTTCATATGTCCCATATAGAGAATCTTTACCATTTAATTCTAATTCTAATTCTAATTTACCATTTAATTCTAATTCTAGTGACTTAAGGACGTTCGCGCCAATTGTTTCTGCGCATCCTTACTGCGCACGCAAATTCACATGCCACGTCATGCATGAGCGCGCGCGCTAAATAATAAAATAAACAAATGATAGGGCAGATGGCCATTGCTATAGCTTTTCCTGGATTTAACGATCTTGGACGTACGGTGACCCCTATTTTTCTTTTGATGGATCATTTTCTCTACCGATTATCTCTACACTGTCCAAAAATGAACAAAAAATCAATGTGGAAAGTTAAAAAAATTTCACGATTTCTGTCCACGAGACATCGAATCCTGCCATCTTGAGGCTGCAAGGCGCGTGAAATTATGGTCGCTAAATGCGAACTTGTTCTTCAAGGAACCTCACCAATTGACTAAATTCGCTTAATAGTTCCATTTAAACTATATTTGGCAGAGAACATCTCACTTCAAAGATGTAATTGCAATATTTTTGGACTTACAGCCACTGTGGCCTTATTCGGTAACGAAGCCCGATTTTTCAGATTTAGGGTGTTCTTCCCAGCATGTTGTCTCCAAAACGAAGTCGGTGACCCCCCATTTTTTTCACATTTCTGACATCACTAACTCACCATCTTTCAATGGTAAAATTCTCAGAAAAAAATCAATGTTAGAAAATTTTCGCGCGAACGTCCTTAAAGTGACAGTGAAACGAAATTTTCGTTTCTGAGATTTCTGCTTAATAATAAAGTTCGAACCTTACTAAGAAACACTGCCAACTTTTTTCTCGCAAACGGTAAGCAAAAACTGTTTTTTCAGCCGTTCGAAGTTAGCTAGTTGAGCCCAAAATTGGCGGCAATCTCAGTCTTGTGACGTCACAGGTTGTATTCCTCTCATGTCGCGCTGACAATTTAAAGCGATATCGATTATGGGGGAAGAGACTGGTGTCACTAAGTGTCCCGATAATTTTGCGATAATTAATTGTTTTCAAGAATACATCGCACTCGTTTGCTTGCTTACATAAAATATCCTGGAAATGTCAAATTAAATAGACTAAAAATTCCACAGGATCGACTCTCCTCCTCCTGAAGTGTAACGCTATTGTTACTAACTGCGTTACAACTCTGAGATGTCCTGAAGATGTTTTATGGTGGTCTTACAAGCAACACATTGCTTCGTGGCCATGTTGTCAACTCTATATTTTTCGTCTAGCGGTGAACTGAATTAGACACTTTATCACGCCATAGCTTGTGACCCCGGAGGTAAAAGTTAAACATAGGCACGCAAAGCGTATGAGTTATTTTTTGTGAATTAAAAGCCGCTGGAGGTAGCAGAACCCACTCTAAACAGTTATGATAAGGTTGATCCAACAAGCTTGCTTGGTTACGATGTACAGCACACAAGAAAATTTGTTTCACAGTAGGTGTAGCTTACAGAACTATCTTTATTTCGTTGTATTGTGTGATCGTCTATCGTTCGGGTGAGGGTATTTCTGAAAATAACTGTTGCTGGTGACTGAGGTTTCGACAACCTCAGCAGAAGTGATCTTCAGAGTCAAGTGAATACTGTGGTAGACTTGGTAGTCAAATCGGTCTGTTTGAGGTTCGTCTATTGTTAGTCAAATAAAGTTGGTCTGTTAGAGGTCCGTTTGTCGGTTTCGTTTACGTCGAAAAAAAGTGTGAGATTTTGCTAGCACCTGAAAGCGACCATTCCAGGTATCTATTCACATCCAATCGGACAGCTTAGCGCAAAAAAGGCAACGGTTTTTGGAAGTTTAACACTACGTTTCTTGAAGATGAAGCTTATTTTGCTGCCTTACAGGAGAACCTTCCGAAATATAAAGAAAACAACAGTGACTTAACTGACTCTGGGCTGAAATGGGATCTTATTAAAATGGAAATTAGGGGCTCTACGGTAAAGTATTCTAAACAAAAAGCAAAAATTGCCAAAAGTAAAGAAATGGCTATCCTAGAAAGAGTAAACGAACTACAAGCAAAAGCCGAGGAAAAACCACACAAAAGAAGCATAATACTGGAACTTCAAGCAGAAAGATTGAGACGAAAGAGAATAATGACCTATAAGACAAAATGTGCGATCCTTAGAAGCAAAGTGAGATTGCACGAACAAGGTGAGCGAAACACGAAATACTTCTACGGCCTAGAAAAGCGAAATTTTTGACAATAAAACGATAACAAGGTTAAAAATTGGCGAAAATGCTTTTATAAGGAAAAAAGTTTTTACGAATCTCTCTACAAAACAAAAAACGTTAATCCAGGAAAATTCAATGGGTCAATATTCTTCAACCCAGAAAACATATCTCCTTTAACGGAAGAAATTAAAACCTCGTGCGAAGGTTTAATTACCATGGATGAATGTTTAGAAGCGCTAAAAGATTTCAAATCTAGAAAAACACCGTGCACAGACGGTTTCCCTGCAGAATTTTACCGATTCTTTTGGACCGAAATCGGCAATGAATTGATAGACAGCTTTAATTATGCCTTTAAATCTGGAAGTCTGTCTATTTCTCAGAGAAGAGGAATAATTTCCCTTATCCCAAAAAAATTTAAGGACAAAACTATTCTGGAGAACCTGAGACCGATATCACTTTTAAATGTAGACTATAAAATTCTCACTAAAACCATAGCAAAAAGACTCGAGAAAGTGCTTCCAATATTATAAACATAGATCAAACCGGATATGTCAAAGGCCGTTATATTGCCGAAAATATTCGTTTAATACAAGATGTGATACATTTCACAAACCTAACTAACCAAAAAGGCATAGCTATTTTCCTCGATTTCAAAAAAGTGTTCGACCTTACCTCAACGCCGCTCTTGAACTTTTTAATTTTGGCCTAGACATTTTGAACTGGATTAAAATAATCTATAATGATGTTTCTAGTTGCGTTGTCAACAATGGCCATGGTTCTACCTTCTTTCATTTGCAACGGGGCGTTCGTCAAGGCTGTCCTCTATCAGGAATATTGTTCGTCTTGGGTATCGAACTTTTTGCAAGAGCCTTAAAAAACAAAGCCTCTGTCAAAGGCATACGTGTTGACGACCATGAAATAAAGATAGCCCAATATGCTGATGACACCACTGTTTTTGTTCGTGATAAGGAATCGGTTCTAGAGCTCCTTGAGTTCCTCAGAGAATTTAGTTCTTTAGTCCGGTTTAGGAATTAATACTTCTAAAACTGAAGTAATGTGGTAAGGGCAATGGAAAATAACCAAGACACTCCCTTTGGTTTTAGATGGCCAAAAGAACCAATACTTTCTCTAGGTGTTTTCTTCTCACACAATCAAACTGATGCAGACGAGCTTAACTTCGGGGCCAAAATACGTGACTTAGAGAGCTCTTTGCACACCTGGAAAAGAAGAAAATTAACATTGCATGGGAAAATCAACATAGTCAAAACGCTAGGTTTGTCTAAACTAATTTTCAATGCTTCTGTTTTATACATCCCCCACCACTATATAGAGCAAATCAACAAGATAACTTTTAAGTTTATTTGGGACGGTAAACCTGCCAAAATCAAAAGAAAAACTCTAATTGGTGAAAAAAAAATGGCGGCCTAAAAATGTGCGATTTTTCTATTATGGAAAAAGCGTTGAAAATCGCTTGGATCAACAGAGTCCAAAACGAATCTTCTGCTTCGTGGAAAATTATTCCAAATTATCGTTTGCGACATAATGGGAACCTTGCCTTCTTGTCAAATTGTAACTACGACACCAAAACACCATTAGCGCTCGGATACGTTTTCGAACACTACGATGACTTATTTTTCTTTTTACGCCGCCCTTGCTTGTAGAGCTTGAAGTGTTTGCTTTACTATTTGGAGGATCGGCTGATGGCAAATTCTTGCAACTGACGACTTGAAAATCCCGCACTCTCTTGCTATTTCACGATATGATGCGTTTCGGTATTTTCGTAGAAACAACGCTAAAGCTGTTTGGACACTCGATATTTTGCGTTTAAAAGCCATCGCTTCGCAGCTGAACGAGTTCTGTAGCTGCTCAAGAGTGCTCGTCTTCTAACGTAGAGACAATTAAGGCCAGCTTCAACGTTAATTCAGCAAAGAAAGTATTTTTGCAAATCGAAACATGCGAATAAATTATTAACGTTGCTGCGAATCTGAACTCTTGAAAAATTTTCACGTCACAGTTACCAAACGATCGCTCGAATCGTGGCCGTATGCGCGTGCGGTACTGAAATGTTGTATTATTTTACATTAAAATCCCTAATGAATATTATGCGGTACTGTACTAATGAATCTGCAACCTTTCGTAATGTTTCGTAAAGTTTAAAGCTTACTTTTCTACCAAAGAGGTTTTCAGACAACCCTGGCCAGAACTTTTGGGACATAAAGGCAATAACCCGTAAAAATGACGCATTTTCCCCCTCCCCCTTCCCCCGATGCAATGTTGACGTCAGGCATTCAAAGTCATTTTCGGTAGACTCAACATTGCTTGGGGGAAGGGGGGACAAAAGAAATGGTTTACTAAAACAACATTGCAAACCTTGGATGGATTCAGAGTTTATTTAACGAAGTGCATTTTCTCCCTTAATTTTCATAACCGTCCCATGATGTTTTGACCAGGGTTGCAGCAGCTCTTGGACCCCTCATTAAGGATAGAAGTCCTGAACCTGGCTTTTTGAGAATTTGGCCTGAGGAGGGACATGACACTCCCTTGGTTCATTGTAGATTTGGATTAGTATCAAAAGGCTCTGTTTTGTCATATCAACAACCACTAACTGCAAAGAAATCTTTTTAATTCTGATATTTCTGTCATTGACTTCAATTTCCTTACCTTTTCATTTCCACCCAGTATGCTAGAAGAGAATCAGCAACTCCATTTTGATAGTCTTCAAGTTACAGATGAACAGTCAAAGGAATTCGAACTTGAAACTAGGGAACAGTCATTTAGCAAAGACTGGTATCAGTTAAGGAAATTCCGCCTTACTGCATCACATTTTAGGCAAATATATTTTGAATCTCTTGCAACCAGATTGTTTTAAAAAGGGAACAAAAATACAAACAGCTGCCATGAAGTATGGCTTAGAACACGAGGATTAAGTTGCACTCAAAATTTTGGTCGGTCTGTTTTTAAAGTTGGTTTTGCGATTAACCTAAGAGTCCCTCATATTGGTTGTAGTCCTGACAGGAGGGTATATGACCCTTCAGAGAGTTCACCTTGGGGTCTGTTTGAAGTGCTCCATGGCAGAAGAGCTAAAATACTTGGAAAAAATCCCACTACAGGAGTTTACTCTCTAAAAAGAGCCATCAGTATTTTTCTCAGGTCATGGGCTGTGTAGGGCTCACTGGTGAGGGGTGGGCTGACTTTTTTGTTCAGTGCAAGAAAGAATTTCATTATGAACGAATATATTATGATGCCGAGTTTTTCTCAAATATGATGGAAAAACTTAATTTATTTTCTTTCTGTTATTACCTGCCTGCATTAGTGGCTTCAAAATGGCGAGTCCCTACAGCAATCAAAAGACTGTAATACTTGTTGCGAAATGCCACATAGCGCTTTTAACATTTTGAACAGTGTTAAGGATCCAAAATCATTCAAAGAGTTTGATGTTTGTCATGAAGTAAATACTATAGAAAGTACATGTCATAGTAGAAGGATAAATTCAGTAAATTAAAACTACAGCACTGTTGTCCACAGGCTGACCCTAAAATTAAGTGTAACATTTTTAGAAAGTAATATTTGCAACCAAGACAAAACAAGGAGCATGATAGAGTACATTTTCTTGCTCAAGATTTATCCTAAAATAGACACCATACAAATTGGTTATGAGGCATGCCACTTTTCACAATTGGTCGATATTTCCAGGCATTGAAAGTGGAACAATTTTGTCAAAAAAATGAAATTCTTTAACGCGTCGTATGGCTCGTTCAACATGAACTCTCTGATTATGTATTTGCTAGCATTTTGCCAGGTCCTTCTTAGTAAACTGACCCTTACTTCTTAGAAATGCTAGTATAGCTAACTCACACCCAATGGGGGGTCAAGAGGTCCTGTATGGTAAACCCTTTATCAGCAAGGATCTGATCCCCAGGTTCCAACAAATCCAATAAACCATACCTTTTCACAAGTTCCTTATCTGAATGGAGCCTGCAAAAAGACCTCTGGCATAGATGACCTCACCACGTGGGGAGATAACAATGTTCCCTTTGTATGTGGTGTGGCTTTTGTTAGGCGAGTACAACTCACTGTTGAGGACTAAACATGATGGTGCCTCTGTCTTGACTTCTGAAACATCAATGATTCCTCGACACCCTGGATAGATTTGTTTAAAACACTCTGGCATGTGTTTCTGGATTTTTTCCCTTGAGGACCAAATTGGCATGGTATCAAACACAAAATACAAGATATTTGACCAAGAAAGAATAAACGACTCACTGTTGAAATAGAAATTTTTAATTTGTCAGCCAGTTCTTGGTTAAATGAACCTAACCGTAACTTATCCAAAAAGAAATAGAACTGTTGAAACAAATTCAATTTACAACTTCTAATGGCAACCCTTAATTGAACAACTTCTTCTATTCCCTTGCTTCTTAAACGTTGCGTTTGTGACCACGAGAACATCTTTTCCGCTATTGGTTGAAGGACTTGAAATGTGATATAGAGGACTAAATAGGGAAGAAATCCTGTGCAAGCCTTTGTAATCTCATCTGGTCTTGTGTGCAACTGTGCATACAATGGATGTGCATTATACAGAGAAATCCTATTTTCAAGTTTAAGTACTCTTTCTTGCACTTCCAAAAGCACGTCCTCGATAGAGGACATTGCACCATGTAATCATATTTGTTATTTGTAGGTGCTGGCTCAACATGAGAGGTGCTGTCACAGCAACCAGTGGCAGGCTCTTCCAGGAAATGAGTTGGTGCATGCCTTACTTCCACCCCACCAGCATCTTTTGGAACTTAAAGAAAAAATATTAAATAAATTAACCTCCCATAAACCTTATTGTCTGTCTGCCCTTCAAGCTAAATCTCTTTTCAGCTTCCTATCCTATGAGCTATATATTTCTTCAATAATTTGTTCAGTGACCTCTGAAACTCACTGGGTCACCTACCTGAGACTGTAGATTCTTTAGTCCTGATGGGACTAAAGAATATACAGTCAGTCTGACGTGCAATGGATTCTTGCTTTCCATTTTTTTGGAGAAGTTATTGTCCAGCGAAATACAGAAGGAACTGCACCTTTCCACAATACACGTTTCCAAAAGAAGGTCGTTCGAAGTCTGATGGTTTAAAATGTTCCGAGCAAACCTTTGTGCTTCTCGAAATCCAAAGGACAATTGCAACGTATTATTATGGGCAGTAAAGAGTCCATAAGTAACGTAGTAACATAGCAGCTCGGCTCTACACATAATTCTATAATGTATGCGCCAAGATGGCAGAACGTGTTTTGGTTCTGCTCTGTATTTTTGCCTTATTTCGTTTCATCCCATGTTTGCGGATTTGGAGCTGTAACTGGCCGAATTTTAAGAACAACTACATCCTTCTAAACAACAATGGAGAGCAAAGTACGCTCAATATACAGAGCTCTCCACCGGTTTTCTTTCTTCAAGTTAGGACGTCATTGAAGCGTATCCAGAGATCTTCAGTCCATGAAATTAACCACGCGATTATCAAGCACGGCAAACATGGCAGCACAGTCCTTACTCTCCCTAGCAGTTTATTCTGGGCAGATCTAACTATTCATATGGATATTCATAGCAACCCTGGCCCGGAAAGGATTAAAAACTCTCAAGGAAGTCGTCTACCGGTCGTCTATCGTCTATCGTGCTTCCAACGCAATTAAATATTCAAGAATGGAATTACTACAATTAAGGTCAAGACGATTGATTTCGAATAACTTCTTCCTCGCACTAAAGTATAATGGCATTTTAAGAACACGGAGAGTTCGCTCCGAGTCAGGCAGTCCGTAACCGTAAATTTAATATCACTACTTGGCTTGGTGTGCGGAAAACCAGCTACGCAGATTTTAATATAACAGGAGCAAATATGCATAATCTGTGTCCAGTTAAACTTATCAACAAAAACAACAAGCAGCATCTTCACAAAGCGTCTGGTCCGATTAAAAGCGGGCTCGAAATCGTCCACTTAAAACAGGTCTCTGAAAAACCGCGCTCATTTACTGGAGCTACGACAACTGGCCTCCGAAAGGAAAAGCGACATTATTACAGTCTCGGAAACGTGGCTAAATAGCACTGTCACATCATTAGAGATCCAAATTGACGGCTACAAGCTACATAGGCTCGATCGACTTCACAAAGGCGGTGGCGGTGTCTGTGCCTATGTCCGCAAAGATCTTAAGTCGTCTGTTTTAAAGGAGCTCTCTTATACATCTGAGCTTAATTTTCATCAGCTTTGGTTAAGTATTCAGCACAAGTCATTAGTCATTTGTGTGACATACCGCCCCATTGAGCTCATTCGAAGAAGTCTTTAAACCTAATTATATCCAAGCTTTGATGCTCAACAAGCCGATTACAATTTTGGGTGATCTTAATTGTGACTGCCTTAAGAAAGCATGCTCTGAATTTAAAGCTCTGGAGAAATTTTACACCGAAATGAATTTGAGACAGCTCATCACAAAGCCAACCAGGATAACCGCGAACACTGAATCTTTGTTAGATGTTATCCTCGTCTCTCCCAACACGATCGTTCAAGACAGCGGAATATTACATCGGCCAATCAGTGACCACTCGATCATCTTTGTTAAACTTAAAGTCAAGTCACCCAAACCCACTCCCCAATATATAAACACGCGAACTTATAGAAACTATAATACAGAGCTTTTCACCCGCGACTTAGCCAGGAAAGCGGAATCTTTGCTTAGTATTTTTGATGAAAGTGACGTTGACTCCAAACTTAAGAAC
>OZ026595.1:12801792-12816792 GCA_964020085.1 Micromussa lordhowensis
CAGCGGTCGTTCGTTATGTTTTTTTTGCTGGCGTAGCACGCGCAGAATTGTTACAACTTTTCTGCGCTCAGTAGTTGCGACGTACGCATCGAATGAAGATGGTCGATTTTCAGCCCAGTTAGAACTCGTTAGATTGATGTCTGACATGAAATCGATAATGTCGTTTTTCTCGGAAATACCAAGCTATTTGATGAAAGAAGCTACATAGTGCTTTTAGTTTCAGCCTACTTATAGGGCAAATTTTATTTTTCAAGCGTTGATTTTTGTAGACATTTGCTCTTATTCACATTTTTTTGAACAAAGGACACTATCTTCCACCTCTTTTCAGTGCTTAAATGATGCATCGATAACGCAGCGAAAGTTATAAATTAGGTATTTGAGAGTTTCTTCCTTTCGCTAAACTACAAAAAGTCAAATGGATCCTGCGTGAGGGCTGCGCGCGCGGAAACGCATTCGTTAATGTTTATTAACCACTGTGACGCACGTCAAAATCATTTTCTGTGTCACACACTCTGTCGGAAATGTTGACATGGATAGGACTATAGAAATCATTAAAAGACTGCTATCAACGATTAGCTGTTGCCCCTTTGAAATAAGACCAGGTGCAACTCACAAGTAAAAATTGGCTGCAATGGCGAACGGCATGTCGCTGAGTAATGATCTAGTTGAGAAATATTTGGATGGCCATCATGAGTTTGCCAAGAGCTACTTCGAACGAAAGGCTACGTCTTCTATGGTTGACAACTGGATGAGCAGCAGATCGCACCGGCCTGGATCGCGCACCATGCAAGTGAATCACCTCCACAGAGACAGTACCAAACCTCAAATGATACATAAAACGGATGGTAAACTCAACTCGTTGTTTGGACCAGCGCTCGATGAGAGGAAACCTTCCTTACCGCGCCGTAAATCTAAATTAGAAGATTTGGATGAAAAAGAACTGTTTATGGAGTTAATCAGAGACATCGCTAACGAACTGGACATCAACATGTTGAGCCACAAAATCCTTGTAAATGTCAGTATACTTACAAATTCGGATCGCTGTTCGCTTTTTCTTGTGCGTGGCTCGCGTGAAAATAAGGTTCTGGTATCTAAGCTGTTCGACGTGACATCTGAATCCACGCTCGACGAGTCAATAAGGTCGGATGAAGATGAAATTTGCGTACCTTTGGGAGTTGGTATTGCAGGGCATGCTGCTGCTACGGGTGAAACCATAAACATTAAAGATGTCTATTCGGTAAGTTCGCAATCGTTTTGAAGTTAATAATGGCAATAAAGTTAAGGGATGCAATTAACTATTTGACAGTTAACTCTTGTTTTCAGTGCTTTCTACAGGCTTTATTTAGAAATAACCTTATTTTGCACCAAACCCGGTGAACATTATCTAGTGTCACACGACAGACGTTAGAATGTTATGATTTTTTTAGTTTATCGCATCATGACGCTATTGGTCTTTAGCATTTCACAAGCCAAACATTACGACGGGGGTGCAGATTGGATCTTCGGGGAGGGGGTGTAATGATTGTTCTCTTTTGTAAAAAATTTCCGCAGTTGAAGGAAATGCTTTTCATGGGGTAATCAATGAGCCTGTGATGGTGATTGTAACTCAGGCAAGCTTTTCCCAAGTAATTATATCAATCGAGGTTGCGCATCTCTTTACAGCTTTACTACAAAGTATCGTTCATGTATGTTAAAACTAATTTTGGTCATGTTCTTACGGTAAACGGCCGTTGCTACGTAAAACAACTTAAACCACTGTGTACTTTCCTTAAATTTCACACTTACCTAGAGGTAAATTCAGCAAAATTTTACAAAAAAATTTACAAGTGTTCAAATCTTTTAAATGCTTTTTACAAGTGTTCAAATCTTATATTTCTTTTTAAAAAGTTTCAAATCTTTTAAATGCTTTTTACAAGTGTTCAAATCTTATATTTCTTTTTAAAAAATTTTTCTGAACGTCGTCAATTTTTGGACTATCAAGCCACTTTAATCGGAAAACACATTACTCACAGAAAATGGCTTGTTCCCCAAGTCACCATGAATTCTCAGGTGTATCTCCAATACTTATGATTTCCTTAAGTCTGTTGACAAGTATAGGTCAAATTCTAGCTTAAAATAGCAAAAAATATCCGGTGTTTTTCGATAAATGTGGAAATATTGCTGTCGTGGAAATTGGCTTTTCGCGTCGGTAAACAAAGCTTGTTCAAATCAATAAACGTTTTCTTTTACTGCTGGCCGATAAAAGGAAACTCCTTTACTTTTGTTGGAAGTCAATTTAACAGGGACCGGAGTTTACTGTGTAAGCTAACAGCAAAGCTTCGACCTGATGGTGTTAACAATTTGTTCATTCATTGTTCACATATCTCAACTTTCAATGGTGCTAAGAGCGCTTTTGAAACTTCACTAGCCAGCTCCACTAGGAACCGTTCCAGCAACACCGAGGTTCACTTACTTTCCAAAATAGACATGCCATCTTTTCTCTTATCTCGTAAACTTATGGCAAATTCTTATTAAAATTAGCGGATAAAAGTAACCTTCCTAAGCTCTGGTTTGCAATAGGGTAGAGCTAAAGAAGCGGTACAATGGTACGGAAAATCTTACACAAGAGTGCGTTGGACTCAGACCCTACTCACGACTATGATATAAAGCTTAAATACTCTGTTCCTCTACCGAAATAGCCCTACAAAGTTACAAAATGAGATTTAATCCATTTTATGGATCACTTCAATAAAGGTTTCTGATAAGGATGGAAAGAAACAAATTTGTAACGAACAGAAGAAAGCTTTTCCAAACGCCTTCTCAATACTAAAACTGTTTGACCGAGCACGTACAAGCAAAATACAGCAGACAAATGGGCCACTGAACGAGTGTGAGGAAACACTAATCGATCACCCAGCAGAAGTAACACAAAATTGGAAATGGTTTGGAGGATCAGGATTTTTGTAACGCGAGAGCAAGCAGCGCAGCAACAATGTGGTTTCTGTTTTGTTCTTTCGATGAAAATTCTTCATAACTCCTTCCGCCGACTTAGCTATTTTCCTGATCCATCCTCTATTTTGTAGTTAACGCTAACGTTGCGGCCTCAAGAAATGTGTCATCAACCGACTGAATTAGTCTTGCTGTGATTTTTTTGTTCTTTTTTAATGCCACTTATTTATTTTTCGCTATCTTAGACCTGCAAGCTTTCCCGAATAGTCTAAGAAGAAGGAGAAAAAACAAAACAATCATATTTACTTATCAGCATATATGTTGGCAAAGCTTTGTCATGAAATGTAACTCCGGGCGCAATAACGGATAACAACCACCTGACTTATTACTTATCAGCAAAAGACAGAAAACATTTGAGAACACGAGGGAAATGTAGAAAACACGAGCTGCAAGCGAGTGTTTTCTACATTTCTCGAGTGTTCTCAAATGCCCGGAGTGTTTTATCACAGTGTAATACACGGATTACGCTTCTTCATTTGCTTTATGATATAGAGGTAATAATGTAATAAAGCGATAGGGTCCTATCTATGGTATAATGATATATAAACAACTCTGCCAAGATTTAGATCTGTGCGGTTCTTCGTTCGCGCGTTATTCGGAAAAGTGTTTCACCCAAATTTATAGAGCTTTGTATGGAGACGCCATGTTGGTGCCCTTTCTGAGAGGCACCAACATGGCGGCGTAAAGTAACAGAAACGTCTGTCATTGAGTTTTGCCATCGAAGCATAATAATAATAATAATAATTTTATTATTTCTATAGCGCGAAATTCATTACTAGATATATGATCTAACGCGCTTTGCAAATTGGTAAATGAAGGCTAACTAATGATACTGTTATTTAAGCAATAGACCACTCTTTTCCGTAATAAACCACGCGGGATGTTGGGAGAACACGAGAAAAGCTTGTAAATCACGAGCCGTTAGGCGAGTGATTTACAAGCTTTTGGAGTGTTCTCACAACATCCCAAGTGGTTTATTACGCCGGTAAACCCATAGAAAAGAGTGGTCTATTGCTTTTATGAAGTAACTACGGAAAACGCTTGTCAAAGAGAGGAAAAGGTTTTGTACTTTCGAGATGAAGTTGCTTATTCTCATCAAAATCATGAGATTGACGCGGCAAACCAATCACAGCGACTGAAAGAATGAAAGCACAAGCCATAGGGGGCCCACACAATCTGTCTGGGTAGCTGATTGTTATTTTATAGTAAATGTACTAGATTTACCGTTTGCCTCACCTATAGTCGTCATATATCGCTAACTGTGTATGAAAATCAACGATAAATAAACGTTGAATTACCTTACCTGTGGTGTATAGTCGTCCTTTTGTCTCAAAAGCGGTTTTTTGATTGGACGACGTTAGAACGTCGTCCAATCAGAATGGGGCAATCAGCGGGACGGTTTGTGGTTGGCACGTCAGGATCTTGCTATGCATTACAGTCCCTCGAATACTGTGGCATTTTGATTTTCTTCGGGGGCTAGCTCCGGGCCGTTTGGATGGATTTTCGATTGGAAGGTGCGAGAAGAATCGTGAATCTTTTGACCTTTATGCTGCGAAGTTTGAAAGCAAAGCGATGCGATTTTGGGGGAAAAAATCGCCCCGGCGCTGGAACGCTTTCAAAACAAGGTTTCCACCCTTGTCTCTCTATTATAAAGAACAGTCAACGGCGAACTCAAATTCATTCAAAATCGCTCAAAAAACCGCTTTTGAGACAAAAGGACGACTATACACCACAGGTAAGGTAATTCAACGTTTATTTATCATTGATTTTCATACACAGTTAGCGATATATGACGACTATAGGTGAGGCAAACGGTAAATCTAGTACATTTACTATAAAATAACAATCAGCTACCCAGACAGATTGTGTGGGCCTCCTGTGCACAAACTAAGCGCCCAACGCGCCGGACACAAAATCTGCAGAGCAAAGCGATGAGAACATTTCACGCTACAAAATTTGTAAGAAAGGAAAGGAAAAGGTTATCGGGGGAAGGCTGAAAGTATATTAATCAATTCAAAAGTATTTTGACGGGGAAATGCAGGGATTCGTAGGCGGAATCAGTCATAACGAAACTAAAAAACTGTACATGTACAGATAGTTTGCAAGAAGTACAAACTTCATACAGTTAGCGAAGTGATTCAACGATAACTTTCCAAAGCTTTGCGAATGAAATAAAGGTTAGTTACAGAAACGCTGCTTCCAAAATTTATTCAGAACTTATTTATGTTGAACGCCATGAAGTCTGTCTCTGTGTATTTTGTTAAATTAGAGCTATTGCTTGTGTTATTGTGTTATGCATGCATGCATTGAGTTTAAACTCAAAATTTCTCAAGACAACTCGTAATAAGTATTTTCCCTGCTTTATAGCAACTCAAATTGTTCAGTCTAGCCCTCCTGTAGTCAGAAATGCATCCTCCAAAGACCGCTGAACGCACCGAAAATGCTTAAAACTACTTTGTAAACTTAAGCGTAAACGGAATAGGCGTAAATTTTTTGTAATGGAAGAAAATTTTAAGCACAGAAGCTTATGTATCGAAACCAACTTCTGGTCCTGTACTTCCTTGTAAATTTCCATGTATATGTTGAATGAAAGATCATGTTATTGACATCTCAGCCAGCGAAAGCCGAAACTGTTTATTGCATTTGTTATCGCTAGTGCTCTGGCAAAGTTCCCGCGTAGAGCTGTCAAGATCTGTCCACCACGGCAAATCGTCTCTTCTTGCTGAACCCGTCCTCCTCCGCACTTTTGTTTTCATTCGTTTATTTAGAGTTTGATTTATCTTGACTTTGATTTTCGCCTTCAGACATTTCCAGACCAAAAGCCGGCATTAGGTCGAAGCTGGAAAAATCTCTCTTCGGCCATTACGGGAACGCTGACGTGACCACTTTTCTATGTGTTTACCGGTACAATAGAACATAGATAATTTGGTTTTATCAACTGGGTTGATAATGTGAATTGGCCACCGTAAAGAGATTCGGAAGCTGACGTTTCGAGCGTTAGCCCTTCGTCGCTGCGACGAAGGGCTAACACCTCCTCCATACTAATAAGCGTCAGTCTAGTACAATACAAACAATAAGCTTGCCTGGGCTTGCCCGCAATAGTGTACCCTGATTGCCTTATGAAAAATCTATCATGTGTTTAAAATAAAAGCGCGAATTTTAACGAAAGCGCTATCGTTCTTGTAATCGCTTTGCTGCGAAAGTTTATCTCCGAGACTTTCAGTTTATTCTTGTCGAGTAAATAATATTTTTGAGCGGATAGCTTCCAAACATGCAAGTCGAAACGTTAATCGTGAAGATCCTTGCTTGAGCTATTATGAAGCTATATTGAAGCTATTGTGTTTTTATCTGACTTATCGGCTTAGCTAAGTGGTCGAGGTTTCCGCTCCGTTAGTCACGCACTGAACTCTACTTTCAGCCCTATATTTGCATACAAACTCCAACGGAAAAACCCCATGGGACAGCTCTACCATGAAATGACAACAATAGAAGTTTGGACCGCTAATTAATTGTCAACCCGCGACAATAAATTGTTTTCTTGAAGATTACATTATTGCTTGTTAATAGTGAATACAGACAGATTTCAAATGAATACACCAAAATTAATACAACTACAACATGTTTATGAGTAGAGTATCAGGAAATCATTCGCAATCGCAGCGCTAAAACAACATACACGTCATTAAACTTTCAAACAACTTTATTTAAATAATAACGATATAACAAAATCAGTTTTTATCGTCACTCGCGGGAAAATATAACCTCACTTTCGATGTTTTCATGTTTTCGTGACTCACTGCACCGCAGTCATTACAACAAGCAAAGGCTTCTTTTATATGTTCGCTATCAAGCGGAATATCGTAACCACAAATGGGACAAATAGTAAAGTTAGCGTGCCAAAAGCATCTGGGACACTTTACCACCGCAGTTACGGACACATTCCAGTTTTGACAATGGTGACATGGTTTCGAGGACTCTTTTTGAATGATTCCCTCTTGGTCAGACTCGCTTTCACTTTCTGCATCATTGCTTTCAGATTGACTTTCCTCTTCCGCACTACTGTCGCTACTATCGCTACGGTCACTGTCATCACCACCTTCGCCTTCGTTCTCTCTATTAACCTTTTCTTTTTCTAGTAAATCGCTCAAAATTTTCTTGTTTTTTATTAAATGCTTGTCAACTCCTAACTCTGCCAGACCATCCAGGAAAGTATTAAGCACTCTGGGTTTGATTACCTCCTCGTTATGAGGGAGCAATACGTATTCCACCAACTCAGAGATGTTTGTTACGGGAATTATGCGATTTTTTCGAAGTAACTGCCCACGTGGAGTCCAAAACAGAATATCCTTGGAAGCAGCCATACTGTGTAGCAAGTCAGAAGCGCGTTTTCTGGAAACGGTTTGTGAGAGATTCTCTAACACATCTTTAATTCGTGGTTCCTCGTCATCGCTCTGCTAATGTACAGAGACATCTGTCTCGCCTGCTTCCTCAAAAGGCTCCATTTCGCCTTCTCCAATTTCTTCATCATCCCAATGTGCCTTTCGCTTCATGCCCGAACCGCACTCGTCAAAAGAAGATATGAAATGATTTATCTCATTAAGGGTTATTGCATTTATAGCAGAAGAAATCCCAAGCTACTTATAACCGGGGGCAACAAGTCTTGGATAAATCCACCACCCTCTTGCACAAGAATCTGCTTTTTCTTCTTGTAGGGAACATTCGGTTCTGCGAGACTAATTAGAACATCCTTATATGGATGCAATTTCTGCCTGTTTTCTTCGGGAAAGGGGATGTATCCCTTGAGCACATTGTATAAAACTTGAACTAATGTGTGAACTTGTTGTGGAGTGGCAATCCTTAATAGAAACTCGCATTGATGGGTAGGGCAATGGGCTAACAGTTGAAGAAAACCACGGTTGTTCTTTACTACCCGAGACATAGAATAGAATTGAGGAGGAGGAGGAGAAAATACAATAGAATTGAGGAGGAGGAGGGAAAACAATAGAATTGAGGAGGAGGAGGCGGAGGAGAAAATACAATAGAATTGAGGAGGAGGAGGGAAAACAATAGAATTGAGGAGGAGGAGGCGGAGGAGAAAATACAATAGAATTGAGGAGGAGGAGGAGGGAAAACAATAGAATTGAGGAGGAGGAGGAAGAGGAGGGAAAACAATAGAATTGAGGAGGAGGAGGAGGAGGAGGAGGAGGAGGAAGAGGGAAAACAATAGAATTGTGGAGGAGGAGGCGGAGGAGGAGGAGGAGGAGGAGGAGGAGGAGGGAAAACAATAGAATTGAGGAGGAGGAGGCGGAGGAGAAAATACAATAGAATTGAGGAGGAGGAGGGAAAACAATTGAATTGAGGAGGAGGAGGAAGAGGAGGAAGAGGAGGGAAAACAATAGAATTGAGGAGGAGGAGGAGGAGGAAGAGGGAAAACAATAGAATTGTGGAGGAGGAGGCGGAGGAGGAGGAGGGAAAACAATACAATTGAGGAGGAGGAGGAGGAGGAGGAGGAGGAGGAGGAGGAGGAGGAGGAGGAGGAGGAGGGAAAAAATAGAATTGAGGAGGAGGAGGAGGAGGGGGTCGAGGAAAAATAACAGAACTGTGGTGGTTGAAGCCTATATAAATGTGGAACATTATACACATTTTGTCAGTTCGCGCTAGGCTTTGAGTGAGATGACATGAGTTGGTCCTGTCCTGTTTGTCAAAAGGATTTTTCTAGAAAGGATAATTTGCAAAGACATATGAACAGCAAACACAGTAATTCCAATTTTGCTCCAGTCATACCGATGTCTCAAGAAAAATGTCAGCGGTTTCAGTTTGAACATCCATTCACTTGCATGGTGGTCGGGATGACTGGATCAGGCAAGACGATCTGGGTCCAATCGCTGTTAAGACAGGCTTACAGGATGATTCATCTTCCTCCCGAAAGGACAGTGTGGTGTTACTCACAGTGGCAGCCCGCCTATATGGAAATGCTAGTCGCCATACCAAATATAGAATTTGTCAAGGGAATCCCAACGGCTTTAGAGCAAGATGATTATTTTAGTGTTAACAAACGGAATTTAATTGTCTTTTTTGACGACCAAATGATTGAAGCCGGAAAAGATAATTGGATCGTGAAACTCTGATGGTGCACCCGCCAATTTCGGAGATGCAACGCATTCAGAATAATATGGATAATCTCCTGTATCGTACAGACCTTGGAGAGGACCAGAAAGCGAAGCAGTACATGCAGTTGTAAAACAAGTTTTTAAACTATAAACACCAGCTGAAATCGTTAATACCTGAAGCAACAATATCCACCCAACCCCAAGAGTCAAACCAAATGTCTACGACTGTACTGACAGGCGGCCTACCAACAGTGCCAAACCCCGATCAAGAACCACCAAAAATCATACCAGCGACTCCAGTTCAAGCTCCAACCCAAGTGACAGCCCCACAAGCCTTATCTACCATGGCAACCTCTTCCTCTATCTCACCTTCCTCCCTCCCTCCTTCAATTTTTGACACCCCCTCCCACAGTCGAATCGCTGTCACCAGTTAGAAAGCGGACGAACCGAAGAGACCCTCTAGACGATCTCGACGTTTACACAGGACCTCGCCTTACAAGTACTCTCAATACGATGAAGACGATTGATTTCCTGATACTTTACTCATAAACATTTCGTAGTTGTTGTAATTTTGGTGTATTCATTTCAAATCTCTGTGTATTCACTATTAACAAGCAATAAAGTAATCTTCAAGAAAACATGTTGTTCAATTTATTGTCGCGGGTTGACAATTAATTAGCGGTCCGAACTTCTATTGTTGTCATTTCAATGGTAGAGCTGTCCCATGGGGTTTTTCTGTTGGAGTTTGTATGCAAACCTAGGGCTGAAAGTAGAGTTCAGTGCGTGACTATAACGGAGCGGAAACCTTGACCACTTAGCTAAGCCGAATATATTTTCTCTCGTCGCCAAAGTCAGATAAAAACATAATAGCTTCGATGTCCTTTACGCTCAAGCAAGCATCTTCACGATTAACGTTTCGACTTGCATGTTTGGAAGCTATCCGCTCAAAAATATTATTTACTCGACAAGAATAAACTGAAAGTCTCGGAGATAAACTTTCGCAGCAAAGCGATTATAAGAACGATAGCGCTTTCGTTAAAATTCGCGCTTTTATTTTAAACACATGATAGATTTTTCATAAGGCAATCAGGGTTCACTATTGCGGGCAAGCCCAGGCAAGCTTATTGTTTGTATTGTACTAGACTGACGCTTATTAGTATGGAGGAGGTGTTAGCCCTTCGTCGGAGCGACGAAGGGCTAACGCTCGAAACGTCAGCTTCCGAATCTCTTTACGGTGGCCAATTCACATTATCAACCCAGTTGATAAAACCAAACTATCTATGTTCTATTGTACCGGTAAACACATAGAAAAGTGGTTACGTCAGCGTTCCCGTAATGGCCGAAGAGAGATTTTTCCAGCTTCGACCTAATGCCGGCTTTTGGTCTGGAAATGTCTGAAGGCGAAAATCAAAGTCAAGATAAACCAAACTCTAAATAAACGAATGAAAACAAAAGTGCGGAGGAGGACGGGTCTAGCAAGAAGAGACGATTTGCCGTGGTGGACAGATCTTGACAGCTCTACGCGGGAACTTTGCCAGAGCACTAGCGATAACAAACGTAATAAACAGTTTCGACTTTCGCTGGCTGAGATGTCAATAACATGATCTTTCATTCAACATATTGATCAAATTGATCATCGGCAGTCAGCACTACAAACGTCTCAGAAGGAGAATAATAATAGAACTCCATTCACCCTCACATTTCATCCTCACAATCACGCAGTAAAATCCATTATTCTCAAAAACTTTAAATTAGAATCTTTTCGCAACCGCCATTAATTTCATTCAAACGCGACGAAAACATAGGTAACTTTTTAGTTAGCAGTGCATTCAAAACGAGTGAACAACCTGGAACTTTTAAATGCGCACGCGCACGATGTAAAACATGTCCTTTCATTTACAATGTTGAGAAATTGTCGGGACCCAAGCGATCCATTAAGATCACAGATCATTTTACCTGTACCTCAGCCAATGTCATCTACTGTATAACTTGCACTATTTGCAAAAAGTTATCTATTGGCGAAACAGGTAGACGACTAGGCGACCGATTCCGAGAACACCTTCGCGACCTAGAGAAAAGCGACAAAGACGCTTCTAAACCGGTCGCTAGACACTTTAATCTGCCGAATCATTCTAAGCAACATATGGCAGTCTGCGGCCTCTCCCTACATCAAGGAAGCACAGAAAGCCGCAAAACTCTTGAACAAAAATTTATTTTTCAAATCGGCACTCTTAATCTTCACGGTATCAACGAACGCTTTTCATTCAACTAATTCATTCTGTTGTTTTTCACTTTGCCAGGCACCAACCAATAGCGTAGCTCCATATTTCTGTAAATAAACCACACACAACCCACAATTCCTTGATTCGCTCCGACGAAGGGCTAACGCTCGAAATGTCAGCTTCCGAATCTCTTTACGTGGGCCAATTCACAATATCAACCCAGTTGATAAAACCAAATTATCTTGTAATACTCCCACCGACGCAGCACCACAGTTTCTTTAGAAACTTGCCCCCTTTATTCAATAGAACATAGGTTTTGCAACCCTATTGACCAATAACTCATCTTTTGACCAACTCGAGAGCCTTATCGGTCCGCCATTTATGGAATGCGCCGGACAGACGATCGTTTGTCAAGCATGATCGCCATACATAACATATATATGTAGCCAAGCCGAACCCAGGATAAGCAGGAATTTTGATTTTGCAGCGAGGTTTTTTGTTTATATTGTTTGTCCTTCTGTTACGAGTCTGAATGATCTAAAACTACCCAACATAAGCGGCAAAAACATTATTATACGTGAAAAAAAATTATAGTTCGGTTACAATTTAATCCTGGTTTATAACAATAACAACAACAACAACAACGACAACGACAACGACAACGACGACGATGACAATGACAATATTTACAGAGGATATCATTAAGCTAACACTAAGTTAATTAGGGTGGTCCTCTATTTACATTACTGCAATTTACTATTTCGCCCGATTGGGCGAAGAAAAATGTAGAAAAAAGTCTTGTCGAGGCTGTAAACAGGTACGAGAGCGGGAACAAGAAAGAAATACACGTTTCTTTGTAAAAAATACCTCGGAAAAATACTCGAAATTATTTCAACGTAAGAAACCATTTATTTTTTGCTTCGAATTTAACAAACCCAGGAAGCGTAATGTATATGAGATTAATTTATTTAAAAGATTCAACTTTTCGCAGTCTCAAAATAATCGCTCAGAGAGATTGATGTCAGGAACGAAACATCCCAACATTACCTCTTAAAATGAACACATAACCTTGTTTTACGACGCGAATGTTCCAGTTCGTTTCAGGGCACAGTAGCGAGCAAAGTATAGCTCACTACAGCTCACGCCAGTCTGTATCGCGTACTATCTAAAATGCTAATGCTAATACCGATACTATCTAAAATGCACTTGACAATCACCAGCCACAGAGGACACGAATTTCACCGTCACCACGCTCTTCTTTTTAACTCTTGAATCAATTGGCCTCCGATGGATCGATGTTGACCGCAACGACAAGTTTTCCGAGCGGCTTTGTCAACTCCTGCAATGTTCAAGGCAACGTCCAGGGTTTTTCGGCTCACAGGGGTGCATTGATGACAAAAGTGACTTTCCACCATTTTGTTTAAGATCTGGTCATTCTACTTTCGCTGTATCCACGACAATCAAGTTTGACAGTGGCGTGATTTCTCTAAAACCATTCACAATTCTTTGCTACGGATAGCAACCAATGGATTGCTTCATTTTTTTTACATCAAGTAGCTATTTTCGTGTTTGTAGTAGTGGCCAGAGGCCCGGCTTTCGAGTTATGATGAAAGATGTTGAAATAAACCAGCCGTTAAGTATAGTTTGCTTATTAATTATATAAAACAAATAGATTCCATGTTGCTGTGCGCCTGTTCAGTAATAGATCACAGAAGACGTCAAAATATGGTAAGAACATCAGTGGCACACTCGGCTTTCGCTTCACGTGCCACTTTTTTGTTCTTACCACATTTTGACGTTATCTATGATTTATTTAACAATTAGATTATGAGCTCGAGATTTCTATAGAAATCGAGAGCGACTAATGTAATAGGCCGTTTCCGAATTACCTTTAGCCTCTTTCTCAAAGCGAGTCTTGGTGCTCTTCCTTTCATATGAAAATGAGATTTCATTCACATGCAAATTAAACTCATTTTCATATGAATGGTTGTGCACCAGGCCTCGCTTTGAAAGAGAGGCTTTAGGTAACTCGGAAATGGTCTATTGTTTTAGTAAAAATCATAATAAACGAATCATGTGTCGGTGAAAAAATACCAATTTAATGTTCATTTGTTACATAACAACAACATCCACGTGATGAGTATCACGCGTGCTGAATATTATGATTGACAGCTTTGAAAATTCATTCAGTAAAACGAGAACGGCGCGCTGATCGAACAGAGGCGATGCATTAGTTTATCAATGACAGAGGAAACTCTTTAATTGTTTACGATGGACACCGTGCAACTGTGAAAACTGTACGGCTGTGGCTGAGCGATGTTTTGGATTTGAACAATGGGCTGATTGTGTGGCTGAAGCTGCGGGTGAAGCTGCGGGTGAAGCTGCGGGCTTGTTAACTGCATCTGGTTTACGTCAAAACCACTGGTTGAAGGAACAGCTAAAGCCCTGGGACGTGAACTCGATTGATCGCTAGAAGTATGGCTCTGACCACTAAGAAAATGGCTCAAAATATTGGACATGTTCTCTTTTTGCTGGAAAGTATTATTTCATAATTAAAAAATTCGATAGAAAAGCGGTACATGTTTTCTATTTCTGAAATAGTGTGCAGTAACTCAGCCAATCAGATTGCGGCACTTGCATTAGTATACTAGTATATTTTTTTCTAATAAAATATGAGCAAATCACTCCGTGTGAGTACACAGGGCAGCATGGAATCTATCCATCACTCCTCTACATATGTAAACAAAATCCAATATGATGTCAACTTATAATGATGTCAAGACGACATCGAAACGTCGTTTTTAGCGTTATTTTCCATTTAATTGTGAAATTTCTTTACAAAATATTCGCTTAATAAAACCGTAACTTCAATATTTGCAGTCATGTTATCGGTCGTAGCATTAGCAGTCCTTTAACAATTGACTTTATAGAAATCCACCAATAAGCCTTTCACCACATTACACCGAATGAACTGAACAAACAAAACGAGAAAACCTCCATTAACGTAATATGCAAATCACCTGCGGGAGCGGCCCAAACAGCAAATCCGATTTATGGCCCGCTTTTGCGCGTGGGCCATAAATTCAAATGGAAAACAACTCGGTCTGTAACTTACAGACCGAGTACGGACCGAGAAGACGAGGTTAGTAAGAGGTATTTCACCACCACCAACAACAACAACAACAACCTTTATTTACACTATTCTGGTAGACGAAAAAGAAAGGAGGAAAAGAAACAAAATAATGGAAGATTATCACCCTCACATTTTGTTTTCTGAACTCCTAAAAGCTGCATGAAATGGACGATCTGTATGGTAAACACAGTTGGAAACGCATTGTTTGTCCTGTCTTTGCGGCCATCGAAGGAAAGAAAAATTCAGGGATTCAGGGACTCTTCACCAACTAGGGTTTTATCGCATGATGATTTTTCTCTTCGGTGCCTCTTAAACGTTGTTTGGTGTTTCTTCTTTCCATTTAAAGGCCAAAAGAGATTATTTTATGAACGAAAACAAGACCTTCATAGCTCGTAAATTTGCGCAAGTTTCGTATGTGCGTGCATTCGTACAGACGGAAAGACACATCGAGCTAACGTTCTCGCACATGTAGTACATGTACGTGAACGTTAGCTCGATGTGTTTCTCTTCTTGTATTCTTAGTTATGTGGCACAGCTCGCGCGCGTT
>OZ026595.1:12821792-12849292 GCA_964020085.1 Micromussa lordhowensis
TTTGCTCAAGAGCATTCTGGTCCCCATAGTCCTTTTCGCTTCTCTTACCCGGCGGGGCCTTGGCACGAGAAACGTAGGGCTCTGGAGACTCCTAGATTCTAGTAATTCCGGTCTTCATGTATGCAGTCCCATATACTGTATGGGATTGTCAGTGGCGGCTACTGACTCTTTTCACACGAGACCCTCCGATGGACAATTCCTTTGAAGAACGTGATGCTAGTGACAAAGAATGGAATCTGTAATATTCTTCACCTTTCTGTAGTATGGCTCGCCGGCAAAGTTTCATTGATAAACCATCGCCAAACTTAATTCCTTTCCCAGTTAAAAACTCAAGCACTTTTTCTTTTGGGGGAAGGGGGGAATTTCTTCCAAATCCTTTGTGACCTCCATTTTTAAAACACGGCTGGTCACAGTTGTGACCAAACTTAGGGAGTTTAAGACCCCCAGATACGGCTTCCGTTCCCACCAATCCGGCGAGTTCGGCAGCGAATCCGGATATCTTTGGATCCGCTCTCCAGAGAGGAAAAAAGTAAATCCGCAACGAATCCGATAACGCGTGGACGGTGAATCCGGATACTTTTGAACCGGTGACGTAGCAAAATCGTGTCCAGCAAATACCTATGCTGTAAAAAAATATCATCAAGGTAATCGTGATGCTTCAAGCTTTCCATTCAGGTGTTTTTAGATCTTATATGTATCATGATCTTAATTTCACGGTAAATTTACCATTTTTTCGTTATAATAATATATCATCAATCATAATGGTTAAATTTAAATACTTTGCTCATAACCTTTTCGACCTTTAGTAGTTTCTAATTTTTAACAACAAGAATATGTTTGATTCTGACATCTGTGGAACTTGCAATTTTAATCGCTTTTTCTCTTCTTCCAACAGCCGGTAATTTTTCAGACCCTTAGATTAAATTAGCCGAGCAATAAACCAATATGGTGGCACAACGTGTAGGCCTAGTTTCTCTAGACTGAATCCGGATACCATCGGATGCGTGTGGACAGGCGAATTTAATTTGAATATGCTTCGTCTGGACTGGGAAATTTCCAGATACGTGTAAACTAAGTAACCACGAAGGCAAGGCCGAGGACAACGTCGATTAAAATTTGATTTTCTATTTTACCTACGGATTTACTTTGCTTATCTCTGTCAAACCTATCACGAAACTAAATGTGACACAGCGATAAATTTGAAATTAAAATTTAAAAATTAGCCGTCGTGATTCACGTTTTCACATTTCAGGAAACTGGTGGCAATACAAAAGGGAAGAGACAAGAAAAGTGCTAGTGCGCACGTTTTTCTCTGCTCTCTCCTTGTAGGACAAAGAAGACTTGGATCATCGTGGGCTGACATTTGTGTTCTGTTAAAAATAATTCCTTCAATAGAATATCAATACCTTATCTTCGGATATTAATAAGCTTAATTTGCAATTCGCCCCAAGATCTACCTATTGAGTACGATTTTTCTCTTTCTAAACATTTCAATTTCTTGTTTCAGGATCCTCGTTTCAATGCCCAAATCGACAAGACCACTGGTTATAAAACTCACAGTATTCTATGCATGCCAATTAAAAGTCATGACGGAGAGGTACCTTGAAAAAACAATCAATGAAAAAAACATTTCTTCACTAATTTCAGTTTACCAATCGATCACTCAACCAGAGTTTGTTTCTGCCTAGGTCATTGGAGTGGCACAGATCATAAACAAAAAATCGGGAGAGCACCAGTTTACACAAAAGGATGAAGAGGTAAACACTCCTGCTCACCCCATAGCTCGCTATCAGCAGGATTTAAAAATGGCGGATAAGATGTCGAAAGTGTTCTGCGGGGGTTCTGTGTTTCTGCTCTTAAAGGGGGATTTTCGTCATCCAAAGACTTTGCTCCGCTTCCTGGATTCTCTTGTATAAGTTTGATGACATGCTGAATGCGGTCCATTCAAAGTGGCGGACAGAAAATGTTTGGGCCCCGCACTGAGTCGCCTAAGCGGCAGGTCTAAAACCAGCGCTAAAACCAAATAGCAGAATGAGGGTTAAGAGTTGAGGTCTGAGGGTTGTTGCATGTTGCCATTACCATTATTGAGAGCTAACCTAGCGTTATTTAGGCTCACCGGAGTGCTCTTCAGGCTGAGCAGAGTGCTATAAGCTAGCTTATATTCATGCTCTCAACCCTATTGACCCGTGGCCCTTGAAGGCGACGGGTCTAATTGTTTTAGTATCACCCAATTAGTCGGACAGAAAAGGGAATAATAAAGTTTGCAAATGCAAGTTGAAAAAATATTTATTTGGCGAAAACAGCGAAAATTTCGTACTCGATGACTATTGCTAATAGTCCCCTAGTAGCGTAGCCAATCAAAATGCAGGATTTGCATTAGTCCACTAGTTGGGTGATACTAAAACTTGATAGTTTTTTAATCTTAGGTTTTTAAGAATTACCTGACGTTCTGTGGAATTGGAATAACGAATGCACAACTCTTTGAAATCTCTGTTCAAGAGTACAAAAGGAATCAGGTAAGCCTTAGCTTTAAATAATCTAATGCAAAATATAGCTCACTTATTAGCTACTACAAACTATCAGGGGGCTGATGATTTGTTCACTTGTTACTGTTAAACTAGACTACTAGTTCGCAAATACTTCCTAGCAAATGCAAGGGCTTTCAACGTCACAACTTGTGATTGGCTTGGTATATCTGTCATCATCATCTTTCATCAGGTCATCTTTCATCATTTAGGTGGTGACTGGGTTGATCAAAAACCAAAAATATCTGAACAATAAGAAAGGGCTGATACAAAGTATAAAATACGCTTCATTGAGAGACAAATGATATTAGTGATTTCTCTCAGTTTTGAAAAAAATTTTTTAGTGCAGATTGTAATATTGGGATGGCTTAGGGGGCTGCTGTTCGCTAAGACAATATCGCTATAACGTAATAAGGTGTAAACTTTAATTAATTTCAATTAATCAATTAGCCTTGCGGGAAGGGGGCCTGGGTGGGTAGGTTCCCGTGTGCGCTACGCAAAACATGTTATACTTACGTTGCTCTGTTGATAATATGGCAAAATAACTATATATTTGTTTTCGCAAATCTCTTGCTATCTTTGTGGTTTGCTATTCTCTTAAGAACAAAAGCAATTTGAGAACAGGTCTTTTTGTCTGACTCCACGCTCTATATTAAAGTAGTGGGAGCACGGATCATTATTTATGACGCAGCTTTGAATATTTTTGTAGTAAATATTAACCCATGTTATTAAATCTGGTCCAAAATTAAATAGTTCTAGACATTTATTAAGAAAGCCTATTCTAAGCTATCAAAAGCTTTTTCAAAGTCAATAAAAAATAAAATCCCGTATTTGCTGTTATCTTTTGTATATTCCATTATGTCAAGGATCGAGCGAATATTATCACCTGGAATGTATCCTGACTGATTCTCCTGTATTGAATCCGGCAGCACACGCTTCAGTCTTTCAGCAATAACTTTGGAGGAAATTTTTGCATCAACATTTAGCAGGGAGATTTGTCGCCAATTTTTAACATCACAACGGTCTTGTTCTTTTTTCTTAATAAGTGTAATTATCATATGACCCGTACGGTCCGCGCGCAATTTCCTTGCAAAAAAAAAAAAGAAAAAAAAGACGCACTTCAGTTGCCAACTCACTCCGAAATTTAACACTCCTCTCAAATGAAGAAGCTCACAACTTTCTCAGAAACCAACAAGCAAACAGGCAGTCAAGGAAACACATTTTCCGGATAAACTGTCCAATAATTAACCTTTCAAATAAGCAAACAGTCGGCGAAACGTCTTTCCTTCAAAGGCATGAAAGAATTCATCGTGGGTCAAAAGAAAGAAAGCCGAAGAAGTAAACAAAGTACGATATAAATGTTTTCTTCGAGTTTCAGAGTTTCTGGGAGAAGTTGGTTGAACCAGAAAAATCACAAACATACCTTGTGTGCAGTAGGATAAACTGCTCTGCAGTTTTTACGTCAGTGTTATTTGAAGAGACAAAACTGAATGCGAATACAAGTTCATTGCCCCATGGTTCATCCACATAAATATAAAAACTCGCTTGTGTTTAACCGTGTAATTTCCACTACACCAGCAAAGTCAGCAAACCCAGGCACTGTTTGCAGGAACCAACATGTGTCATAAATATTCAGTTGCCCGGTTGTCCCTTGTTTTAGAGAATCCAAGAGGTCGACAAATTACGGAGCCCATTAAGTGCCATTAAATTACACTTCCAATTTTAGATCTCCCTGAAGTTTTGCCCGCGTTCAGTCTTTTTTCCCAACTTTTTTTCCGCGTACTCATTTTTTTCCCGGCTTTTTTCCCGACTTTTTCCTCGACTTTTTTCTCGACTTTTTTCCCGACTTTTTTCCCGACTTTTTCCTCGACTTTTTTCTCGACTTTTTTCCCGACTTTTTTCTCGACTTTTTTCCCGACTTTTTTCCTCGACTTTTTTCTCGACTTTTTTCCCGACTTTTTTCTCGACTTTTTCCCGACTTTTTTCCCGACTTTTTCCTCGACTCTTTTCCCGACTTTTTTCCCGACTTTTTTCGGAAGGCCGCTGAGTGGTTAGGAGAAAGAAAACATGGCGGAAGGGTTGGCGGAAGGCTCGTCACTTGAAAAGGTAAACAGAAGGAATGATATGATTTATAATGGAAGTTGTCAGCACTGTTTATTATGTGTTCAGAATATTTGTTTTCCTGGTGTTGTCTTTATATCGTCATGTATCGAAATGATTCGTTCGATCAAATAAGCTCTTATAAAGGGAACCAATAGTGTTGTAACAATAATTCCTTATTTTCTTTAGAATCCTTCATAAAGTTCAGATTTTAAAACTAAAATTGTTTAGATCGCAACCAGTATTTTGTAAATTGACTAATAACGACGAATAATCTAAACATACACTCTGTTACTGAGTATGGTTTAAATATGTGTCGAATGGGTCTGCCGCCTGCAAACAACCGTGGGCATACCACATGCATTACAATGCTTTAGGCAATGGCATTGCTGTACAAAAATGTCAACCAATGCGTGGAACACTAAAAATGTACAGAACATGGAGCGAAACTGGTGCAAACTTAACCTTACGTGAGAATACCTTTTGGAAGGTTTTTAGAGGTTTCAAATTGGAATGTTTCAGACTTGATTCGAAAATCTAACATTCATGGCTATTGTATTGGACCACCGTGAAGAGAGTATATGCAGTAGAATTAAAGTTTGTAAAAAGAGACAACAAAACCCTGATCACAGCTAAAAGTCTGACAGTTTTTTTCCTTTGTACTTAAAAGGGATCACGATTATTTGATCCTGAGGCAGTCTCCAGATGTGGTGAGCAGGCCCTCTTTCAGCACTTTCACATTTTTTTTGAGATTTTGAAGATTTAAACATATCACACTGCTATAAGGTATTTTTACTTAACTTGCTTTGTAATCCTGTTAACTATTTGGCTGCACAGGTATGCACATTTTTGAGGAGTAGGGGACAGCGTGAACTTGTAATTTTGAGATTTAAAGTTGAGAAGGTATTGATTGAAAACATTGGTGTTTAGTGATTAAAATCAGAGTGTGAAAAAAAGAAAATATATTGTTTGCTTGACTAATAAAAGGTTACAGGTTGTGGTTGCCATTCTGAAAATAATGGAAATGTGGTGTAAATTACAGTGTTTCCATGAGAATTCTATGTCATTCCTGAAACTTTAAATGTCACCAAGCTTAAAACATCATGTAAACCTTTCCATTGTCATACATTTTTAAAGTGGTAATTGTGCTGGGAAACTAATGTATTGAACATGACACTATACCCTTTTCAGCTTAGCTACATGTATCAATAGTTCTGGAGGAACACAATCTTTTTTTCTGGGTTTCTGGAGTTTCTTGTTTTATCTTGCACCATGCAATTGTTGCCTTACTCTCAAAATGGCGGCCACCACCATGAAATCCTTACTAGGGAGCTGTTGTTATATATGGTAATTGTAATTATATATGTTGTAGTTTGTTTATTTGAAGAAAATATGTGGACTCTAATAGTAGGTTAACTGGGGTGCTATAATAGGCTATGCTAGCATTATATAAGTCCTTCATCTTACCCCATTTAGAATACTGTAGTCCCCTCCTTTTAGGGGTGGGGAAAGTCCTGGCTCACAAAATTGAAAGCGCCAATTACTATACATTAAGGACATTGACGGGGCATGGGAAATCATTGTCCTACCAAGAACTCTTAAATATATGTGAGTTGGACACGTTAGAATGTAGGAGAAAGCAGCAGTCTCTGATCCTATTATTCAAATGCATTAGGAACTTAGGGCCGAAATACATTAGAGACTTTTTTAGTATTAGAGAAACGTCTTATAATTTAAGAAGAAATGGTGTTAATCTTCCTAAATTAGTAGTATTCCTAAATTTAATCTCAACTTTATGAGGAACTCATTTACATACAAGTGTGCTCAACTTTGGAATAAACTTCCAGAAGATGTCAAGTTGGCCGATAATGTTGATATTTTTAAGGCTAAGTTAAAATTGATTCAGTTGTAATTTTTACATTTTGTATTTGTATATACGTATTTTGTTATAATTGTTAATACTTCATGTGTATATGGATTTTAGATAATTTAATGCACGTTCGTATTTTGAACGAGCACTTCGTGCTCTTAGACGTTAACGTGGTTAAATAAATTATTGTTGTTGTTGTTATTGTTGTTGTTGTAATAGGCAAACAGGTTAGTTAACAGACCGTTTAGAAGAGAAACTCCTTATGTCATGTCATAACATAACTTTCCTTCATGGCCATCCCCTCCATGCCAAATATCAGTTTGTCTTTTTATTTATCAATTAATCAGCTCACGACTATCCCATGGACTGAAACACAGGGCAAGGCTTTTAAAAGCACCATGAATCCTGTGTTCCACTGACTCTTTCCAAGCTCATGCACGCACCCACGACTCAAACCCACAAGCACCCACACTCGCACTATTTTGACTATTTTTTAAATCAATATTATATATCCTGGCAGTTTTAAACTTAACATGCAGCAATAATCTTATTTATTTCATGGTTATGTTTGTCACAGATGGCTGTTGTGCATGCAAGCGATGACTTGCTTCAACAACTTGGACTTGAACAAGCAGGAGACCGATTGAGTTTGAGAGCCTTCTGTGCTCGAGAGTCTGAAACAAGTGATAAATCTGGGGAAGTTTAAGAATTTAACGAAAAGAAAAGGACCCTACTCGAATCCTTTCTCCGCAAGAAGAGCAAGACGCCAAAATCAGCAGGTGATCTCTCATCAAAGAAGGCAGTTGCAAAGTCCCGCAAAATTCAGCTGGGATGGAAACACTTTAAAGATCATGCGCAAGGATTTGGTCTTGTCCCATTGGCTAAGGGAGGAGCGACCCGAACAATCTCTATGCCTACAACATCAAGCCGGATAAATTTGATACAAGAGGGGAAAGCATTGTTTTTCCCAAAAGGTGAAAGGGTGAAAGGATAGATGATATGTCATTCTCTCTCGGCAATTTCAAAGATTAAGAGGTTGGCCTTACTAATGAGACAGCGAACAGGGAAGCTGCATTTAAACTTAGGAACTACATAGAAACATATAAAGCAAAGGCAGTACGATTGTATTTACGCTCCAAACGTAACGACGCAGATTGTGAGCCATTATATACCGATGACGCTCATGACAGAGATGATGAGCTGTTACCCATGTGGGAACCTAGAGAGCCCGCGTTGTTAGGCTCTTCTTCAGAACTACATGTTAACAAAAGTTTCCCATGGATTGTATTAAATTATTTCAACAAAAGAGTAAATTGTTTTAATCAACGAGTTCTTTTTTTAGGGCTTGAAGTTCAAACTGATGTACCATGTTACGCATTCCCCAGGCCTCTTAAATTTTGTCTATTTCCTCAAGTAAGGTGACATACAAAGTTGTTGCCTCTTCAGGTGTGCTGGGAAATTGTAAACTTTTTTCCCTCATTATGATTTCTGCCAACTGTGTAAATTCATCTGAGCAACCACTTCGGCGGAGGTCGATAGCAGCATCTCTGCTCTGCAAGTTCCAATTCGTCCAAGTCGACATCCACCATATAGTTCCTTGTACCCGACACTTCCGGTAGAAAGAACAGCACATCAGGCCTGCCAGATGGAGATTCCATGTTTGTTGAAGGTCGAATTCGATGGAAATTCCACAGTCTTGCCGCCCGATGAAGTTCATCACGCAATATAGGCGTGAAACAGAGCTTGAGACATTCCACCTCAACACAGTCATCGTCATGATAAAGGCCACAGCTCCTCATATCTTTGAAAAAATCTATCCACCATCTGGTGCAGTCCTTCCCTAGTATACTCCACCAGGCTTCGATTCGTTGGTTAGAAACTGATTTTCCATAGAGGAAACTGTCATCCCCCGCCCAATCATCTTCACCATCTCGCCTAACAAACCTTTGTATCGCTGCGACATATCCATTCTCAGTTCCGCAATCAGCTCTAATAACCCTTGCAGTTCCTCCAAGTTGCCGCACACAGTACTGAGAAATAACGGTAGGATCATTGTTGGTGTATCCAACGTCAAGCCATAAAATTCGCTACTAAATCCATCGATGGCTCCATAGATACAACAGCCAAACGGTTTCAATTTATCATAGCCATCAATGTGCCACAGATGGTTGGGTCCCTTGGTTATGTATTGCCTCCTTTTTAGCCTGTGCCTTGCTCTTAATTCAACCCCTTCAGGATCAAGAATCTTTAACAACTCCCCAACGGTTTCTTTGCCAACAACAAGGCGGTGGTCATTGACTAATCGTTGAGTCATTTGCCTGTACCCCACGTTACTACCGCTTCCTCTAAGTTCTTCTTCTACAGCTTGAACAACCTCCCTTAAGGAGGCTCGAAAGGGTTTTTAGCTGCACGCGCGCGCGCAATCTACACACGCAATAACTAAGATGCTTGCGTCAGCTGAATCAGTATTAAAATCAGCACACCGGAAGTTAATGCTGCGTAAAATCGCGCGAACCGGAAATAAAATCTGTGGAAAACATTTGTTTATAGCTCAAAAGTTCGCTCGGTGACCTATCTTGATTTTTTGCATACACGCACCATTCGCGATGGCACTTCAGATATAAAAGTTTCGGGGAAAATTATCTAGTGCAATTTTCTGTAAGCAATAAAACGCGTTTTCTTGAAATATATTTAATTCTACTAGATAAAATTTTTCCATACTGTCTGAAAAGTTAAAGAATTTAGGGAACTTTCCAACAAAGAGATAAAAATGGTAGGTCACCGAATTAGTTTCTCAGATAATTTACAAAAACTGAAATTTAGAGGACGCTTTTGTGGACCTCGTGCGTTGCCATGGTAACTGATATGACGTCACAAGTACCTTAAAGTATAGCCCAATAATAGAGTTGCAAGGAGACATATAGTTTGCCCACACCATTAAACATCCTTCTTTGTAATCTTCCATCGTTTCACAAGCAATATAGCAACGAAAAACCCTTTCGAGCCTCCTTAAATCACTGGCGTTTCTTCTTCGTCCGAGTTCTTTGGCTTTTAAAATCCTTTTTAACTGTCTAAGGCTTAAGTTGATGCCATGACTGAATACAAGAAACCACAAAATCTCTGTATACTCCAGCCCAAGATGAAAGTAGCTTTCGATTAGATCATCACGTCCAGCAGGGTATTCTTGCAATGTAAGAACGTAGTTTGCTATTCGAACACTATCACATGTGGACACATTCAAAACAAATGTTAGAATGAAAGGCACGGCAAAAGCGCTGGCCATTTTGAAGAGAAAGTATCTCTTTTCTTATCTTAACAACAATATCAATCAGCCATGTTCACTAAGTCCACAGCAATAACTAGATTGGGGTCAGCAGCCTTCCACAAAAAGTCGGGAAAAAAGCCAAGAAAAAAGTCGGCAAAAAAGCCGAGAAAAAAGTCGGGAAAAAAGTCGGGAAAACAATGAGTACGCGGAAAAAAAGTCGGGAAAAAAGACAGAACGCGGGCAAAACTTCAGGAGAGATTTAAAATTGGAAGTGTAATTTAATGGCACTTAATGGGCTCCGTAACAAATAGCTTGAAACGACGCCGACATTTTCGTGAGTCTTCAGATGAAGATTTGTAAACAATTTTAGTGAAGCGTGAAGCGATCTTTTGTCACTCGCTAAGGTTTTGATGGCTTGACATATTTTTGACAGCTTTATGTCAACTTTCTGTTGGCTTCTTAGCATGAACAAAAATGAGAACGTGAATTGTGTTTTTCGATGAATTGTGGGTTCTTTGTTCGACGCTTAGAAACTGATAAATGACAAAGTTTTGTTGTAGAAACTTTCATGTAATCACTAATTGCGCGCAGCCGTCTGATCTTATTATGTAATCGCGTCCTATTTAGGCTCGAACAGAATTTTCAAAATTTTCAACAGTAAGTGGTCATATGATAAAATGCTTATTGACTGAGTAAGGTCGGGCCGGACGGGAAAATAGTTGGCTCACGGTCAGGACGTACGGACCTCGCTGCGCTTGGTCCGTACGCCCTGACCGCGAGCCAAATATTTTCCCGTTTCGGCCCTCCCGCTCAGTCAATAAGTACATGTTACGACCTGTCTCTGCGACGGACTCATTTCTCCTTTTATAAAAGACTCATTGAAAGATTCCACTTAAAGTTCCCCAACAGAATTCCAAAAAAGTTCGATAAAATTCTATTGGTAATTCATCGTTCCCAGGAGTCCTATTAAAAGCAAAAGAATTCAAGACCGGCTGCGCGTACCTCCGGTTTCTGTAGCATAAAGTGACTAGGAGTATTTCTACACCCCCTGGATGGGATGCTAGTCCATCGCAGGGCTACTCCCAGCATTAAATTTGCCGGTACCCATTAATACACATGGGTGGAGGGAGGCAGTTTGAGGATAAAGTGTCACCCCCACGAACACAACACATCGTCTCCGGCCAAGGCTCGAACCCGGACCGCTCGATCCAAAGTGCAGCGCACTAACAATGAGGTCACCGCGCCTCCCAAAGTAGTGAAAGGTAGTCCGACTATGAAGAAAAAGATGAAAAAAGTACATGTATGGAAAGAAGATACATCTGCTCAACACTAACACAAGTTGCAGTAAGCGTTTTTTTTTGTAAAGAAAGAAGATAAATCTGAACAAAATTAATACTATTGTAACCGTAACAAGTACAGTGTAGTTTTGTTGATTTAATTACAGATTCTCCTTCAACTAGCAAGTGGGATATTTGAAGAGCAAAGCAACCTTGACATATGTGTTCATAACATTATGGTTGAGGCACAAGAATTACTTGATGTTGAAAGATGTATGGTTTTCCTTATTGATGAGTCATGTGAAAGTGTAGGTATACTTTAAAGCTGGTGAATAGAATGAGCTAAAGTCAACTTAAACAATGTGTTTAAAGGCCACAGCTGCAGTCAGTATGTAGCTGCAACTATTGTCGACAAAATATTAATTTCATGAAATGATTGAATAATTTTCACAAAGTGACTTTCAGTAACTTATACTATATGTGCTGTGGTTCAAGTTTACCCTTGGTACACTGAACTGACTATTTTCTTTTGGTTTGGTTATGGTAATACACGTATGAAACAATGAAAAATACCAAATTGTACCAAGGGTTAATATTAAAACACGCTCTAAGTTTTATTGTCTCTAAGAAAGGGCCTCTTATTAAATTTAAGCATTTTTAGTTACCGTCGAGCGGAGTTCCAAAACTTTTACCATCTATGCTTCACGGTCAAAAACATACCAAATGTTTTGCAAGGCCAATTTGTGAGCCTTTTTTACTCCTTCTTTTTGTGTGTATCTTGTTTATAATTAAGGTTTACGTTTCCTCCAGCTTGCCAATCAGTAAAATGAAAATCAAGTTAGTTTACCTTATATATTTTGGGTATAACAGTATTTTGTTTTGTTTACTAGGAAATATGCTAATCAAATTGGAAGTTTTGAAATTTAAACTCACTAAATGTAATCGAAAGAAAGCTGCCAAAATGCAAATAACTCACACGTTATATTTCAATAGCTGTACATACCACAGTGCGCTATCTCTCTAACCATTTCTCGTACTGTAAATGAGCATGCATGATAGTCTCAACTTCAGGTGTCATTCACTAAATGTAAAAGGGTTGAACAAATCGATAAAACGCCGTTCGATATTCAGAAGAATTCACAACCAAAATCATCACTTCTCTTTTCTCCAAGAAACTCATAGCTCCAAAGATAGTGCCATCACATGGGAGGCGGAATGGGGTGGAAACGCGCTTTTTAGTCACGGTTCTACAAATAGCAAGGGAGTAATGATTTTAATAAACCCAAAATTGGACTGCAAAATCAAAAAGGTAATTGCAGATAAAGATGGCAGGTACATCATTGCGGATATTCTTTTGAATCAAATACGCATTGTTTTGGTGAACATCTATGCACCAAATGATCAAACTCAACAGGTGCATTTTTTTAAAAAGTTACAACAACATTTAAAGCCTTTCGTAGATGAACAAATTGTAGTCGGGGGTGATTTTAACTGTGCCCTTACAGAAAAGGATAAAAAGGGAGGAAATCCGGTATCTAAGAAAGCCTTGGTAATTAATGAGATCAACCAACTTTGTAACGCATATAATTTAACAGATGTTTGGCGATCTTTAAACCCAGATTTGGAAAGCTTTACCTGGAGAAACAAGTCTTTCAAAATACAATGCCGTTTAGATTACTTTCTTGTTTCTCAAGACCTCTGTCGACTGGCTACCTCGTGTAAAATTATTCATGCAGCTGAAACTGATCATTCTGAAATTCTGATTCATTTTAAAAACGAAAACGCGAACCAGAGAAAAGGCCCAGGCTTCTGGAAATTCAATAACTCACTTTTAAGGGATGAAAAGTACATCAATAAACTACGAAACAATTTAGACAGGTACAAAGATAAGTACAAAGATGTCGAAGACCGAGGTCTACAATGGGACCTACTCAAAATGGAAATAAGAGGGTTCACAGTTATGTATTCAAAATCGAAAGCTAAGGGGCGACAAAAAGAAGAAACTGAGCTTCAAAACAAAGCAAACGAGCTGCGTCTAAAAGCAGAAAGAAACCCGGCTGATAAAAAATTCTAAACGAGTTATTTGCAACAAATTTACGCCTCGAAAAATTATTGCAATATAAAACTAAAGGCGCAATCCTTAGAAGCAAAGTGAGATGGTTTGAACATGGCGAACGCAACACAAAGTACTTCCTTAGTATAGAAAAAAGAAACTCCTGCCAAAAAGCTGTGACAAAGTTGAAACTTAAAGACGACACGTACACTTACGACCAGTTCGAGATTCTACAAGAAGAAAAGCAGTTTTATGAATCGCTTTACACGTCAAAGGACGTCGATGCCGAAAAATTCTCGCATTCGCCTTTCTTTAAACAAAACAACATAACACCGCTTTCGCACGAGGACAGATTAGCATGTGAGAACCTCATTTCCACTAACGAATGTTTGAAAGCACTGAAAGAATTCACCAACAATAAAACACCGGGTACTGACGGCTTTACTTCAGAGTTTTACAAATTCTTCTGGCCGGAGCTGTGTACTGAAATGATTGCGAGTTTTAATTATGCATTTCATTCAGGAATCCTGTCGATTAGTCAAAGACGAGGAATAATATCACTCATCCCTAAAAAGAATAAAGACACATCATTACTAGAAAACCTGAGACCAATTTCATTACTAAACGTTGATTACAAGATCCTTACCAAAGTAATCGCTAAAAGACTGGAGAAGTTATTGCCGAAAATTATAAACCCTGATCAAACCGGATACGTGAAAGGTCGATATATTGGCGAGAACGTGAGACTTATTCAAGATATCATGTTTTATACAAAACGCATGAACAGCCCCGGAATTGCGATCTTTCTGGACTTTCGAAAGGCTTTTGACTCAATAGAATGGGAGTACTTAAAAGCTGCCCTGAAAGCATTTAACTTTGGACCAAACCTTTTAAACTGGATAGATGTCTTATACAACGATGCTTCTAGTTGCGTAATAAATAATGGACACGCTTCTTCTTTCTTTCGCCTGCAACGCGGTGTTAGACAAGGTTGTCCTCTATCCGGCCTGCTGTTTATAATTGGCATTGAACTTTTTGCAAGAGCTCTCAAAAACGATCAATCCATTAAAGGAATTAATGTTGAAACAAAAGAGATAAAAATTACGCAATATGCCGATGACACCACCGTGTTCCTAAGGGACGAAGAGTCTGTTGAGAAAGTCTTAAGACTACTTGACGAGTTCAAATCGATATCTGGGCTAGAAATTAACACTTCTAAAACAGAAGCAATGTGGCTTGGACGCTGGAGAGATAAAACGCACACCCCTTTTAATTTCAAATGGCCGAAAGAACCTATCTGTGCACTCGGCATATATTTCTCATACAACACTGAAGATGCAAACAAACTAAATTTTGAGGAAAAGATGAAACACCTAGAGAAAACTCTCAAGGGCTGGAAGCGAAGAAAACTCACTCTGCTGGGAAGGATAAATATAGTTAAAACTTTAGGTTTGTCTAAGCTTATATACAGCGCATCTGTACTCCCCATCCCAAAACATTTAGTGAAAGAAATTAATAGGATTGCCTTCAATTTTATTTGGGACGGTAAGCCGGCAAAAGTCAAAAGAAGTACCATTATTAGAGAAAAAAAACGTGGTGGACTTAAAATGCTAGACTTCGAAATTATGGACAAAGCGCTTAAAGTCGCGTGGACCGAGCGATTAAAGACTCCCTCCAGTGCATCGTGGAAAATAATTCCAGAGTTAGGTGTAAAACAATACGGCGGCTTAACCTTCCTAATTAACTGTCAGTACGACATCAAGATGCTGTCCCTTGACAATCTGCCAAGTTTTTACCACACGTTGCTAACATACTTGCAAGACTTGAACTCCATAACAACGGCTGATGTAGATAATGTACCAGATAAAATTATCTGGAACAACCAAAATATAGTAATCAACGGAAAATCTATTTTTTATAGTTCTTGGTTTAAGAGAGGCATTATCAATATCCGCAGCATGATGACTGAGAACAACCAATTCCTCTCCCTACCCGAATTAGAACAAAAATTTAATTTGAAGATTCCCTTTACCCTCTACTACGGGCTTGTAGCCGCCATTCCTAAAGAATGGAAGTCGTCTTTAAGAGACGCCCTCTCTAGGGTCAACGACAGCGTTGAAGAGGCCACATGTTCTATCAAACCGCTGACTACACGCACCACCTATTCCGCTTTCCTAAGTAAGATGGCTACCTCTCCAACTTGCGAAAATAAGATTTTTAAGTACGGTTATACAAAAGAAAATATTCATGTCTATTTACTTCCTTTCACAACCACTAAGGATACAAAATTAATCACGTTTCAATATAAAGTAATTCATAATATCCTTCCTAACCGAGTCAGCCTGTTCCGGGCCGGTATAGTTAATGATGACATTTGTCCACTGTGTAATGCTGAAAAACAAACTAACAATCACATGCTTTACAGCTGTCCCGAGACCACCACGTTTTGGGATCAGTTCACCGACTGGTGGTATCAAAAATATAAGCAAAACTTAATTCTCAATGAAAGCATAATCTTGTATGGATGGCACCAAAAATCACTGAACAAGCGAGTTCTCAACTACGCTCTCCTCCTTGCAAAATATCATATTTTTTGCAGCAGCGTACGAGATAATAAGTTGGATTTTGACAGCTTCCTTTCACGTCTTAGAACAAAACTTAATATTTTAAGAGAAGTCTCTCTTGAAAACAAAACTTTCAACAATTTTCAATCTACTTGGGCCCATCTTTTGTGAAAAATTAATACAAAGTATTATATAATTGTTACTACTATTAAGACAGTGCGAGCTATGTTCATGCTTTTTTGTTTTTTGTTTTTTTTTTTCTCTTTCTCTTTCTTTCTCAGTCTGTGTTTCCGTCCCTTGTTAGCTATTTTGTCCTATTTTCAAGCAAGAAGTAATATCAAACAATCTGTTAAAGGAATAAAAATTAAAGCATTGTAACTAGAGCTTGTATAGGTAGTATTGTCAGTATTGTTAGTATTGTAAGTAAGGTTAGTATTTGCCAGAATAAATTAAAAAAAAAAAAAAAAAAAAAAATATTAAAACACAACATCTATAGATACCAAGTGATATACAGCTGTTTATGAAGGAAGTATGTAATATGAATTAAATAGAATTTGTACAACCTGTTTCTATATAGCAAGACGTGATATTCTCCAAGGCATTTGATCTTCATCCAGGAGCTGTTGAAGAGACAGGACCTACGTAGGTTTAATAAACATGTTTAATAAGTTAATAAGCAATATTTTATTATTAGGCATATGCTAATAACTGTCCCAGATTTAAACCAAATCTCCTCCAAGCATAACCAACGAGAATAACGCTAGGTTCAAGTGCATTTCATAATTTCATTATGGTGAAAACAACAGAAATTAGGCACATGCTTATGTGTGACCCACTCATTATAATACTAATATGTTATGGTGATAGTAGTGAGGAATGCCATTCAATAGTTTTCTTTGATCATGACTATTTGTATTGGACTGATCGAAGGCTTTGCTCATTTTTCAATTTTGTTCATATATATCTCAAGAAATTCTCCTTTTACAACTTGAAAATGAAGGGTTAGCATTGGAGTAAACAGTTTGTTCATGTAGCCCTCCCTTAATTCTCTCAGAAAGCTCATTTCTTGTTTGATTGCAATTTAGTGAGCGGCAAGAGATGCAAAATGTCTCTATTGTCTTTTGATATCAGATTTTGAGAGAAACAAGGACTGCCAGCTAAGCACCTACTGTACTGAGTGTGATCAGGCTGACTTGGTGCATTGATATATTTTTGATAGCTTGGATAAATTTAGCTTGACACATAGGCTCGAAATCGAGCTACTACTTGAAACATTGACACAAATTCGATTCTAATAAATAAAACACGTTTAGCCTATATCTCACTTGAAACAGCTAAAAATGAAGCTTGGTGGCTCTGAAACGTCTGTGATTGTTTCTATTTGTTTAAAGATGAAAAAATGAATGAGTTTGTATGTACTACTACTTCAAAGCTAGTTGAACTATATTTATTAAATTTTCACCTTGGATAATCCAATTCTAGCTTTCTGACTGTTTCACTGGATCTCGGTTACCAGCCACCATACCTGCGTTTGACCTCAGTACATGAAAATGAAAGCGGCAAATTTCGCTCGGCATAAAATGTTTTGCGGCAAGCCAAGCTCTGTGAACAAAAAAATTGGATGAAAAATCAGATTCGGTGAGCTATCTACAGAAGAAACACAATAAATTATGGACAATGTCGGATTAGTGACTACAGAAAAAGCAACAAAGTTCGGGATGAGATTATTTAACGGTACGTACCGTCAAGTTTCACGTCGAGATTTTACGCACTCGTGAAGATTACCTAACAACAACAATGTTTACCTTAAGGTTACAGAATGGCTTGCTAGTCCTGGCAGCACCATTCAGTGCACGTTTTCGAAAACGATAGAAGAAATATCAAAAGAAGAACTGAATGTTTGTTTGAAGTGTTTTCACGCGTCTGTGAGAAAGAAATCTGGCATGTTTTCATTAAAAGTTCAATAATGAAATCCATAAGAGTAGCAAAAATTCCGCACAGTTTTACCTCGGTATCTTTTTTTTGGCCGACGAGAATCAACGCCAGCTAGCGCCAACAATTCGGCCCTTGCGAAAAAACCCTCGAGGGGTTGAGTATTTTGAGATTACCAAAGTCAGCCCAGTTCTTTGCCAGCCACCAAAAACCATCAGATTGGCCTCCGAACTGAATTCTGAAGATGAGTCGGACGCTAAGATAGTTTCTGTTCCTGACTTTGAAACTGGCCAGCAATTAGCAACAACAACAACAACAACATAATTTATTCATGATGAAAAACAAAACAACTATAAAGATACATCATGAAAAGGAAACACGAGGTTAACCCTATAACGTTTCCTGAAATTAAAAACTAAAAAGTACATAATACATTCAATGCCTAAGGATAAAACTATTTACATATTTACAAGTTAAGAAAAGACTTTAATCCAGTCTTAAAAATTTTAAAAGATTCAGCTTCAACGACGTGCAGTGGTGGATTGTTCCAATCCTTAACTATGCGAACAAAAACCGAAGACTTGTATGGATTTACTTTTGCGCTTTTCACAGATAATTTATAAGGGAGGTTAGCACGTGTCCGGGTATCTAAAGCTAGTTCGAAAAAGTCGCTAAGATTCAGATAGTTCAGGCTAAATACGGTTTTGTAACACTCTACAAGGGATATATAGTGTCTGCGTTTCTCTAAGGTGGGCCAATTTAAAATTTTGAGGCGGTCTTCATACTCCATGACTCCTCGTCTTTGTCCTAATGCAAGGCGTGATGCTCTTCTCTGGACTTTTTCAAGGGCTAGAATGTCTTTGACTAGATATGGACACCAGACTGGAACGGCATATTCAAGAATAGGACGCACTAGGGTCTTATACAAGGTAGAAAAAGCTTCAACGTTTGAGGGTCCAAGTGTTCTATAGACGACACCCAAGGATCTATTTGCCTTGAGTACAACGGCATGAATTTGGGCGCTCCACGATAAATTCCAAGATCTTTCGTATACTTGACAGGCGTGATTCTTGATCCCGTTATGTAGGAGGGGACCGACCTGTCACGGCTGCGAGTTATGCGCATCGTTTCGCATTTCTCTGGGTTGAACCTAAGCTGCCAGAGGGTAGCCCAATCCACTAAACGAACGATGTCCGTTTGAAGGGTTCTAGTGTCATTTTCAAGGTCTGTAATCTCTCTATACACCTTTGTGTCATCAGCGAACATTTTGATAGAAGACGATATGTTAGATGATATATCGTTAACATAAATAAGAAATAAAATGGGCCCAAGGATTGTTTCCTGGGGTACTCCGGATCTGACATGGGTCCACGAGGAGAAGGTGCCACGTACCACTACGCGTTGTTGACGATTTGTCAAAAAATTTCTAAACCAATGCAGCAGGTTACCCTCGATTCCATAACCTTTCAGTTTGAGAAGCAAACGTTCATGGGGAACTGAATCGAAAGCTTTAGTGAAATCGAGGAATACAACATCAGTAGGCGTTGATTTGTTTCTGGATGAGGCCCAGTCATTATAGCAAGTAAGTAACTGTGTCACGGTTGACTTGCCTTCAAGAAACCCGAATTGAATTGGGTTAAAAATACCCAGACTTTGCCAAAAGCTCCACACATCCTGCTCGAAATGCCAAGGCAGTTACAAGGGAAGGCTGAAAGTTCTTGTGGAAAATAATTTTTGCCAAGGCTGTATCTCCTTAATTTAGTAGATGTTCCTTGAATTCTACACGATAGAAATTTTCGTTCATCAGAGTCGCTTGCTTCGCTTCAACTAAGCTTACAAACTGCGCGCATGCCATGCGATTTCTTTCTTGTTGATGGCTTTTGTCACATCAACTTCCGGTCGTTTTGTAAAATCAAAATCCAGTAAAATTTTAAAAGCTATGATTTTCAAGTATGCACGTGGAATAGCCAACCCGGCCCTACGGGCCTCGTTGGCTATTTATCTCATATCCAACGTGCGCTCATGGAACAATTATTAATTAACCATGAAAAGCATATGTTTGTTGTTGTTTTTTTAGGTAATTGGTATAAAGTAATATATAAGTGTCATACCACCTTATTTTTGCAGAACAAGTAAAACTCCCTGGTCAATGAATACAGGAATTGCTGCATTAGTGGCAGGCAGTGGCAAGGTAAAGATAATCTATTTGCAATTGTATGATATTTTTATTCTTTTATTGTTATTTTGTCACTGTTGTTTTCCTGTTGGAAGTCACAGCATTTTAACCACTTTATTCGTTTCTATGGCCATGCCAAGACTATAGATTTTGTGCAAATTGTAGGCAGTATATAAATTAAATCAGAGATGTCAAGAAGGTGAACAAAATTAAAATTAACATTGGGTTTAGAGACGTTTAGAAACATTATCCGAGCGCTAAAGGAGTTGAGGACCAAAAATAGACACGCTACAGTTAAAAGCATCGTGGAAAGGAGTGGCCTCAGTTTTGAAATGGCAAGTAGAAGAACGTTTTCACGTTATCGTAACGACAATGGGTACGGGTAAAAAAAATGGGCTTCTTATACGATTCACTCGCAAAATGAAACGTCTAGTTGCACAAAATCCACAGTTTTGGACGCATGAAGTTGGCTTTTATTTAGATGCAGTGTCCTTTGTCCATAAATGCAACCCACAGAGCGATGCAAACATAAATAGACCGCGATTATGGCGACAGAAGGGAAGGCCTCAAGCTAACAACCAAAGGATCTAAAGATTTGGCTGGTGGGAGAAGTTTGCATGTCCTCGTTGCTATTACCTATAAAAAAGGGAGTAATACTTGCAGTACCATATGAGAGCATGAACGGAACATTTCAACATAGCTTTTGGTCGAAGGCTTTTTTGTCAACGACCCTAGTTAAAGAAGCAAGCGTGCTAAGAAAACTCTAAGGGATGTTGAGGCTGAATTACTTGAGCTTCCTCCTTGCTGCGCAGATATCCATTGCATCGAAAATTTATTTAACCTGATCAAATGTAACTTAGAGGACGGGGCTATAAAACAGAATATTACTGAGAGCATGCGTGGAGGCGGCGTGTGGTGGCACGATTTTTGAAGGAGAGCTTAACCCTTCCCGTGTTTAAGTTTACAGTAATGTTGAGCGACCTAGAGCACTAAAAGTCAACCATTTATGCTAACCAAGTAAAAAGCTTATGCCTGGAGGAAAATTAAAGCTTGGTGGCAAGCATAAACGCGGAGAACGTGGCTCCGTTGTAGAGGAACTGACATGTAAACGGTCAAACATGGCGTCCGAAGAGAGCGAGTCCATTGACGAGGAAACAATTATTACTGAAGCTGGAACTCAAGGAAATGTTAGTAGATATAAAGATTGAACTCTCAAATATTGCCCGAGAGAACAATAAGCTTGTAAACGAGATGGCGAGACTCAGGAATGCAATACATGAGCAGAAAGTGGAATTGGACTCCTTGAAATCGTCGATTATAAAAGTAGAGAAGGAAAATACCGCCTTAGAAACCGAGCTGAACGACGCAAGAAAAACGTTAGACGAACAAGAAGAGGAAATAGCCGAGCTTTATATCCTCCAAGATAATTTAGAGCAATACACAAGAAAACAAACTCTTGAGATTTGTGGTATTCCAGACAGCGCCTATTCCTCAACCGAAAATGTTGTACTTCAACTCGCCGAGACATTAGACGTACCATTGTCACCAGGAGACATAAACATCTCTCACACAATCAAGAGAAAAGGCGCAGGTACCATCCTAGTGAAATTTCATAGTCACAAAGCGAAAAGCAGATTCTACAAAGCAAGAATCAAATTGAAAAATATCAGGCTTCCAGATGTATTCCCAAACGTCTCGACTGCCACACGCGTTGCAGCGGGACAGGGCCGAATTTTCATCAATGAGAGAATCTCACAACTTACAGAAAGGATCTTCTAAGGAAAGCTAACGATAAACGCAAAGACGGATTGGTAATCAGCGCCTGGTCACAGGATGGAAAAATTTTTGTGAAAACGTCTCCGTCAGGAACGCCGATAAGAATCTACGAAAAAGAAGACTTGGAAAATTTATAATACAACTAGTTAGGAATCAATCGCTGGCTTGTGTGGATAAAAGGTACGACTTGGTTGTAGTGTAACGACTAGTGTTAACTAACGTTGTGTTTCAATTGACCCGGGAAAGGGACATTAGGGCTTGCTGAAGGAAACTCTCTTTCTTTCTTTTTTTTTGTTGCTGTCGCTGTTATTATTGTAAACGTTGTTGGGTGTTTTTGTTTTTTGTTTTTGTTGTTTGTTTTTGTCGGCGTCTTTTTAAATTATCAGTACTTTTTCTCTGTGCGTGTGTTTCTTTGCGTGGATACGTCGCTCGCTTATGCACAACTCGGTAAATTTAGATATCCTTTCTTTGAATGTTCGCGGAATTAGAGATCTAACTAAAAGAAGGAGTATTTTTTCGTTCCTGAAAGCCGGATTTAAAAGCAAATATATATTTTCTCCAAGAAACTTACTCCGAACCAAATGACGAAAATATTTGGAAAAATGAATGGGGAGGTGAGATATTCTTTTCCCATGGTACGAATCACAGCAAAGGTGTGTGCACTCTAGGTAACCCTTCTTTTCATTGTCAGGTTGACTGTTGTTACAGCAACAACTCCGGGCGAATTGTGTTAATCAATACCATTCTCGGCTCCCAGAGATTATCGCTATGTAATGTTTACGCGCCAAATAATCCAACAAATCAGCTAGAGTTTATGCAGGAGCTAAATAATTGCATAATCGATAAAACGGAATTGACTGCGTTAATCGTTGGAGGAGATTGGAACTGCACGCTGTCAAATAAAGACAAATTAGGAGAAATAGCTTGGGCACCGACAATTTATAGGAATTTGGTCCTAGCGTCAATGGATATGTTTGATCTAATAGATATTCAGAGAGCGCGGCACCCTAAGTTAGGTAAATTTACGTATGAATCCAAAGCAAAAGGTATGAAATCTAGGATCGACTTCTTTTTAATGGCGAAAAACCTTACGAAAAGTGTAAAAAAGACAGAAATCTATCCATCAATAGCACCTGATCACAATGCAATTTATATCTCATTATCTTGGGTAAACGAAACCCCTAGAGGTCCGGGGTTTTGGAAATTTAATAACACCCTCCTAAAGGACGATAAATACGCTGTCATAGTTCGAGAAACTTATACTAACACTCTACGATATTACCATCAAGTTTCTGATAAGCGTCTCCTGTGGGAGCTAATTAAAATGGAGATTAGAAATACAACTATATCCTATACGAAGCACAAAGCAAAAGTGTCCAGAGACTGTGCAAAAGATATAAGACAACAGCTGGAACTGCTGGATGTTATTATTTGCAATGATTTTTTCGCCCCAGATATTGACCAAGTCCTACAACGTTATGATAGTCTCAAATCTGAACTTCAATCTTTATATGAAGATAAAGGAAAGCATGCTATGTTCAGGGCGAAATGTCGCTGGGTGGAGAACGGCGAACGCCCAACCAAGTATTTCTTTAACTTGGAAAAAAGAAATTATAACAAAAAGACCATCAGTGAACTCCGTCTGCAGGATGAATCTACGACATGTAATGAAAAAGAGATCCTTGACCAAATCGAAGTTTACTTTAAGAACTTGTACTCATCCGAAAATACTCTCTCCCAGGAGGAATACGACCAATTTATCCATAGTCTAGAAATCCCAAGTCTTTCAAATGAGGATCGAGACAGTTTAGAAGGCCCTCTCACGCATGAAGAATGTAAACAAGTACTGGATTCTTTCCAAAACGACAAGGCGCCAGGAGTAGACGGATTTACTGTGGAATTCTACAAATTCTTTTATGATTTACTAGGAAATGACCTGTTGGCGTGCTTAAATGAGGCGTATGAAAAACAAGAACTTACCATCTCGCAACGAAGAGGCATAATTACTTTGCTACCAAAAGAAGATGGCTCGCTACTTGATTTACGTAACTGGAGACCGATAACGCTTTTAAATGTTGATTCAAAGATAGCAGCGAAAGCAATTGCGCGCCAAACGACTAGAAACAGTTTTGCCAAATCTAATTCATCCGGATCAAACAGGCTTTATAAAGGGTCGCTACATTGGGGAAAATATTAGACTCATTAGTGATGTACTGGACCTCACAAACAAACAACAAATCCCTGGTATCTTAGTAGCCCTCTTAACTCGTTTAATTTCGGCACAAGCATAAAACAATGGATCAGTACTTTTTACACCAACGTAGAGAGCGCAGTGATAAATAATGGATATTCAACCAATTGGTTTCAACCATCGAAAGGTGTGAGGCAAGGATGCCCTTTATCGCCGTATCTATTCATCCTCTGTGCTGAAATATTATCTATCAAAATCCGCAGCGAACCGACAGTCAAAGGGATCAATTTGTTTGGAAATGAACTCAAACTTTCACAATTTGCAGACGATACAAATCTATTCTGCGCCGATTTAACTTCAGTGGAAAAAGCCTTTAACATTGTCAACGATTTTGGAAAGATGGCTGGTCTACGGCTAAACGTGAAAAAGACGAAGGCGATCTGGCTTGGGAAGTCGGCAAATAAGAAAACCAACCCACTGAAAATTAAGTGGATGCGCAGTCCGGTTAAAATCCTAGGGATTCATTTCTCGTATGATGAGAAAAAAAACAATGATCTTAATTTCAATCTTAAATTAAGAAAGTTACAGACAAGACTGGATATGTGGAGGGCTAGAGATTTGACTCTATTTGGAAGAGTCCTAATAATTAAATCCTTGGGTCTCTCAAAAATTATTCATTCTATCTCAAACATTGAAGTTCCTGATGGTATCGCAGGCGCGGTGAGAAAGAATTTGTTCAATTTCATATGGAAAAATAAGAAAGACAGAATAAAACGAACCTCCCTGTATCAGGATCTAGAAAAAGGGGGAATACGCATGACGGACGTAGATATTATGTTTAGATCTTTGAGACTTGCATGGATACCCCGACTCTTGACCGCGAGAGACTGTAATTGGTGCACTGTGCCATATCATCTTTTCAGAAAATTGGGGGGCTTAAATTTTCTCTTAAGATGCAACTACGATCCAAAGTATCTCCCACAGCTGCCAATTTTTTACAGGAATATACTCGAATTCTTCAAATAATTAAAAACATTATATGGGTACGATCAAGGAAGCGATTTAGTTTTATTTAATAACAGAGAAATTCTCGTGGATAACAAATCTGTATATTTCAATAATTGGGTAGAAAACGACATTATTTCGATTAAAGATCTGTTGAAAGACGATGGAAGTTACCTCTCATTCCAAGAATTTTCAGAAAAATTTGCATGCAAAACTAACTTCCTCCAATATTACCAGATCATCAGTGCCATACCGAATCAATTACTATTGACAGCGAGACAAGTGGATTCGGTCAAAAAAGAATACTTTACAAGTAATGACCATTTTTTTTATTTTAATAACAATCTGGGAATCAAACTGGACAAAGCGAAATCAAGAGACTTTTACTAACTACTCATTGCCAAAACCCACACAGGAGGCCACACTGGTCCCAAAAGATGGAGCGAGAACCTGTCTTTAAATGAAGAGCACTGGGGAAAGATTCTCTGAGAACAGTATGCAAGGAAACGAAGCAAAGAGAATTTCAATTTAAGTTTATTCATAGAACTGTAGTGACAAAGGGAGAACTTTTCAAATCTGGGATTAAACCTTACGATGAATGTTGTTTTTGCGGGGGAAAGGATTCCATAGACCATACTTTCATCCACTGTTCCTTCACAGAGTCTTTCGTACAAAAAGTAACACTTTGGTTCAATAAAACAAACAATTCTCAGATCTCCCCAACTACTGAGGAGCTGTTATTCGGCATTACCACCAATTCGCCTGGAGATAACGTGATAAAGAAATTTAATCACACAACACTATTCATGCGCTACTATATTTATACTAGCAAATTAAACAACAAGGCTATTTCTCTTCACGATTTTATAGCTGCTGTACAACAAAGATACGTACTTGAAAATTCCTCTAATTAAACAGGAACTGAAATGTGCACCTTCTTTTGCTAGTATCTCTTCTATTTCCAAAGTCATAAAGTTTAAATAGTGCGGTACGATAAAAATGTAAGGTATAGTAAATTATTCTTAGCGTTGACATTGTTAATAATAATAACGATAAAAAACTTATATGGTTATGCAATTTATTTATAATAGGAGGAGCAATGTAAGTAGGTCAACTGTAATTTAATTAGCGCTATTGGATTGTAATATACTTATTGTAAGTGGTGCGGCAAGCTTAAGTAGAGTAAGTATAAGTAGAGTAAGTAGGAAGTATAGTGTAAGTGTAAATGTAAGTTTACAATATTAGTAATAACTGAGGAGTCATTTGAACAGTTTACGGAATGAGTTTTACGAGCATTAAACAATATGTCTATTGAGGAAGTGGAAAAACTCATATTAAGCATGGCTCGTAGAATTGAAGTTGTACTAGCCTCCAAAGGTTACAGAACAAAATGTTAACTAGAGTCTACGATTACAGCTTTGTAACGTTTTCTTCGTCCCCATAAAATCTTTTTTCCAATTTCTTTGTAGCAGAAGACTTGTAAGGTACCTATACTGATGTGAACCGCATTGTGTGACAGGCGGTTGTAACAGTTCTCGCTGTCATTTCTCACTTGCTCTGAAAAGCTATACTACAAAACGAGCCCTATTTTTTCAATAAACTTTTGTGAAATCTTATCACTTACATTTTCTTTCGTTTAAATACAATCGATGGGTATTCCACGTACTGTTGGCAGTTAAATGTTAGCTCGATGGCTTATTTTGGCATGGATATTACAACTTTCTGGCACCATGTAAAGTAAAGACTTAGTCAATATGGCTGACAAGGGAAATGTGTTTATTCCTGGTGCTTCGTCACGTGATGTATATCAACACATAATGACTAGCTAGAGAGGGGCGAGTTTAACTTAATACATGCAATTTATGTCACAGTCAGCTCAAGATGGAATTTGAAGTTACCATTTTCTTCTTCATATTTGAATTTACAAATAAGAACAGTGAAGACTTTTTAAACACTTTACTGTTAGTAAACCAATGGGGAGCCCTGAAATAGGGACTGGCATAACTACAAACCTCTTTATTCTAAAAAAAGCTAAAAGAGAGGATGAGGATGTTGGAGGCAGCGTGGCCGAGTGGTCAGCGCGTCGGACTCGCAATCCAGCGGTCCCGGGTTCGAGTCCCGCTCTGGCCACTAGCTGGATTTGTTTCACGGAACGCCCGAGTTCAAATCCTCGGCCACACTTGTAAATAGCCAACTGGTCTGCCTCCGGCCAGTTGGGATTCTTAACAATGTTATGTTTAATTTGAATTATTTGTTTCAGCTGTTCGAGTGGCATTCCTGTAAACTAGCTTGGTGTAGCTAAGTGCATGTACATTATAACAAACATTAAACATTTGACATTTTTGACATTTGACAATGTATTCAAACCAACTAACATGTTTTGTTTTGTTATTAGGCTGTAAACATCCCTGATGCTAGTGCTGACAGTCGTTTTAATCCTGAGGTATAAAATGATTGACATGATTCTGATGTTGTATTGTTTTGTTTGTTTTTTGAATAGCATAGCTGCCTATTTCCAGCCGGTACAGTACTTGCCCAGATAGCATTGGAGCACACTACTAAGAAGTAGTCTGCTGAGTGATCTATAATGAACTGGCAGCTACAGTACTTCTATCGCAAGAAAAGGGTTTATATTTAGGTAAATTAAAAGGGGTGACACGAGGTTAGGATTCCTCAAATCAATTTTAGAAATTAAATTACTTTCAAAGTTGATAACTAATTTAGAAAAACAAGGCTGATCGGTGCTCAGGCTACCCATTAGATCCC
>OZ026595.1:12854292-12881792 GCA_964020085.1 Micromussa lordhowensis
CAATGGAACAGTGCCTTCCTACATCAGTGAATTACTTAAGTACCACACCTCTGAACGGAAATTAAGATCGTACTCTCAACACCTTCTGGCGACCCCGAAAGCTAGAATAAACATATGGAGAGAGGGCGTTTGCTGTGGCGGCACCGAGACTATGGAACTCGATCCCACTTGAAATAAGATCCAGTAGTTCGATAGACATTTTTAAACGACATTTAAAAACATATCTTTTTAAACAAGCTTTTAACTTTTTGCTTTTTAGATGATTTTTAACTTATTGATGTAACTTAAGTGATGCTTTCTTTTTTATAATGTTGTAGAACGTTTAGCTTTTTAAATATCGTCTTTAATGTAAAGCGTCATGGACAAATAGTGGATTGAGCGCTATATAAATATTTTATTATTATTATAATTACAAAACCGTGTAATAGCATTTTTGTCCTGTTTTCCTCTAACGAAATTTGGTAATTTAGACCTTCTAGGATTTATCACAGTTTCATCAATGTTGTTCTTGATAGCAAACCATGCGTTGTCAAATTCTTTCACTTCACAGTCCCAGCAGCGATGGTGCTTTTGCTTGCTGTTATGACTCCAACCCTGAGTGCTCGCCACTCTAAGGTACACTGATCAACTAGTACATAGTAACTCTTTTGAAGAAGTGAGGTTGTCTTGTTGCTTGAGGCAAATCAGGTCACTTTCCAAATGACGATAATCTCTCGATCAGATCTTTCTTTTCTCCTGCGTTTTCAATGGAAGTTCTTTGAAAGGTACATAGAAAGGTACCTTTTTCTGGAGTAATATGTCCCTTAGTATCTCCTAAACAACATGTAGTCACCTCTGCTTCACGTTCTGTCTTGGAAGTCATTTTGAATCCGATATTTTTAAAAGTCCGCAAAAAACCGGTTGTGCCAGTCTCCCGCGCGATATGAAATTAGGCAATACACACCTTTAAAGAAAAGATAATTTTACTTTGAATGTGTAGAAAGAGTGGAATGTCATACATTATAACAGATAACTAGTGCTTTCATATCAGTGAAAAACGTAAGTCACTGTGTGGTGCAGAAAGAAAGACTCAAAGCTTTCAAGTGAAATCATGACAAAGGTCAGGGAATCAAATTTAGAGCAGAGTTTACTGTAACATCCAAGTGAAAGTTAACGTTAAAAATTAACGACGTTTCGACCGTTCGATAGTAGTGTAGTAATTGGGGGAGCTGGCGCAATTTCAATTTTTTACGCATCTCAGCGTAGTTATGCGTAGTTAGTGTAAAATCTCTGAGTCTAAATTATATGATATCCCACACTAAAACAGCGTAGTTATGCGTAGGTAGCGTAAGTAGCGTAGATATCGTAAAAATTAGACATACTATTTTACGCTAAAAAATGCCTAAAATGTGTTGGATAGTGTAGGATATAGTAAAATTTAGATTGTTCTCACGATGCGTAATTTTTAAGACTTGATAAATTTCCAACCAGCGCTCTCACCACCTAGATGTGCACAGATTTTTTCCCAAATTTTATCATGTTCATAGAGTTTTAAACGATCTTTATGCAATTTTAACTTTGGTAAAAATTCATTATATCCAAGTATTTGACAAAATTTATAGATGATATATGAATAGGAAAAGAAATTGCTTCTATTTTTACCTTTAAAAATTTCAAATGGCTCTTGAATTTGTAAAAACCTCATTTTCATTTTTTCTTCCATTATAGGAGTCATTTGTAATGGAGGTATTTTTGTTATTCGATACAAAATTTGTGTGGCATGATTATAATAACGTAATTTACGATGTTTTTTAAGATATCTTTTAATATCTGCTTCTGTTAACTTTTCCAAAGAATTTTCCATTTTTTCATGAACGATTTCTCTGATAATAGTATTAATAACCTCTTCTGACACTTTAACACTTTCTTTGCCTTGGATATTGGCTAAACAATCACAAAAATGAGTATATCTTTTGTAATCATTTTCTGCAGGTTTTATAGATGGTTTTTCTGGATTTGTTGAGACATTAATGCTTATTCCGCAACTTAGACAAGTACTTATTGCTTCATCGATGTTAAATACTTTAAATTTTTCACATGTATAACAATAGTTATCTTCATTTATATTATTTTCACTGTAAGTGAGTTCTCCAGGAAAGATATTATATTTATACCTTTTATAATAAGAATCAATCTTAGTCTTTATGATATCAACACCATAAACAAAAATTTTGTTTATATTTTTTGCTTGATTTTCTGTATGTAAAAAAAGTAAAATAGCATTCTTTAATAAATAACTAGTACGAAGATTTTTGATATCATTTATTTCATTTTCTAACCTTATTTGTTCAATTTGATCAATTCTAGAATAATCTTTTTTGTTGGATAAATTTACAATTTTTTTTTTTATATCTGGTATTTCTGAAAGTTTTTTACGATGTAGATTGCCAATAGTTTCTTTATTCATCATAATAATTAATGTATTTTATTCTTTAAAGTACAGTGGAGAGAGATCTTCTTCACTGCTCGTCGATTTCCTCATCTGAATTAGGATCATAATCACTATCGCTACTATCAGTATCATGGAGTGGGTCTTCAGACAAGAATTTTTTAAAATTCGGAATTGGCATATATACTATAAATTATTATTTATTTTATGATTCCAATATGCATAACTACTGATACCATCATCTAAAATATATCTTTTATCATCAAAAGGTGATAATGATACTTTATTAATTTGGTAACTTGATATTTGATGATACTCTGACCTTATAGTTCTCATCTTATGCCTCATAGTCTTACAATTCATTAACGTATCACGATAATCAGCGAGACTTAAATCACGCTTGATGACATTCTTTCGAACTCCTTTGGCTGTTTTGTTTTCCTTTCCTTCAGTACTATATGAATACATTTTACTTTTCAGACCGACAAATTCAGTGATTGGATCACCAGCTGCTTCATCTTTGAATTTACCAATTACTTTTTTATTTTCTGCAAAAAAGAACTTAGACGATTTGGGATAATCACTATTGTCAAATAGGTCCTTATCTTTATATAATTCACTATAAAGATCTTCTGATTTTATATGATAAAATAAAGAATCAGTGTCAGTAAAAAGTAACTTTGCATCAGGGTATTTTTTTCTGATATAGTTGTAATGGAAGTCATACATTAATGTTTTACTCATGTCCAAAATACAGAAACCAACATAAGATGGTTTATCTAAGACTAAACAGAAATTTTTCATTTGTACTCCTACTAAATTTTCATTAAATATTTTACTAGAAACGTAATTTGGTTTTCTAGTCAATTTCAATAAATGTTCCGGATCAGTTTCTAATTTAATGTTGGATCTTTTTCTCAGGTTTTCCATGGTTTTACCAAACACAGAGTTATTCATCAGCTTAAAGAAGTCCTTTTCAAAACTATTCTTAGCCATTGTTCTCTTTTCAGTGTTAAAATCAATGTATCGTTTCATCCAAGGTTGCTGAGTAAATTCCAATACTCTATGAATCTTCTTTAACTTCATACCAAGAGATAAATAAAGCTGCAAATTTCTGTAATGTAATACATACTTTTCTTTATTCCTTAGATTAGGAACCAACTTGTGAACTCTACCACTGCTAATATTCTCTGAATCTTTTAAATCTTTGCAATACTTTGACAACATATCATCAGTGATTAAAATCTTTTCTGGTGCTAATGGATAATCATTATGCAAATCGTGTAGCTCTTCCGGATATTCTAAATCTACCTCTAAAACGACACCTTTTCTAGTATCATTTGTGTAATTTTCTAAGATGAAATCTTCAGGATCCTCAAAATCTTCGGAGGGAATCCATTTGAAATCTCCAGTTGGAAGTGACTGTGACATAGCCCATCCATAAAGGTTATTTGCATCCAAATACATTAGGTACTAGCCTCCTCCGGATTGTAATCATTCATATACTTGTTGTTTGCAACAGCATGTCTATGTGTAATAGTACTAATCCCACCTCTCATACCTTTTTCAATGAAGAGTTGTTGATCTAGGTCTGTGATTAAGTCTAGATCTACCCCTGTCATTCTAAGTAATGCATCCCAAGATAACCCAGGCGCTGAATAATAATGACAAGGATCTAACTTATAGTCCGCTAGACATAAAGTTCTGAAATTTTCAAATACATCCGCTAAGAGTAGAACATCTGTCCACAAATATAAATCATGATACTCTCCCATGTTTCTGATCCGGAAAGTATTCCAGACCTCCTTTGCATGTGAGTAGTCACTCTCTGAAATACCTGTATTATTCAAAATGCTATAAAAATCTTCTCTCTTCGGTAAACACTTATCACTAAATCGCCTGAATAAATCCATGTAATCATAAGGGTAAACACCCTTTCGCTTTATTAATTGGAATTTTTCATCATTTGGAAAAGCTTCCCTTGTATACGAGAATGCATCATCACTTAAATTATTGCTTAATCGGTCTAAACTCTGACTCATAAATGAAAAACTATCAATGAAAGTCAAATGTTTACCTACTCTAAAACCCATATATTTCTCAAAATTACTTGCTATAACATTAATTTTTGGACTTCTTTTTTCAGAATGAACATTACCTTTATCATCTTCAAATACTTTAATATCATAGACTACATCTTCATTTATCAGTTTTCCTAATTTTTGCATGATAAAATGACAGTCATAGCCTTTAAGATTGTGAAAGACAACAGAAATTTTTAAATTTTCTGCACTGATAGCCCATTTTAGATTGCAATCTCTATGTGCAGCACCACGATATTTGCCTGTTATATGGCAATGATCTCTTACTTTATCATCATCATCAGGTTTAAAAATTTTCTCACAAATATGACATTTATTAGCATTTTGGAAATATCTTTCATTTCTGTATGTCATAACTAATGGTTTCTTAAATTGTTCTCGCACTATTCTTCGGCAATCTTCTACTTCTCTCATCATCTGTACAATAAATTTTTCTATAGCATCACCTCCACGATAAATTTTTTCTGGCTTGGAATATCTATTATCATACCTGCAGACTAATTTATATCCATAACCGCAAGCCCTATGACTCTGATAAGTATTGGTGTAAGTCTGCTGGTCTGATGGTTGACAACTGTCTATCCTCTCTGTAATTGCTTCAAAATCAGCGTAAATGACAAACGGCGCAGGTAACATTTTCTCATGATTTTTGAAATAAATTTTTGACCCTTCCTCAGGCATCCTGATCACTTGGTTTTCGTTAAGGAGCAGGCAATCCTCTCTATGAATTTTGGATGTTCTCTCAGAAGAGCAACAATGGAGACAACGCAAACAAAAATATTTCCTAGCTTTATGTTTTGTGAATGAACTCATAAATCGATCGAAATCCTTAATAAGCACATAGTGGTTGTTTCCATGCTCATCATCATCAATCCATAGTAATTCCATATGGTCTGGAAAATTAGCTTTTGATAATCTGATAGGATAAGGAAAACCACTACAACCCTTGTCATTTGCAGGCTTATAACCAAATACACTAACATTAATCTTATTTTTCTTTTCAATCCGATTCATATCAGAAAAAGTGACAGGAAAAGAGACACCAGTGTAATCCAACCGTTTCACTGATTCCCTATCTGCCTTAGTTATTCTTTGAGGGTCTTTTTTTAATGGATTTAGGTGTCTGTTATGACACCATAGGAAACATTTATTGTCTGTATTTTTGGGATTGATTAAACCCTTCATAGGGTTACGTAGTTCCTTAGGTAGTTCAATATATGATGATCCTCTTAATGGAAAGTAAGAGACAATATTAATGTTATGTGATTTTACCGATTCAAAGACCCAACCAGAACCTTCAGAGAGCCAAACAGCTATTAACTCTAAAATTCTTTCAATACCATTATGGAGAGACTCTTCTATATCTAGTCTATTGGTCACCGTAAAAGGGCCAGCGTTAAAATAAGGTTCTCTGTAAATCGTTTCATTCTCTTTTCGTTTAGATAATCGTACCCTTAGAGTAGTATTGTATTTAAATCCCCTTTTATCTTCCAATAATCGCTTTAAAAGATCAAATATTGCTTTTCTTGTATTATTTAACTGTATTGATGGATCATAACTATTAACAATTGGCACTTCATAAGATTGGACATATCCTCTTAATGCATTCCTCAGCACTGTAATAGTGATGTCTTTAGGGATAAATTTCAAATTTCTTCTGAATTCTCTTATAGTTTCAGGCCTATAATATGGAGCGATTTGATCAATCAAATTTTTAGCCTTTATTTGAAGTTCTGTAGGTACAGGTTTTATAGGTCTTATTATTTTTAGCCTCGGTAAAGGCACTGGTGGTTTTGTACGTGGTTTTGGTATTGGTGGTTTTGTACGTGGTTTTGGTACTGGTGGGGGTGGTCTATATTCAGTAGGTCTTAATGGTTCTTCTAAATTGACTGAGGGACTTATCGGATCATCTATTAAAGTACCTCCAAGGTATGAGTCCCTTAGTCTCCTTTCTGCAATTAATCGGATTAGTCGATTTTCAACATAATCTACATGTTTCTTAGATCTTCGTGGTATTGGGTTGGCAGGTGAGGCTGGCAGTGGCTGACCTTGTGGACCTTTTTTTGCTTCATTAAGCTTATGAAAATCTGTCTTTAAATGCTGATATTTTCCCCCTTTTGCATATTTTTTCTTGCATATATTACAATACCAATCAGATGGTTTTGGTAATGTGTTGGCAGATATCTTTTTGTATTTAATTTTGGGTTTAATTTTAACTTTAAAATCCATCTATAATAATATATGTATAATTTTTTTTAAATTTTAACTTTTTATAATATTTATTCCTTTACTATTGTAAAGTTCCTTTACTATAAATCAATTAGTGTGCCAGTAACTGGATTAGTGTATTTTAGAATGTTACGCTCATGTTTCTTTGTCTTTAGATGCATATATTTTCCTCTATAAGTGTAATTTTTTCCATTTCCACATACATCACAGTACCATTCAGTGTTTTTCAGTCTTTCATTAGTAATTTTGTTCCATTTTTCTCGTTTCAATTGTTCTTCTGTTTTTTCCATCTATATAATTATTTATAATATTCTAATTTTTTTTTTTAAATAATTTTTTTTAAATCTCCAGCTGGCACCCAACTGTTAAATTCGTCTGGGTAACCTTTCCATTTGACTAATGCTTTTCCTTTAGACTTTCTGATAATTTTCTCTATTCTATAGACCTCTTGATCTGTCTTTTGTAACTCTTCTCTGTAGAAAGTACCCTTAATCACTTCACCATTTAAGTCTTTTATCTTATAAGTAATAGGATTAGTGAATCTAATTTCGTCTATGATGAAAACTTCTTCAGTCCAATTAGGAGTATAGCCTTTATCAAAGTTCACCCTTTTGTATTTGCTTATTCGGACTCTATCACCTACTCTAAATTCGGGTTTTCTATTGTTTTCTCTCGCTAAATCACCATATAAATTAAAATAAACTTTTCCATAGTTTTCAGGTTTTCTAGCTTGGATAGGCGTCATTCCTATTGATCTATGTCGGCTGTTGTTGTAAGAGGCGAGTATTTTCGGAAGGATGTCAATGTAGACTGTATTGTTTTGCATAGTGAATCTCTTATACATTTTTTCTTTGATAGTTCTATTCCATCTCTCACAAACTGCTGATTTCTCTTCGTTTTCAGTGGAATAGACCTTTATCTTATCCTTAGCTAAGAGATCCAGCACATTTTTGTTATAATATTCTTTTCCTTTGTCTACCCATAACATTTTAGGCTTATTAGAGAAAAATAAGCTTTCAAACGCTTTAGAGACTTCTAAACCTGTTTTTGTCTTTAGAGGTACTATCCAACCATATTTACTGAAAAGGTCTAAGACCATTAGTAGATATTTATAACCTCGGTTCCATTTGCTAAGCTTTTGCATATCAACTAAGTCTGAACACCAGATGTCATCTACATTATGTGCAATGACTCTTCGCTTACGAAAATTTCGTTTTATAGGTTTGTGTAACTCATTAGCTAGCTCTTCCCATGTGTCTAAATTTTTAGCGTTTTTTTTTTTTTTAACTCCTAAACCAAGTTTTTGCTTTGTATTAATAGTGTTTCTAGCCAGCCAATGACCCCACTGTCTCTCATTCCAGGGAATTGCATCTAGAGCTCGGACCATTTTCTTGTCAGCCACATTTTTACATGATTTTACATTACCTCCCTTATCAGCACATACTGAGTAATCAAAATCGTGTTGCATGGCTATAGCATCTGTCTTACCTGTTGGCTGATCATAGATTTCATAGATTTGGCCTGTGTTTCGATCCCATTTTACTTGGTTTTCTAAATCATTGTAAGGACCAGTATATTTGTGTCCTGGAAGAGTCCAACCAGCTTTCGGTTTAGGTAACTTACCTATTGCTTTATGAATATCGATACCCCTTCCCCTTCCCCTTCCACTGATTTTTTTAGAAATATCATCAGCCAGAGAGTCAATTGCTCTATTCAAATACCTTTTACCAATGCCTTTAACCCTATCTTTTACATAGTCAGATTTTATTGCTCTACTAGCTCCAATTTTTCCAAGGTTATACAATCCTTTTGCACCAGCAGCCAACCCTTTGACAATTAGTTCATCAAAACCGCTTCCTTGCATTTCTCCTTTTGATATGAAACGAAATTTTGTAATTCCACATTCAGCACAAATACATCGCATTGCATTTCTACCATTTTTTGTAATTACAAAAGTTTCAGAATTAGGTACACATTCTGTCCTTTTTCTTTGTCGAACACAATAAGATAACATATATTAATTAATATTATAATAAATATATGTTAATCTATTGTTAACTATTGTAAAGTTCCTTTACTATTGTAAAGTTCCTTTACTATTGTAAAGTTCCTTTACTATAATATAGCTCCTATGAGGGGAATTCCCTTAAATGGACTGTTTTTACCCAGTAATAGCCCTTTTCCTTTTCTACTTACCCCTGACTTAACAAATTTAGTTTTTGTTATCCCGCATTCTGCGCATTTACATCGCATCATGGTACGACCATTTCTTGTCTGTACAACACTTTCTGAACCAGGAACGCACTCTGTCTGTTTACGTTGTTTGACACAATAGCTTTTCATCTATATAATAATTTTTATTATTTTTTTATATATTATTATAATGGAAGAAATTGAAATTGACAATGAAATACGTAGAATAGAAGCGATGTATAAACATTACAAACTTCTTTATAGAAAAATTGCCTTTTTATGTTGTTCTGGAGAAACTAAAAGAGTGAGAAATATGAGAAATAGTTTGAAACGAGATTTAAAAAAAATCCGACAAATCAAACAAATCCAACAAACTACCTAAGCAATTTACTAATGTAATTTTCTATGAATTTTTCATTCTCTTCGGTGTCAAAGCTAAAAACTTGCATTAAATCTAAATAAGAGATTCCTTTATGCATTTCATTCAAGAAATACAAGCAAAAATAGCCACAGGTTGTAGTAGAGAGATTCTGTATTTGTTGGTTTTGGTGTAATAAATTTAAGTTTTTCTCTTTTGCATGGTTTACCAACTCTTGAAAAGGTGGCATACCAAAAGAGTCAAAGTAATATATTGTACCATCACGAACATAGGTTGTAACCCAATGACTACCACTCATATAATGAGGTTCTAAATTATAAATAAAAAGCGCTAACTTATGATTATGTGGTACAGTCTGATCTCTACTTAAAACATTCTTGATAGGTATCTTCAAGTATTTACACCAATCTAAAAGATCAAAATTACTCATTGGGATATCTTTATGGAATTTAGGTCGGTGGTTGGGGCTAGGCTTTTTTACATTTTTTTTTTTTCCTCTGCCCCATGTACCAATAAAAGGTGGTGGAGCCATAGGCATTACTGCTGCTCCCCCATTTGATCTTGGACCACCCATTCTAGGATTTCCACCTTTTACAAGATTTGATCTTGGACCGCCCATTCTAGGATTTCCACCTTTTATACTTCCTCCTTTTAATGCATCAATAAGCATTGGGATACCAATACTAGCTATTAACGTTCCAATACCATTACCTACTTGTCGTTGTGTCATTTTGAAAAGTAAGTCTTCTCCTAATTTATGAGCTCGGGCTAAATCTCCTATTTGTCCTTTAGTTAGTAGATCACCCAATTGAGCTAACATAAATAGTTTATTATTTGGTACTTGAAACATTTGTCCACCACTTATTTTCTTAACTATTTGGCTAGCACCTTCAGAAGCTAACCCTGCTAGGGCAGACAATCCTAGTGTTTTACCGATAGTTGGTGCTACATTCCTTAATACTGGCAATATTGAACTAAAGATACCAGACCCAGATTGACGCCTGATATTATACTTTGATATAGTAATTACCATTCCTCGATCCATTGATTTGGCTTTATCTAGTCTCTTAACAGTATTCATTGGTACCATAAGGACATCGGAACCACTTAACGCATTTTTACTTAAGCGTAAACTTATTTCTTCTCTGTGTCTGTAAGCTTTAGTTAGTTTTCTTTTTTGACCTTGAGAAAGTTTTACAGAAATTTTATGTAGTTCAGTCATTATATATTATTTAGGGACTTTTTTAAATTCCTAAATAATATTTATTCTATGACTTTGGAATAGTTGTTATAAATCAGATCCAATAGATAGAACATCTTCTTCTTCATCATCTAAGATGAAGTTATCGAAAATATCTTCTACTTCTCGATATGATACTTGCATTAATTTTGGTTTTAGAGTAGCTCCAAAAGTTCCTGTTGTAATTGAAAACCAGGAAGCAATAAATTTCACTTTACTATTTGGACCAATTTTTACTGAATCATATCCTAAATTTTCCCCATCCCATGTATAAAATTTTGTAGCTATTCGATCATTTCTAAAAAATAGTGAAAACTCCATCTTTGATGGGTAATCTTGATATACTCTTTCTTCATCAACAATTTTATACGGTTTTTTACAGACTCTTTTCCAAGAACCACCTTGACCGTGTTCATCATATCCCGCTGCAGCTTCTCTATGTATTTTTTTATTGTTCTTTAAAGAATATAAATAATCAATAAAAAATTCGTCTAATTCTTTGGCTTTTTCTAGATATTCCCCATCACAATTAATTTGCATGCTAGTACCTTGATATTCTCCATTTTTATCATAATTTTCTTTTAAACCGAACGGAGTATATCCTTTATATTTAACAAATAATGTCCTTCCATTGTATAATACAGTTATTTGGCTTTGGTTTTTTAAAAGTTATCTTTGAAGTGTCAATATGGAGAAAATCGACTATTTCTTCTTTGTTCTGACTTTCGTTCTGTCTGGCTTTAACACTCATATATATATTATATTAAAATATTTTTTCTAAGACGCTTAATTTTAATGTAAAATATCTTACTAAACTATTACTAATTGATCTCCCACTTTATCAACAACAACATCTTCTTCATAGAGAACAATTGCATGCACTCTAAAATCAGCCCCTGCTGCTTGTGAGAGGCGAAATCTTATGTTAAGTTGCTTTGGATCTCTGCTTACCTGTTCTGTTTGATAAGTCAGGTCAAAATATAACATTGGGTAAAGACTCGAAAAATTAGCGATATTCAATTGAGTACCTGTATTATAATCATTCTTTTTCCATGAATAATTCATTAAATCATAATAGATTCTTGTTTTACTTTCTGTATCATATTCAAGTTCTGGATAGAAGACACCATTACCATATTCAAGACGACAAGTAGCAAGATGACTATTATTATTGGCTGCGTTCAGTTTAAAAGTATCAAAAATATAAGGATTTGCTGTCATATCATTTGTCTTAAGTCTCTGGAAGTAGAGGAAAACATGCTTTACTTTATCAATACTAGCTGAGATTCTGAAATCACCACTGTTTCTGGTAGTATCTGAAGTTTGGTACATTTCTTTGAGGTATTTCCATTTACTGGGTTTTTGGTATTCACTGATGAATTTAGTCATAAGAGCATCTTTTGGTTCTAGTCGGGGTACCCATAGATAAAAACGATCAATTACTAATCTCAATGTATCAACTGCCCCATATAATACTTCAGCGTCAGGTGTAAGTTCTATTTCAAATTGGAGATCCATTGGTGGTAACAATCGTCCTTCTAATTCTTCGAAAAAAGAATACCTATTTAATGGAATACTTGTATTAACATGAGCTCTGTTAGCTGTTAATAAACGCCTACTTTCCAAACCAGTGTTTGTATCATCTGAAGTGGCATCTGTATCTAAATACCATAAGCTATTTTTGGCTGTACTACGCCCAAAATCATCTGAATATTCTAAAAGATTTTTTGCAAAAGTTACAAGATGAAGATTATCAGTGTCATAGACGATTTTTCCAGCACTCTTAATAACCATATGCTTAATTAATGAATGCGATCCATTAATAATTGTTGTTCTGGCGTCTGCATTGTCTCCACCATTTGCTTTAAGGTCTAATCTGAATCGCACTTCAAAAAAGGCGTTAAACCAATCAAGCATAATACCACGATCAGTAACATGAAATTTGTATCCTTTCTTATTTTGCTCTTGAGTATTGGCAGGAGCTCTTATAGCATCTTGAAGACGAAATTGCACTAGTTCGTTTCTCTGAACGTTCTCTGGTGATCTAAATGCCATTATATATTTTTTATCAGATTTTTTTTTCTTTAAGAGCGTGCTATTAGATTATTAATCAGTGCATTAACTTCATCCTGAGTCCTTGGCTTTGCTCTGCCTGGCTTTGACTTTGTTGACTTTGTTGACTTTGTCGCTTTTTTAGATCCTGAGGACAGCCTTTTTCGGATAAGCTCACCAGATCGCTCTATAACTTTATCAGCAGCCTTTTTACCAACTCGTTCTCCCGCATGAGATACACCAGCTTGTATTGCTTTTTTAGCAAATGGTTTTAAACCCTGTCCAGTTAAAGCACTAGCTACTCGTTTTAGTGGTTTCATAAGATTATCTACGATAATTCCATTGCCACGGTGTTTGTAGACATATCGTCCCGTTCTTGGGTGATAAATCTTTTTGAACTCTCTTGACTTCATATATAATTAAAATGGAACTTTTTTTAAGATTAATGAAAATGCAGTGTTAGCATGATTTAAATAGACTGGTCTTCTTAAACCATCAGTTACATAGATTCGAACGCTTGAAACTCTTGTTTTATTGATAGGATTAAATATAACACGACGCGGTTCAAGGGTAAAATTGTAAGAAGGTTTTAAAGTTCCTACACCAAAACTAAAAACAATATCTGATTCTCTCCCATCTACTAATGAATCAGAGACTAAATCACAATGAATATTTAGGACATCTGTATCTTCTGATAGGTTAGGTATTTTGGTGCTAACGTTTCTCTCATCTCTTAAGATCACCTTATCGAATCCTATTAGTTTACCAAAATTAGATTTACGCAGGTCAAGCTGATAGTTAGCGTCTAAAGTCACTAAGACTCTAAAAGTTGAATCATCAAAAGTTAAAGTGATTGGAAATTCTTCATCACCATCACCATTAACTATTTTAGTCTTTTCCTTAATGTAATTATCAATATCAATGTAATCCCAAACTCCTTTTGGAAAATCAATATCTGTAAATGTTTTCCCACCGTCTTTACTGTAAGCTATCTTTTGATTGTTATAACCAGAATTTATATTTGTCCATGTAAAAGCCATTGAAATAATTTTATTAAAACCAATATACCAAACCCCATCACTGTGTTCATAGTCCAAAGTTCTAGAAAAATCACCAGGTCGATTACCAGGTTCATCTTTAACTGCAAAACTGCTTAATGAGATTTCTCTCTCCATATATCAATGTAAATATAATTTACTAAACCCCAAAATATTTTTTCACTAACTTTTGATATTGCGACTTATTGATTGATTTTGTTCGTAATAGAGTGTCTAAGATAGTTTGACCCATATTTCTCATCTTGACACTTGTATTGCCTGCTTCCATTTCACCAATAATTAGTGTTAATTTCTTTAGTAATTCTTGAGCATCATTATAGAAATAGACACCACTTCCTCTTTTGGTCCCGTAACCTTTCGTTGATTTGCTTTTATATCTATATTGCTTAATATAATCATTAAGCTCTCCTCTAAATCGGTCTGAATTTTGATGTATTCTATCTCTTTCTGCTGCATTAATCTCACCTTTATTAAATTTTTTAGTAGCGTTTGCTTTAAAAGCAATTACTTGTCTTCTTCTCCTTTCAGCATCTTTTACAACTTTATCTAGATAATTTCGTTGCTTTGTTGCAGTCATTTCAGGTTCGGCCAGTCTCAGTTCAACATCATCATAGTTGGGAAGTTCCAAATGATCTAAAATCTTATTTGCTTCTCTTTCATCTTCTTCTCCCTCTAATTCTTCTCGTGGTGCTTCTATAGCTGAAGGTTCTTCTTCATATTCTGGTGGTAAAGATTCATCTCCTTCTTCTAGATTCCAAAAACTAGGATCCATTTCATATTTTGGTGGCGGCCCTTCAGGCATCTTAGCTATTTGTTTTTCTGTCTGCGGCGCTACGTAATCTTGGAGATCTAATAATCCTTCCACATCCATATCTTCATATGGATCTACTTCAGGTGCATAATCAATTTCATCTGGTTTACCTGCTGGGGCAGGACGTATTCTCATTTGTGGTCTATTCTTAGGCTTTTGTGCCCTTAAACCCTCTATGATTTCATCTAGTCTAAATGATTTTGTTATCCGCTGGTCAGAAGTCTTACTCTTTATCTTCGCTTCAGTGATCTCATCATATAGCTGATTCTTCATTTTTCCAGTCTCAGTCCGCTTCTGAGCTAATCGTTTCCAATTTGACAGACTCATATATTTATAGAGATTTTTTATATTATGAGACATATTATGAGGCATATTAATATGATTTTTATATTAAAAAATAATATTCAGTTATATAGATGAAAATTCCTAATTATGATTCAGCTTCTAATAATGACAGCAATTTCCGAAGACTGCTACCTTATATGCCTTCAGACACTTTTCGAATGTTAATTTGTGGACCAAGCGGTTGTGGTAAAACTAACGTTCTCATGCATATGCTTTATAAACCCCTACTCTACTATGATAAGATTTACTTGTTTTCTAAAAATCTCGAGCAACCGAAGTACAGAAAAATATTAGAAACATTTCAGAAGAGGCTGTCGTTCCTCTGGAAAGCCTAGATAATGATAACCAAAAAATAGTCATCTTTGATGATTATGTTTGTGAACGAAACCAAAAACCTCTAATTGAATATTTTATTGGTGGTCGTCATAAAAATTGTAGTGTAATCTATTTAAGTCAATCTTATTATCTCACTCCCAAAGACATCAGGTTGAATTGCTCTCATTTTTGTATTTTTGACTCTCCAAGTAATTCAGAGACAGCAAGAATGTGTAAAGAAGTCAATGTACCTAAGAAGCGATTCGAGAGTGCGACTAGTGAGCCTTATAGTTTTGCGTACATTGATAAGATAAAAAAGACAATCAGAAAAAATTTCAATGAAAATATATAATTTAGTAATATATGGATAGAAATCGTTCGACGAGAAGATTAACAAAAGAAATATATAATGAGTTTAATAACATAAATTTTTCATTAGAGAATCTTACTAGTAAACTAGAATGTTTAAAAATGATTGAAAGAAAATACAACGAATCTATTTCGGATGAAATATTATTATTAATTAAAGATCTGAAAATGTTACATTCTGATTACTTAAGAGATAAAGAAGAAGAATTATTTATTTAAGTTTAGTATATATGGGTGTTACTAATGGACAACTTGAAACATTATCAGCAACAGGTAAAGGTGAAAAAGGTGATCCTGGTTTACCTGGAATTGGATTTAGTCTAACTGATGATGGTAATTTTGACATTGATAGTAAGCGATTAACTGAAGTAGCTGCTCCTATCGATAAAAATGATGCAGCTACAAAGGAGTATGTTGATAATAACCTACCAGCTATTGATTTGTCACCTTATCTGAAAAGAGATGGAACAACTTCAATGACTGGTCATTTAAATATGAATAATCATAAGATTAGTGATTTAGAAGATGCTACGGATGATAATGATGCTGTACCTCTGAAACAATTAAAGGAGATGACAACAGATCATAGGACAAATTATCATTTGCAACCTAGTTTTACTTTTTATAAAGATTTTGGTGATAAAGCAGAATTAACTAAAGGGGACGTTTCTATTCCTGGGCATACTGATCATTTTGAACTATTAGAAGCGCCTCGAGAAGGGACGCAATCTGGTTATGCTTATTCTACTGTTAAACTAGTGAACAATTTAGAAATAGATCCTAATTATTCTATCGTTTTTGAAATATTTGGATATGATGGAACAAATATAGTTACAGATGGTGATTCAGATAGACTATTATTGACCAATGTCACTGGTAATGCAAACATAATTGATTTTAGTCATGATTGGTTTAGCAATTACGCAAAAGCTTACATAATATTTAATAGTTCTAAAAGAGATGTGAACATTAGTTTACAATTTCGATATTATGGTTCCAGTAACTCTAATTTTAAATTTCTATTTTTTAGTAGATGTGTCAAAGGAACACAAAGGACTAGTTTTGATCATAGATTATTTAATGTTAAAAGTACTGATTTTTCAGGAACAATATTAAATTTTGAACCAATCAATATGAATAATGAAAAGATAGTCAATATTGCTGATCCATCTAACCTCAAAGATGCAGCTAATAAAGAGTATGTTGACGATCAAGACGCTAAACAAGATATTGCTATTAATGATTTATCTTCTCGAAAAGCAGACAAAACTTATGTTGATGATGAGATTACTAAGATTGATTTAAGTCAGATTCTCAAATTAGATGGTTCACGCTCTATGACTGGAAATCTCAACATGAATGACAATAAAATAACAGATTTAGTTACACAAGATGATGTTCCAATCACTGATTACCCTAATGCTTTAAAAGATTCTAAAATGGCTGTTAATAAACTTTATGTCAATGAAAACTTTTTAAAATTAAAAGGTGATGACTATGACTTAAAAGGTAAACGGATAAAAAATACTGAGCCATATGGTGTAAATACTTTTGATACTAATGATTTAGTCTCCAAGGCATTTGTTCAGGCAGAAATAAGTAAGCTACCTAAAGATGTATTAAAATTAGATGGGTCGCGTGCAATGACAGGTGATCTCAACATGAACGACAATCTCATTGTGAATTGTGGGCGATTAACAATGGTAGCTGATGGTAATAGTCCAATTAATATGAATAATAGTTATCTTTATGGTTTACCAAATCCTTTGAGTGGTGATGATGCTGTCAATAAAACTTATGTTGACAATGGAGATAATTTGAATTTACCTTTAAATGGTTCCAGATCAATGACTGGAAATCTCCAAATGGGAGGAAATGCTATTAGAAATATTAAACCTTTTGTTGAAGATGACTCAAGTCAAGCTGCACAAAATGCTCAATCTAATGATGTTATTAACTTTGGATATTTTCACGGACAGAGAGGAGATCTAAAAAGAGAAATAAATGATGTCTCTACAGCAGCGCTTAATAGAAAAAAATCCTGATCCGATGGAAGACTCCATTGATATGGCTAATCATAGCATTATCCGCTTGAAAGATCCAAAGTCATCAGATAGCTTTCACGCTTCCACTGTTAACTATGTTAATAGGACAATTAGTGATAATAACGCTGTAATTAATACTTTGATTACAGATAAAGTGAGTGAATCTGAAGAACTGAATATTAAAGCAAACCGACAAGAGAATGAATTCTATTTTGTTATGGATGATGATTTGTTTAAGGAAGATGATGATGATATTGTCAAAGTAAGAAAAGTCGACAAAGATTACTATAATATCAACAAATCTACTTATCAATTTAAAATTAAGTATGACTCTGCTATCGGTTATTATAGCACCCGATTAACTATTGATTTAAAATCGTTAGATTTAGGTGAGTATACATTAGCTTTTGAAATGTATTATGGTAATCTAGTAGATCGAAACGAAGTGGTTGTCGACGCAGTATCCGAAACATTAAATGTTTCACGTAATAATACAAATACTTTTTCCGATCATAGTAGAACAATTATCAATTTTCATAAATATGGAAACATTGGGATTATTGATTTAGATATTGATTTAACTTTAAAGTATAAGAGTGGTGCGACTTATGATGCAGAAACCGACATCTTTGTTGTCGTTTATGGAGTAAGTGGTCATCAGAATGACGTTGACTCGCGAATTTGGGATAGATTCTATACCATCAGAAACAAAATCGTCTATTTTGAAGCACCTATAGATATGTCTAATTATCAAATAAAAGGATTAAATGATGGAAATGAAAACAGTGATGCTGTTAATGTGAAACAACTAAATGAAACAGAAGATAATGTTGTAAAATATGTTGATGGTGAAATTGCAAAAGTAAATAGTGAAATTGCAAAAGAAAATCCTACTATTAATGAAAACAAAAATTTAGTAGAATTAATAGTAAAATATATATTAAGTAATGATTCAAAGATTTCTTTAATAAAAGATTTGTATTTTTCTGATAATGTTGAAGGTAGAACACCAAATACATATGCATTTGTAACTACTGGTGATAACAAAGGTGATTTAACTTTTTATTATGTATTTCAACATAGCGCAACTACAAATAGTGTAATGACTATAAGTATTAGATATAAGTACTTACTTGGCTATGAACATATTCATGTTGATAAAAGCAAAGTCGTAATTTCACGTAATCCTACAATAGATGAACCATCTTTAAGAACATTTAATATTCCAAATAACGCTTTAGGAAAGCAAGTCCTATTTTGGATTTGGGTAAAAGACACTCATATGAACATAATTTTTAGTGGAATTAGTGCTCCAATTATTATTAATATTTTTTTTTATTGATAGTAGCGGACTAAGAACTATAAGAAGAATAAATGTAGATGATAATCCTTTCACTAAGGTGAGAGGATTATTAACAAAGAATGTTTGGGATAATAATAGTACAGCATTTGAAAATGTGAAAGAATTTGAAAAGAGTCAAGGAACTATTATATAAATAAATATATATAAATATAAATATTATTATATAAATAAATATATATATATATATATATAAATAAATATATATATATATATATATATATATATATATATATAATTATATATACATTAGAAGTATGCCCCACTGTTTTCTCACAAGTATTTGTCTATATATATATATATATATATATGGGGTTTACTAATGGACAACATGACAAACCATCAACAACAGGAAAAGTAGAAAAGGTTAAAAAAGGAATAGGCTTAAAATTAACTCCAGACAACCATTTCCATTTACAAAACAAGAGATTAACTAACATTTCCGCTCCAATTGATGACCATGATGCAGTGACTAAGAAATTCGTTGCTGATTTATTAAAGAAAAAAGCGGCTACTACATACGTCAATAATGAACTAACTAAAAAAGCCAACTCATCAGCTTTAAAGGATTACGCTTTAATTACTGATTTAGGAACTTTAGCAATCGAATTCAATGATGCATTAAAAAGCAAAGTCGATTACAATGATTTAGAGACTAAGACGCAAAGTACAAATGCCCCCATCCACCCATACATCACCATCTATGCAGAAGAGAATGGACCTATGATTAAAAGCAGTCTCCAATGGAGTTTCGGTAATGGATGTGAGAGAAATAAGCAATATGGTTGGCCTAGTCCTGTAGACGGTAAAATAGTTCGTGGCAGCATTTGTGTTTGCGCTGGCAATCATCAAGCATCTGAAGTGATCGTTGGCTTAGTTCTTAATGGCACTGATAAAGATTTAAAAATTATCAAACCTGTCAATGAATGGTCAAATCACACTATTTTCAGCGATCCGATTACGATACGAGCCGGCGACAGGATCAATTTTCGAAGCAAAACATCGAATTCATCTGTAACACACGCGATGATAAACTTATTGATCGAAATTGATGTCTAGTATGAAAATATATGAAGCGTGTCTGATGCAAATGAGTTTCTGACACGTCAGATATTTGAAACGCTTCATCCACCCACGCTAAATTAATGGCTTGCCTGATGCGCATGGGTGGATGAACCGTGTCTGATATATGAAGCGTGGGTGGATGGAAAAAAGTGCACCACATGCTCGAGAAAACCGGGTTGGTGCAATATAAATACTCCATTTGAAATTAATAGAGAAACAGCGAGCAAATGGTGGTGCTTTTGGAGGTGGGGAATGGCCGCCCCTGAATCCTGATACGGCACGTGCAGGCGCTTGTTAGGGATAGTAGGGTGAGACCGTCTACGGTGATAACCCTCGGGTGAACCCGTCCCGGCCCAGTAGATAACTGGGGGTGCTCAGAGGTCCCTCGGGATCTCAAACGCGAGAGAGACAGCCGCCTTGTCAGCGGCGCGAAAGTCCTAGCCGAGACTAGGCAAGTAACAGCCACCGAGCACCCCCAACCAGGGTTTTGTCATTTTTTGTTACGCACTTTAGAAAAATTTATCTTATCCAAAGAATAGATGGATATTAAAAGTTTATCTTCTTTGATAGATGAAAGTAGAAAGTTTATTAAAATTTCTCTTCAAAAGAGGGGAAAAAAATCAATCACCTCATTTGAAAAGATTGAAGGTTTTAATTTAAAAGATTGGAAGAAAAAGTTAGCGTGTAACGGTTTTATTAAAGATGAAACTGTAAACCTTCAAGGTGATCAAACTGAAAAAATATATGATGAATTAATCCAAATGGGCTATGATAGTGATCAAATTGTTTTTAATTTATAAATATAATAAAATAATATAATGGTGGTTAAAAAGAATATTTTCGATTGGAATCATATTTCAGACAAATTATCAACTGATGAAGTAGACGAACTAAAATCTTATTATCTAAGCTATCATAGGAAATGTTGGGCTTTTAAAAGGGCTTACAAAAGATTCAAATTGCTCAAATTCATTGGTAATTCACTCTCTGTCCAAACTGCTTCAGGTGGGATTGCTAGCGCTATTGCTACTGGTGGTATTAGTCTAATAGCGATTAGTACAGTGGCATTATTAGTCAAAGGTTATATGGAACACAAAGGTTTAGACTTAAAAATTCAAAATTGTACCTATGCCTACCAATCTTACCAACATTTGTTAATAATGATTCGAGAAGCGATGCGCTCAGGTGATCTTAACCGAGAAAGTTTAATTAATCAAATGACTAGTGTTGACAATTTTGTTATTGATAATAGCCCAATTATTGATAAATATTTAAAGATGTATGACGCTAAAATGTCCTTAAATGCTAATTGAGAACAATCTAAATTTTACTATATCCTACACTATCCAACACATTTCAGGCATTTTTTAGCGTAAAATAGTATGTCTAATTTTTACGATATCTACGCTACTTACGCTACCTACGCATAACTACGCTGTTTTAGTGTGGGATATCATATAATTTAGACTCAGAGATTTTACACTAACTACGCATAACTACGCTGAGATGCGTGAAAAATTGAAATTGCGCCAGCTCCCCCAATTACTACACTACTTTCGATGGTCATTTTCAAGTTGAAAAGTAAAATTTTTGTTTGCGCTTAAAGTGCCCCTGTGACAAAAAATAAATTATTTTTTTCCTTTGGATTTCAAAACTATGGTAACTAAACTCTAAGTGACCCAAGTTTTAATCCTTGATTTAAAAAAGGCACCTGTTTATTTTAACTGGAACTTTCCTATTTAATGATCCGCCATTACTAAATTTACGTTCTTGAGGGAGCTGGATCGAGGAGAAAATGACGTCAAAGGCTCACTAGTTTTAGAATGCAATGCGTGTGTACGCTGCTGAATTAATATGCAGCACGGGAGTTTTGGGCTTTCACACTTTTAAACTCACACTTTGCATACATAATAAGCTGCGTTCACACGCTGAAATTTTAAGCTGGTGAGCCTTTGACGTCACTTTTCCCGGATCCAACCCTCTGAGGACAAATCGGTCAGGTTTGAACGTGAGTGATGGCGGATCGTGAAATCCAAAACTTACACTAAAAGTAAACGGTCTTTGGATAAAAATGAAAGGTCAGAATTTTGCCAGTCAAGTGTTAAGCAGACACACTTTCAGAATCTCAAGAAAAAAAGGAAGTGATTTTTTTGATCACAGGGGCACTTTAAATATATACAATCGATTATAAGAATGATAATTAATTTAACGACCATTTTTGCACCAAAACTGATAACGTTGTTTTTCAATTTGCTACGTCGGAATGCCGTCGATAAAAAAAAAATAAATCTATCCATGCTCTACTAAATACTTTTAGTAGAATTCTACTAGTATACTAATGCAAATGCTGCAATCTGATTGGCTGAGCTACTCGTATACTATCAGCCATATGAGTGCAGTTGGCCGCCGGTCGTCCACGAAATGCGATGTTTTTATACTTTTTCCGACGTTTTGGAAGGAATTTTAGATGTAAACGGTTTTAAACCAATCAGCGTGCGTATTTGCTTTGGGTTATTTTCTAATTAACAATTAGATTATGAGCTCGAGATTTCTATGAGGTGATAGTTGATGAGGCCGAAGGCCGAATCAACTATCGCCTCATAGAAATCTCGAGCGAATAATCTAATTGTTTTAGTAGAATTCTAACTGAAATTAACGCAATTAACGGTTTCCAATGATTTTCCCACGCATTATTGAACTTTACCCATAAACAAAGTTGCACGTATCGAACTGTCCTTGGCAAATTTGCGGTTGTCTACGCGCGTACCCACTTTTTCAGTATTTTCAAGTTTTTAAAGTCAAGAAACCTTAAAAGTGCTTCCTTTAGTCTTCTCAGGAATTTAATTACCCGTTTACGCCTTAAATTCCTTCCAAAACTTCGGAAAAACTATAAAAACATCGCATTTCTTGGACGACCGGCGGCCAACTGTACTCTAATGGCTGATAGTATACAAGTAGCTCAGCCAATCAGATTGCAGAATTTGCATTAGTATACTAGTAGAATTCTACTAAAACTCGATAGAAACACAGAACTAGCACGAGCTGTTGACGTAATGATGGCGCGAACAAAGAGAATTTGCATTTTGATGATCGAAGTAAACAAGCTATTTTTCTTTTTCTTCGTCGCGGCATTTTCTGAAAGAATTAGAAAACATGTTCTCCGTGTTCCTATCGGGTTTTAGTAGAATTCTACTAGTATACTAATGCAAATGCTGCAGTCTGATTGGCTGAGCTACTCGTATACTATCAGCCATTAGAGTGCAGTGGCTGTCGCTCGTCCACGAAAGGCGACGTTTTTATCGTTTTTCCGAAGTTTTGAAAGAAAGTTTAGATGTAAATGGATGATTAAATTCCAGAGAAGACTAAAAAAAGGTCAGTAACGATTTCAAGGACAATTCAATACGTGCGACTTTGTTAAAGCGTAAAGTTCAATAATGCGTGGAAAAATAATTGGAAACCGTTATTTGCGTTAATTTCAGTGAAAATTCTACTAAAACAATTAGATTATTCGCTCTCGATTTCTATGAGGTGATAGTTGATTCGGCCTTCGGCCTCATCAACTATCACCTCATAGAAATCTCGAGCTCATAATCTAATTGTTAAATAGAAACACTCGTGAAAGTTTGGGAGAACTCGAAAAAGCTGTGGAAACACTCGCCTGCGGCTCATGTTCCCATAGCATTTCTCATTCTCCCAAACTTTCATTCGTGTCTCTATAACTCGATAGAAACACGTCGCATGTTTCTATGCTTCTTAAATGAAGAATATCTGGTGACGTCTAAATCGATGACGTCATAAGTGGCACAAACAGCACGACCAAAGGTATGAGGGTCTGCGTGCTTAGGAGTCAAAGGGTTAAAAAAGCTAGAATTTTTTTAAAGAAAATGATAAGCGCGCGTACTTAACTGCAAATGTCAAATTGACAATTAATTAATTCCGTGCGAATTCTCTTAAGCGTGAAGTTTAATACTAAGACCAGAAATAAGAGAAACATCTGTCATTGAGTTTTGCTATTGAAACGAACATAGTGATATTTTCTATCTTCGCAAAATATTTTAGACCTAAAAATACGTCCTAAAATATTTTCGAACTTCAGTGGCATCCTTTTTATGAGGAATCGAAAATAGCTAAGTGCTGCGTTGCATACAAACGTATCAAGGGTGAAGTACCCTTATATACTGAAGGCTCTTTAACACTCAATAGTCAGCAACACAATCGTGCTACAAGATATAGCAAGACTAATTTTATTTGTCCAAGATTTAATCGTATGACTGAAGGCGGTAGATCATTTGCAGTTATTACTTGCCAACTTTGGAACAGCTTAAGTCTAGAACTCAGGAATTTTGTATCATAGGAATTTTTTAAGAACAATTATAGAAACAATCTTTTTGATGTTTGATGTACAACAGAAACTACATCATTTTATAGTTTAACATTTTATTCATTATTTGCTCTCAAGTTGTGTTTTATTTTCATTCACAATTCGTCTTCTTATATTATATTGTATTAGTTTTGTAAAAATTATTTAGATAAAGGGCTACAATGTTTGTTAGTTATCTTAACTATTCCGTGCCACCCTCTCTAAATAAAGTTTATTATTAGTAAGTGTAGGCGAAACTACTTTATTGGACTAAGATCGTGTTGTAGGCGAATCGACTTCAATGTAGGCAAATCGACTCAGATCGAGTAGGCGAGACGACTTCGATCGTGTAGGCCAAATGACTTGGATAGAGGCGAATCGACTTGTAAGCGAAACGACTGACATTCCTCCAAATTAGACCATATTCGCATTCTCTGTATTGGACTGGAACTAGCTTGCAATAGAATGTTCATGCCGGGGAATATCATTTTAAAATAAGGGATTAAACCATTTGCATTTAAAAAGACTTGAACCTGCATTAGCCTCTGTTGCAAGCTAGTACCAGTCTAATACCGTGAATACAAATATGGTCTGGCGAAAGGGTCGGTTCTGACTTGTTCCAAAAGCTACTGACAAAGAAAAAACATTTGGACAATAACAAAAAGAAAAATGAAAGAAACAGGATGTGGTAGACGACACGCCATGTTTTGTTAGTTTATTGTGTAAACAAGTCACAATGCAATACTTTGCCTGGTAACCGGTCGTTTCGCCAACGTGTCAGTTTGCCAACGACCAGTTCGCCAACGTATGAAGTCGATTCGCCAATGTCCTGGATCAGTTGGCCAACGCTTATGTGTCAGTTCGCCAACGCCCAAAATACTTGTTTCCCCGAGACCTTCAATGGAACATTGAGGATCGAGGGGAAACAAAACTTTCTGTTTCCCGAGGGGCCAGTCATTAAGTGTTTTGTTATACCTCCTGACTCAAAAATAGAAAAACAACTGCGAAAAGATGATTTGCTTGACGCCTACGGTGGTTGTTCCCGCAGTACGAGCGGCAGATGAAACTGAGCTGTCCTACCGAAACGACACGATATAATAGTCTTTTTCTTCGCAGTTAACAAAAACTCAAGACAACACTAAAGTTGCTTTGGCTTCTTCTAATGAATAACTCGAGAATTATGGGTTTGATTTGACAAGGAACAGCATATTATGTTGTAAATGACACAACTATTTTTCCACCTGGGGACAGCGATCGAAGAGCGAATTGCCGAACGCGGGCGACCCATTTTTGGCGCCAAATTAAAAGCTTGAAGACACAAAATGTTCAAATTTTCCTTTTTGTTAATCTGATCTGCTTTTGCAATCATAAATCTCTTTTCTTGAATAATGAATGCCTTCTCTAGCAAGTTTGAGTTCCTACAATGTCCTTATAACTGTGAACTTGCAGTCTCTTCCGGTGCTGGTTCTTCCTTGTTTCGTTGCTTCACACGGTGTGATTCCTGTAGCTGAGTGCGGTATTCATCTGTAACGGTAATTAGTATGTCTTGTATTGCATTCTGTCTCTCAAACCGATCTTTCCCTTAGAAACTTACAAGTAATCTGTTTCACCCTATTTAACATTCGCACTAACTTCTCTGCTTCAATTCACCATTCGCTCTTGAATGAAGGAATATTTTGTTGCTGGAATTCCTCTTGCATTGCTAATTCAAATTCTGAATTTCTTAGTGTTGAGTGGTGGTCCATTGTTGCTCTCTATTCTTCTCAGTATTCCATAAGATGTGTTTTAGTCTCTCTTTATTTGCTTCGAAATTGGCTAATTCTACGGGCTCTGCTACTGGGTATCAAGCCCTCTTGTCGGATAGAACGAAGTTGTAGTGACCATCTGGGTCTTTGGATACTGTATCCCATGGTCGACTTGGCATGTTTGTTGCCTTGATGGCAGCTAATGAGAATTAATGAAATGCTGATTTGGGGTGGGTGGCAAATAAGCTGTAGTAGACTAGCATTCCTTGGGGGATAGCAACTCCATCCGCAGTGGAAATCTGAAGGTTTCACACTGCAGACCTGTATGATTTTTAATTACGCTTCCATGTAGTTTAAATTTTATTTTCTGTCTCACATTTGTTATAATAATCTGTAACATAAAATCATTTGGCTGTAAATGTGTTTCTACCTATAATCTTGTGAAAGAAAGAAGGAAAATGTTTGTCTTGTATTCAATAGTTTGGCAAGTGTTTTCACTTCATGCTTCTGTCATATTTTAGGCGTTGCACAGTTACTCAACAAGAACAATGGCAAGCCTTTCACTGAGGGTGACGAGAGTCTGTTTGAGGTAAAGAAAACATATCAGATTATATTCCAAGGAATTGCGGCTAAAACGGCAAGGTCAACAGTTTATTGTCTCATAGCACTAGCCAATTACAGCTGTGCTCTCTACAAGTACTTGTAAGCGGCCAATGATAAGGTTTGTCTTTTTGTAGGCATTTGCGATTTTTTGTGGTCTTGGAATCCACAATACGATAATGTATGAGAAAGCTTGCAAGCTTCTTGCCAAGCAGACCGTGGCCATGGAGGTATGTATTTATTTTTCATAAACTTGCATGGTATGCTCTTCCTGGTTGTGGCATTGTGCAGCGAGAATTTGGTGCTTTATAACATCTTAATTGAAGGAGATTGATATCTTAAGTCGGTAAAACTCATTAGGTAGGAATGTGACAATGAAAAGCTTGCTGTTGAGGGTAACAAGGGTAACAAGCCCCATTACGTTTGGATTGAGCAAGCCAAAGGGGCTGTTTATTTCTCTTGAGTAACTGATATTTTCAGGTAGTTGTTGCCTTTGGATAGTTAAATAAAAGCCGTATTATATAAAAAGGACGTGCTACTTGATTAAATGTGGGATGACTCTGCCAACTATTTTTCAGTTCGTATTATCACAATAACATATTTCATTTACCAGTCATAAAATGCAGCAAAGAAGACACTTTTCATTGAAATGTAATTTACCGAAGTACATAATCTCACTAATTTGAACTTGATAAGGGAAGAATCTATAGTTAGCAATGCAAAGGACGGTAAATTAAGTCAGTGTACCTTACATAGAAGAGCAAACGGCACACCATTTTTCGGGAAATTTGCTGTTAATTAATT
>OZ026595.1:12886792-12909292 GCA_964020085.1 Micromussa lordhowensis
AAAGGAAAAGAAAGAATGACTAGTTTACCTTTGTCTCCTGAGCCGTCTTCTGTTGTCATCATCTACCTGCATTGCGTAACACTGTGGCCCTAAACTCGTAGGTCTTTTCGCGCTGTGCCGATTTTTTTTGGTTACTTTTCTCAAATATTGCGAACTCAATCCGAAAATTCACCCGAGTCTCTAAATTTCCCAACTTCCAGAAAACCAAGCAATGCAAACACTTAACGAAGACCTAAGATTTTTTATAACTTGGCTGAATTTGTCTCCGAATTCTTTCGCGAGCGCCTTTGGTAAAGTTTTTTTTTTCTCAGATTGTTTTTTGCAACATGCTCGTGCCGTTACCTCGGTCTTGCTCGTGCGGCGAACTCCCCCCGCGCTCCCACACGTTTTTCGACACGACAAATCCTTACCCACCTCCCCCCAAACCGGTCCGCGGTTAGTCGCCTGATCTCCGCACGGAAACAAAATGTCGCAAATTTTTGCCTGAAGCGTTTTGTGCGATTCCGCAATAACAACATACATACATACATACATACTTTATTGGCTCGTCCCCAAGGGGCTTTTCAGAGTCAAAATACAATACCTAATTAAAACCTAAATACATGACAATGATAAATAGATAAAAGTTAAAAAATTAAGTAAAGTAGTCATTAAAAAGCTTTTGCCTAAGTAAACGCTTGAACACCGTTACAGATGGGCTGAGTTTAAGTGCAGGCTGCAACGCATTCCATAGAGAGGTTGCTCTATATTGGAAGGTTCTTTGGCCACTTGCTGTGCGGAAGAGCGGAATGTCCAAGAGTTGATTATTTCTTGTATTCCTTGTTGAGACGGCGGATCTTCTGACGAACTTAGATGTCAAATACTCGGGAGCACATCTCGTCATGCACTTGAAAACCAGAACGGCAAAACGAAAATAAAGTTGTTGCCTGATTGGTAGCCAGTGCAAGGCAGCAAAGGAGTTATGTGTTCAAACTTTTTTGCGCCGCACAAAATGCGACAAGCAAAATTCTGTACAGCTTGGAGCTTGTCAAGATTAGCTTGGGTAGTATTGCTCCAAACAGAAGAGCAATAGAATAATTTAGTAAACACTAGGGCATTTATAATAATAATTAAGGCTCGTTTATCAAAAATATACTTAACGCGGTTAATTTGGCCCAATCGTGACATGCATGAGGATACAGTAGAAACGATATGTTCATTATATGTTAAATTAGAGTCCAGTGTCACGCCAAGGTCTCTTGCAGCTTTAACGGGCTCGAGTTCCTTCCCCAAAAGAAATAGCCTAAAGTCGGTAACCTTAGCAGTCATTTGTCGGCTGCCAAATATCACTAATTTTGTTTTATCTGGATTCAGTAAAAGTTGATTATCAAAGCACCAGTTCCGAATTCTTAACAAGTCTTTATTCATCTTTGCTATCGCCGCGTGCTGATCGTGGAGTTGGAATGACATGAGTAGTTTAGTATCGTCGACGTAACACTGCGATGAACAATTTTCTGGTACAGAAGGGAGGTCATTAACATAGATGTTAAAAAGTAATGGCCCAAGGATGCTCCCTTGTGGAACGCCAGAGCTAACAGGTAGTTTGGTCGACAGAGTTGTGTTTATTCGCACATATTGGTATCGTCAAGTTAAATAACTTTCGAACCATTCTATCGCAGATCTGGATGCGCCAATGTCCTGTAACTTAGCAAGAAGTATTTGATGGTCAATACTGTCGAAAGCTTTACTTAAGTCAAGAAGGACAACTGCAGTTAGTTTCTTTTTGTCAATGGCATTAAGGATTTCGTCTGTTGTTTGAATGACGGATGTTTCCGTTGAATGCCACTGTTTGTTTCCGCTTTGTTTGGACGATAAACGGTCTCTCGACAGTAGATATGATGTAAGCTGATTGTGAGCGACACGCTCACAGACTTTAGAAAGGACTGGGAGCAGTGAAATCGGTCTATTATTGTTTGGAATGTCATGGTCTCCAGCTTTGGGTATCGGGGTTACTTCAGCTGTTTTCCAGGCCAAAGGAAAGATGTCAAACTCAAAGGTAGCGTTAATAATAGACGTTAACGATGGCAAGATAGCAGGTAAACAATCTTTGATCACATGGATCGGAATTTTATCAGTCCCAGGGGCTTTACCACTCGCCATTGATGTGACTATTGTTTGTACTTGTTCGCACTTCACTGCGTTGAAGGTGAACTGCTCTGACAATGGGTAGATTCTCGGAATAAATGAACATTGATTGAGAGTATAGTTCGATTCCTCTGCTAATTCAGTAATTCTATCGATGGTACTCTTTCCCACACGGGAAAATAAATTATTGAAATCATCAGCGACAATTTTGTCATCTTTGGAGTAATTCCTTTGAGAGGCGGACTTCTTAGGAATGCACAAGCGGATTGCTTTCCAGAGGCAGTTAGAGTTGTTTTTGTTGTTTACAACCTGCTCTGCGATGAAAGTTTTCTCAGCGGTCCTTATTTCATGTTTGACTTCCCGGCAAAGGTTCTTGTATACAGACCAAGCATGTGGATCTTTGTTTTTTTGAGCAACCTTCTTCCATTGGTCCCTAGATCTCATAAGGTCCCGAATTTCACAAGTTACAAAAGGGTTGGGACGTCCACGAATTTAAACTGTTTTGATGGGAGCATGTTCGTCTAATACATTGTTGAATAATAGGTTAAACGCATTCAATTTATCTTCAGGGTCGTCGAAAACGTCCAAAACGGACCAGGGTACTAGTGCGAAACATCAGCAAGAAATTGATCGGGCCGGTAATGTTTGAAGCTCCTTGTTGTAATATAAGTTGGCTTTTGACGTTGATTTTTTAAGCGCAGTGTAGCGCAAACAATATCGTGATCGCTTATTGAGCACGGTTTGACGGTTGTTTCCCGAACTTGTTGCTCGCTTGAGGACAAAATAACATCTATAAGTGTCTCGGTGTAAGCAGTCACTCGAGTTGGTGCTTTAACCATCTGAGATAAATTATACAAGCGACAGTACTCAAGTAGAGCTCCAGAGTCAGGGTTTTCAGGATTTAAAAGGTTACAGTTTAAATCCCCTAAAATATGTATTGGTTTGTTGTATAATGAAGCAGCAATAAAGCTAGGAGTCAAATCAGTGTCAAAACATCTCACAGGTACATCAGGCGGCCTGTAAGCAGTACAGATAACAATAGAGCGAAGGTTGCGCACTTGGACCTTAATCCAGAGCTGGTGGAAGCCAGCATCCGATACACCAGAAATATCCGAGAGAACTTCGGTCTTGTAGCTCTGTAGAATATAAATACAAACGCCGCCACCTTTCCTGTCCTGTCTATCGACACGATACAAATCATATCCTGGTATTTCTAGTTCCAAGTTCGTGACAGTATTATCCAGCCATGATTCAGAGGGCAGCCGCTGACGAAAGACAAAGGAGATATTGGACCAGACCGGGAAGAATTAGCGCGTGGTGAGACTACTAATGCCCAATTGCACGAAAGAAACGGAACAATTTCAGAATTCGCTACTTGCACATACCCATAATCCTTTGCGTTTTGGGGGGTAACCAGTACAAGAAAATGTATGGTATCATGACAAAAATTAGTTCGGTGAGCTCGCAAAACCAGCTACTAATGCTTAAAAATGCACCAGAATTTACCAAAATCATGATAGGAGAAATTTGTACTAGTTTATAACTAAACGTAGAGAAATTTTTTTTGTCCATACATCGTCTTGTAATTTTACAGACGATGTATGGACAAAAAAAAATTTCTCTACTTTTGTACCAATGCCAAGAGGCGCTACATTCCGTGACTGGACAATGATGCATGCTATCGTCGGCATGAAAACCGCAACTGGGTGACAATAGTTGAAGGGGGGTTTGATATTTCAATACATCGTATTTGGGACACCCTACTGTTTCTAGATTGAGTGAAGGAATGTTCAGTTGTTTCAAGACATCTTTCTCCACGTGACCTCCTTTGTAGCCCACCACGGTTCTCTCGGCAGTACTGTAATGTTGGTACTGTAATGTTGATCAAGGTGCCTACGATTCGTGGGTTTTGCGCATGCTCGGTTTGACTGGGTTGATAAGAGAGTCCGTGAATTTTACTGATGACGAAATTCACTGTTCGTTTCTCTTTGACACTCAAGGTCTTGTAAGGAACGGAGACGAAGAAAGCATGGCGGCCATGTTCTTGGTTCCAAGTGAAATAGCCCAATTCTCTGACGTGAAACGTCTTATTGATAAAGAACCCTTCCAAGTCCAAAATGAAACAGGGATGGTCCTGAAATACTTCCATGTTTGAACAAAGTTCGTACTGCACTGTCTCTATGTTAGATCGTCACGATAAGTTCGTAGTGTTCATCCTTCGCTTCACCAAAAAGACAGTCCATGTCTCCAGTTACATATACCTAGTTTTAACCAATCGGTGTTCAACTCAGGTGTGGGTCTATTTTTTAGCCAATGAGAAATAAGATTGAGCGACCTTGTCTAAACATGTCTAGCCATGTAACAACATAAGCGTGGGCCCTATTTTTAAACCAATGAGAAAGAAGATTGAGCGACCTTGTCTAAACATGTCTAGTCATGTAACAACATAAGCGTGGGTCCTTTTTTTAAACCAACGAGAAATAAGATTGAGCGAGCTTGTCTAAACATGTCTCGTTTTATTAACCAATCAAAAACAAGTTTGAGCGTTACTTTTTTCTGAAAACCAATCAGTGTTCAGTTTAGGCGTGCTGTAAGTGATTTTGGTTGCTATTTCAAAACTGCTGTTGAAACGATTAGCTTTCAGTGAAATTCCTTTGAGGGTTCCACATATGACAACTCAAGTTTACGATGCAACGCAACAAAGAGCTCGTAGCCTGCGTAGCAAGCGTTCCCGTACGAGCCGAGCGCGAAAGAGCCTTTTCATTCGGGCCGCGCGAAAAATAGGGCGAGAGCAAAAAGGTCGAAGGAGCGGGGTGGGGTGGGGAAAGAAGAGAACGCTTGCCCGCAAACCCCTCGATTCTGAAAAACGCCCACCGATTTTTCACGGTTCATTTCACTCAAATGATTGACAGTCTGTCACTGAGTAAGCCAATTCCCAGCGAGAAAGAAAGTAAACAAGCAAGAATTGGCAAGCAACCGCAAATACAATTTTAAGACACAAAGATCTCAAGGCAGAGGTTGTTAAAGCCCTGGAAAAAATGTGTCAGAAGAAGTGGTTAACTACACGAAATCCGAAAGTATTTTGTTCTTGAACGAACCAGATGAAATCCCAAGGAGTAGCGAAATTTTTGTCCTGTATTTTACGAATTCTTGGTTGGGTCTAGCGGAAAAGACGACCAGAGGATGATGAAAGCGCTTTGCCGAACAATGACACGCAACACAGTCAACAGACTAGTGCGTAAACAGCTACATTTGAATCATGTGGTGTCAAAACGAACAAAAGGAGGAATAAACCTATACATCGAGCTCGAGAAGCGTAAGCTAGATCAGATATGTGCAAGCAACATACGAACGTCTCTAGACAAGCGTATAATTTTCCCGAAGTAAAGCTACGGCGTCTCCGAAGAAAAACGTATGAAGAAAAATATGATATCCGTGATAAGAATCTACACACTATACTTGCAATTGCATGCAGTTTTATCAAGCAGCCGGGCTCGGCGTCACAATATATGATGCAAGTAAGCAACATGTTCACGCTAAATTTCGTATTTTGTCCCTCGAAAGCCAATTCTTGGAGACATATCTTGCATTAGAAATGAGCCTAAACAATGCATAAACACATGGCAAATTACAGAGGTGTCAAACTCGGCCAAGCGACATGCCGATAACAGCGTAAACCATGCAGACCTATGACCTCTAAAATCTGCTATAGCACAGACAAACGGCTCAGCTCTACTAAGAAATCCTCTTTAACACAACATGAGGTCAAGTGCCCTTCATAAACACGAGTGAAACAACAAATGTTCGAGAGACCTAACAGAGAACAGCAAATGAGTGTCACGAACCGTAGGAGTCGTGTAGGCTAGTCAACCCTATTTTACACTGACACTAACTGAAAAATTAAACTTTTGCCAAATCCAGTGGGTAGCACAGCCATTACATCTTTGCCGTTAAAAAGATGGCGCATTGCACTTTCTTGTTCCTTTTTCAACGGAAAAGCGATCCCTGTTTCGTTGAGCTTCAAGAAAACTTCGCTCAAGCACGATTCAAAATCTTCCACACATTCCGCCACTTTGATCTTATTCGATCCCAAGAGGCGTGTAAAATTTGATACTTCCATGTCACACCTATCAATCAAATAAAGCACGCCGCACTAATCAGAAGCCCCGTTCGTGGGCGAACGGGTTTTTCAAAATTGAGGGGTTTGCAGGTAAGCGTTCCCTTCTTTCCCCACCCCTCCCCGCTTCTTCCACATTTTTGCTCTCGCCTCACTTCTCGGGCGGCCGAATTGCCCTCGCCCCATTTTTCACGCGGCCCGAATGCGAAAAAGCTGTTTCGCTTGATCCGATTTCATTCGGGAACGCTTGCTTCGCAGGCTAAAGAGCTCGAGACTTTCAATTTTCAAGCGTTTTTAGAGAGAACAAGAAGAAATAGGGAGAATGGAATCAAAGGAAAGGTTGATAGAATGTCGGAAGAAGAGAGAATGAATAAAATAATTGCTTAGCGATTTAGCTCGTACGAACGAACAATACAAACAAGAAGACACGATGGAGGAATTGAAGGGAGACTATCAACGTACTATTGAACACACTGAAAATATGATGATAGAACTTGACAGTTTTTTATTTGGAAGTTCCTTTGATTCAGTGTAACATGCTTTTAGCTTGAAATTCTGTGAAGACAATAGAAACCGCTTATTTTTTACTCGTCATATCTTTTTAGCACAAAAGTTTTGATATTAAAGTTCGTGGCATTTGCGGACATTGTGGAATGTTTGGTCCTAAGAGAAAGGGACATGGGAGCCCAGCTATAAGTACTTTAGTTCATTCATTGGTTCCCCACGATGAGGTCATTGTCCCATGATGCTTTGGAACCACAAGACACTGCAAGTATTGATTTTGTCGCCATGGAAATCGATCCCTGGTTTTCCAACATGGTCGCACTTTCGGGGGTGCCGCCATCTTCAATTCTTAATTCCGCCCCTGATTGGTTGAAATTTTGTGGCGTTCCTCTCGGATACTAACCATTGTGCCACAGAGTCCTAGCCAATAAAAGTTTGTTTACTTTAATATATGTGTATATACGCTTTGGTGGTCTAATGGCTAAGACGTTGAGTTGTGGCCTCAGAGATCTACAATGCAGGTCAAAAGTGTTAGGACACTTAGCGAGATACTACTGAAATAATCTCCCCCACCCCCTCCACCCCCTCCCCCCCAAGCAATGTTGAGATTTGACACTACAACACAGATTTCAACAAAAATACTGTTTATCTGCATCTTCCAACATTGTTTGGGGGGGAGGGGGGGGGGTGGTACGCTCCAATTGTGACCCCAAAAAGCCAACTTTACTTGGAATACATGATTATTGGACAGGTGTCCCAACTACTTTTGACCTGCATTGTAGGTTCGATTCCTGGCCAAGGCAAGCTTTTCCTCCCACATTATTGTTTGTAAGGGCGAACTGCGCGCGCGTACAACCTAGTGCGTAAAATTATGCAAGCCAAGAAACATTTGAAGTTGTAGTTTTGTTTTATTTTTAATAAAATACAGTTTACAAACACAAGTTTCTTGTTTAATGTCTCCTGTGTTCGTTTTAAGCTCCGAGCCACGCAATTCGTTAATGCTTCCAACTTTCCAGTCGATTGCGCTTCTAATAAGGCGGGAAGATAATCGTCCTCATAACACACTGGTACGGGTTGGAACAGGGCATAACTGCACAATAGTTGAGCCATTCGACCATTACCGTCCGCGAAGGGATGTAACACGAGAAAACTGCTCAACAGCCACGCACACGTACGAAACAAGTCGTTTTGATGACGACACGTATCATATCTTGTTGTAAGAATCCAGTAAGGAAGTCAACGCCTCGCCCATGTCATCAGGCACAGGGTACCAATGACGATTGCCATCGTCAAGGTCGCAGTATCTCGGCCTACTACTCAATTTTCCAGGTGGTGTCAACCCTTTTGGGAAACGTTGAAACATCACCCTATGTGTATCGCACACTAAACTTGTTTTTAACAAACCCCAATCCGTAGGGCGTTCTGTGGTTTTAACACGATTGACAAGATAATGCCAAGGTGCTGTCAAATTACCGCCAATGTCTTCTTTTTCTGAGACACACTGTTCAAACCGTTTTACTAAATCCATCTCCCCAGCTCATCTCCCCCAAATGAGCTCGACTACGTATGTATACTCACTAACTGCGCAAAAACTATGACTGAACACCTTATTCGCAAAATTATGTAAGCCAAGACACGTTTGAAGTTGCAGTTTTATTTATTTCAATCATTTTCCTTTTTACCTATTTATTTTCTTTCTTCTTTTGCAAGACACGTTGTAATCTGGTTTCTCTTATTTATTTCAATCAAATACAGTGGTAAACATGTTTATTTCAATAAAATACAGCTAAAAAAGTACATTTTCACTGACTGCGCATACGTGAAATCCTGTTTTAGACCTTTAAGCCCGAATACCGTGTCTCACAAATGTGCAAGGACCATTTCATGACCTTCATACCACTTACGGACCATTTAGAAGGTAGTGCGCATGCGTCACACCCCATTTCAGACAAGGGGTTAGAGTACCAACTCCCACATGGGTGAGCGGACTTTTCATGATCCAAATATAATATTCATGTCACTTTGTAAATTAGTAACGAGCTCCTTCTTAGGGCGCCATGACAGATATGTTAATAAGGCTTACGTCACGTGGTGTCAGGGTGACGTTATTAGGGGCTAGGTCCCAGGGTCTTAGGGATGAAGTCATAAGCGACTGGGAACTAGCGATAGAGGACTGGAAAGGGTGACGTCATAGGGGAACTGAGAACTAAGCCCACGGGTCTGCCATGTTTAATTTATCAACCATCTTGGATACGCATCACTACGCTGGCCGCCATGTTGAATTCATCAAATCCTAACAGCCAATCAGAGCGCGAGTTGGTGCCAGAACTAACCGATACAACTACTTATGTCTGTTAAGGTATCAGTGTACCCCAAATTTGATTATTTTTCCAAAAAATTTTTTTTCGCTTTTTCAGATAGATCGTATTGCAATCTTTCATTTAAAAAAAATTCTATGAAAAAAGATTGATCCTAAGCAAAGTTATTAACAGAAAACGTTTCTTCCCATTAATTATCTCTAATTAATAGCTGTCAACACGTTGTCACGAGAAGTAAACTTGCATCACGTGACAGACACTATGTTCGCGAGTTTCACACGTTTGTGTTTGTATTTCTAAAATTGGTCATCGACGTGCTGCTTCGAGTGTTTTGCTTTTGTATATTTTAGATTGAAAAGCTTATGGTATTTCTATTCCATGTCGTCGAAGAAAAAACGAAGTCCGTGTCCTTTTGCAAGCGCGAAGAAACCTTCAAAGAGGAAAAAGGTTTCGAAATCATTCGATAAGGATTTCTCTAATCATGAGTTGTTTGGCGCTTTCGCCGTTCGAAGTTGTAACTTCTTGATCTGCACGCGTACGAGCCCGTTCGTTTCCTGTCCCTTGTTTATGAGAACGCTTTTTACTTGTCTTCGGCATCATTCAACCTGTTTCGTTAGATGGATGGTGATTCTGCATTAGCAAAGACATTTAAAACATGGAAAATGAAAAATTAAACGAAAATTATTTCCTTACTAACCTTAGACGCGAGCGGCGGAATCCAGATCTTCCAAAGGATATTTCCCGCCAGGAGCAACATTTGAGCCCGCTTTGTTATTGATATGAGCTCTATTGTTAAAGTAAACTGAGCCTTTACTTGGTCTATCAACGGGTAATTAACTTTCACACGTTTTGTGTAATTATCTCATGACACCGGAAGAACGCCCAAAAGTATATTTTTCTTCGTATCTCGAAACTAACATTTCAGCAAGTGAGGCGCACATTTTGAGTTCGTTTCCGGCGAGTTTTGAACGTTTTTCGCTGAAATTTTGAGAGAACGTTGCCCGATAATCAGGCAAAAAAACGGTGTCGGGGAATTTTCAGTTTTGGCTTCTTTCAAAAGTTATGACCTTTTTAGTGAAGAGAATGTATGTGTTATCAACTCTCAAAGTTTAACTGCGTGTCAGAAACAAACCAGACAAGTAATCAAAATTTCCCGACACCGTTTTTTAGAGAAAGGTGTCAAGAAGACATAGCGATGTTGATCGTGTTCTCCCGATCAAATCTGACCGGAAACGAACTTGATTAGTGAAGCTCTGTACTTTGGGAAATAGCGCGCTATATTCGGAAAACCGTACATTTTTTTATGTCGATGAATATACCTTCGTAATCTACAATTATTAAGCTCTCAGAAAATATATACTTTATTGGGGTTTGCGTCAAACGTCCAACTGTAAAGCGGGGCCAAAGAATGATGGTCATTTGGGGTACACTGATACCTTAAAGAAATATACTATTTACATGTACACATCTCTTTTCCGATAAAACAACAAAAACTGAAAGCCTAATAATGTTACTCAAAATAACGGTCAGCGTATTTAGCAAACATTATGCATCGCATTTGGAGCAGTTTCCCTTTTCCCTTGACAACGATTTTTGCAAGGAATCTCTTCACGTATTTTAAGTCATTTATCCAGTTCGCTTAATCAGGAGCCTTTGTTTTAATTTGGTTAATAATTGAGGAATCATCACCCTTCTGATTTCTTTATATTATTGGGCCTACCTCTAACCATCGTCGGACAGGGAACATCAAAACGGCGGGGAAACGTCGGTCAAGAAAAGTTGGAGGGAAAGCACGCTAGTAATTTCTTTTCGAATTAAATCTCGCCGAGCGAGCAAGATAAATATGGCGAAAGAACTGGCCTTTACGTAGGCTTCGTAATAAAACACACGAAACGGACTGTGGACCTACTGCCCACCGATTAACCAGAATAGTGCAATATTATGTATCCTGTGATGGAGACTAATTCAAATTGCATTTCAAGCCTTTCACATTTTGCGGCTCTTTTTCAAACTCCTGTACATTTGTTTCATGTTTTATCTGGACTGAGCCATTGAATTTAATCAGTCTAGTTTCTTGCTTCTTGTTTGACTTCTTTTTATTGAGCTGCTTAAATGAGATGTTATCATGGCTTTTTTCAGGTGTTATCTTACCATGCCTCAGCTCAACCAGCAGAAATTGACAAGATCATGGTAAGCCAGCGTGCACAAAAAATGCTTTACACAGTAAACGTATAGGGTACAAAGCACGCCATACTTTATTGGTAGATTCGCAGAAAAACAGCCTTCAGTTGTTCTTCTTATTGAGGAGAGTCACCTTGTCACACACGTACAACTTACTAGATAGATAATTTTCAATTTCAGTTTGTCATCACAGGTTTTCAAAGCCTTGTAACTTTGACATGTTTCACGCAGAAATCAACCCTTTTTCCCATTTGAAGAGATCGTTCTTTGGCAGAGGCTTGAAGCAATGACTAAAGGACTAAGCATTATTGAACTTTCCGACTGCAGGTTAAATAGTTTGGGAGTTTTAAAAGTTTCTTTATTTTATATAAGTTAATGTCTGTAATTTAACTTAGTTTATGTTATGACTGTTTCTACCTCACGTCACAGGGCAGTCACATGACACGGAGGTCACGTGGGTGCGGTCAGGGCCATTCCCGGTGTAAGAATGTTTTCCACTCCTGACGTAAACTCGTTCAAACTTCTGGCACCTCACCGCTCTGTCGGTCTATTTCAATTACTTGATGTTTCGTTCTATGATGCTTTGAGAAAAAAATGAAACATCTTTATAATAGACGTTCCACATTTTTTGTCCCAGGTCTTTAAATTCTTCGGTGAGCTATATGAGGACTTTTTTACGAAAAGGATGGCAACATTGGGAATTATAATATATAGTAATAATAATAATCATAGTGATAATAATAATAATAATAATAATAATAATAATAAATAAAAATTTTGGAATAACATGAGAAACTTGCTAGTGGGCTGTAGGTGTAGTACGCTATAGTGTAGGGATTGTGGACTAGACAATGGAGGAGGTGGCCAGCATGGATAGAAAAACTAGAAAGATTTTGTCAATGAATGGTTGTCTGCACACAAGGAGTAACGTTGGGAGGCTGTCCTTGCCGAGAAAGGACTGGTTGGTATTGAGGAGTGTGTAAAGAGGGAGAGCAAATCCCTTCATGGCTATCTGAGAGAGAGTACAGAATGGATGCTTCAAGCTGCATTAAAGGAGAAGGTTATTGTTGAAGAAGAGACCCTATGAGAGGAGGAGGAAAGAAGAGAAAGTTAAAAATTGGAAGGAGAAAGCCCTGTACGGGGAGTTTATCCAACTAATATCAAAAGTAGCTGGAGAGGAGTCCTGGAGATGCATGGCTAAGGAATGGATTTTTAAAAAAGGAGACAGAAGGCCTGATTCTGGCGGCTCAGGAACAAGCTTTAAGAACAAACTCTATCAAGTACAGCATAGACAAGACCTCGGAGACACCACTGTGTAGATTGTGTGGAGAAACCACCGAAACAGTAAGACACATTGTCAGTGGATGCAAGAAGCTTGCCCAGAGAGAGTATAGGAAGCGCCACGATAAGGTAGCCCTGCGGGTACACTGGGAGATGTGCAGGAAGTATGGGATAGAGTGTACTAACAAGTGGTATGACCACCAACCCTTGTCAACCGCAGAAAATGGAGAGGTGAGGATTACCTGGGACATGACGATCTACACAGACAAAGTACTGAAGCATAATCAGCTAGACATTACTCTAATGCATAAAGACACGGAAATGGACTATATATTGATATAGCTGTGCCAGCGGATCAGAACATCATTCAGACTGAGGAGGAGAAGGTTGGGAAGTACCAGGAACTAGCATTCGAAATCAGAAGGATTCATGGAGCCTCGAAAGTCACAGTAATACCTATCGTGATTGGTGCTCTCGGAGGCATATCGAAAAGATCAAAGGCCTGGCTTGGCAAGTTAGATGTACCTGACTTCCTTGGAAGTGTACAATTATCGGCCATTCTTGGAACTGCTCATCTGTTGCGAAAAGTGTTGTGTCTCTAAGCTACGGGAAGTTGCTGAGACACAATCAGTGTTACCCAGTGGAACATCTGACAACTTGAGAAAATCAATTTTATAATAATTATAATAATAATAATAATAATAATAATAATTATAATGTTTTATTTAGCTCATGTACATGTTTAAACTTGATTTTTACATTCTTTATATGGTTTAGATAGATATTTCTTTGTAAATTGTTAGTAAGGTTGTGAGCTGGGGAGCTAAGTGAACCGGTAGCTAATGCAAAAAAATCTACGTGTTAGCAGATTGACTATATATATGGCATTAGAATTGAAATAAAAAAAAAAACTGTGACTGACAGTGTTCACCTCAGTTTAAAAAAATGAAAATTTCAATATTAATTATACGTAACTATAACATAAAAAAGTCTAAAAAATTAAATATATGTCAACCAATTTATAACAGATATAGATCACGAAAACAATTTGAATGGCATGTACTATGGATCCATGTGTACACGGTTTGCAGTCAAACTGAACTGAAACTTTATAAGTGATAATAGGCTTCTATGTACCTTCTCTTGTATTAGTCTTGCTTGGTTTAGATTGATCAAACAAAGAAGGATCATAAATTTTGTTTTGGTGTATGGTTGATAGATTGTAAATTTTCAATAAATGCGGTTGTTCGCTTCCATCGTTTTTTGCCTTTTACCTTTAAGCAACCCTAACCCTAAACCCTACCTGTGTGCAAGTAATGTCACACTTAGGATTATTTGATCAATCTTAAGACAATATGTTATGCTTAATCTCTGTGTTCTCTGCAGTGCCACGGCAATTTTTGTTGTCCCAGGACTACTTCACCTTGTCAGTCGTGTTTCCTCTACTACATCTTGTCTCATTTCTCCCAGCGCTACTCGTTCGCCTTTACCTAATGGGAAATCAATGTCATACACTGATCGAGGATCTATTTTTCGTTTCCTTGGTTGATTCCATGTCTGTAGCCATGAAGTACAGGACTCAAATTCACGTGCAGATTTCATTCTGCAGAATTCTTCAAGAGCATAGCTATGTGTTTGCATGATCCTTTGGGACCCAATCCAGCAGCGCAAATGCAGCTGGCATACACGATTTCACCCTCATTTTCTCCAGATTTTGTCAGAGAAAGTTTCAGTTTGTAAATCTTAGATTTCGCCATTTCAGGTAAACAATCGCACCTAAAATGCACTTGGTCAAGGTCGCTGGCAAGTTCGATTTTTTGGATATGTCCAACGCGGAACAAGGCAAACGCACTGTTCACTTGGCGATATTCTTCAAGTCATTGTTAGACTCCTCGTCTTCTGCCTTTCTTTCAATAAAATAGGTTAAAAACATTCTGTATGCTGAATGAAGGCACGCTGTTTACAGCTTGGCGTATTGGTGTCCAGAGGGAACTCTACTGTCGTGGTTTGTTTATTACTTGACGACGCGGGAACAGACGGAGCTTGTTGCCACTTTGGAACATAGTCATGTTCCCATCCATTCTTGATGTAACCAACCACTCTGCAAAGAAAGTAAAGGTTTTATAGTTAAAGACATGAAATAAATGCCGAATTAAAAAGAAAAGATAACATAGAACTTCAATTTTTATAAGCTTTATACCTTAGAACAAGTTCACTTTTCGTGGCATCGGAACGAGCGCTTCCATCTTAGCAGCCTCCTCTACGATACGATAGCCATTCTTTAAGTCTCGCCTTCGTGATATTACGAGGGCAATTACCACTCAGCAGCTGCACTTTCTCTTCGGCTGAGAAAAAGCGTTTTTAGGAAGTTTTTCTGTGGAGTTTTCGTGAGTCATTACGAAGATCCATACACGAGCTACGCTCATAGAAATACCGCTGGATGGCTGTTTTCGTGCTCAACTGTCTGCATGTCTTCTAACACTTCGTTGTAAAGAAAAGGTTTCTATACTCATGGAAAGGTTGGTAGCCCTGATGGTTAAAGCGCGGGACTCCGGATCTAGTGGTCCGAGTTCGTATCCTGGCTGCGGACATTTCGTTGTGTTCTTGAGCAAGAAACTCTCGGCGCAGGTGTGTAAATGGCGAAATACTGGCGAATACAATGCTGGGGTAGTAACCCTGCGATGAACTTCCATCCCAACAAGTGGAGAGAAGACTTCTAGTCGCTTCATGCTACGGAAACCGGGATAAGTTTCGGCAGTATGGACCGCTTGGTCTGACACAGACTTTACCTTCCCACACTAATCTTATATCCCCATTAATTCAACAGCAATTGTTACCAAAAATCGTTTTCTAGTGCAATTTTCATCAGCATTAGTTAAGTTTAGTTTAATGAATTCGTCACAATGGGTGAATAATTCTAAGGTTTTGTTCTAAGGTCATTTGATCTAAGGGGCGTTGATAGTTTTTCAAGGGTTTGGTCCAATTGCAGTGGAAATAAAGTTAATTAAACCAATTATATGTACTTACTATCGTCAATCGCGGGCATTGACCATCACATCAACAGTGGCTTTTTGAACGCGATATGAAAATTAATGCAAGGGTTATAAAATAAATAAACCCCTTTCTGGCTTGCTGATATGTCGGCTGATAATGCTCTTGGCTGAGACATTGTCCTCAAAATTTTACATTTGCCTTCGAGGCTTCGCTTCTCGGCCAAATATTCATATTTGACTAATCTTTTCAATGCGTGCATTAAGGCGGGGGTCCACCTGAAAGCCGTATTTTGGCTTGGTATTATGTTCTTAATGCAAATATCTCGTTTACGTTTCAAGCAATCAAGAATCTGTTCACTCATTACAGACATCTATGTTTTGCGCCGTTTTGTAAATTTTTTGGTGATTTTTAGCTTTATTTGGAGACAGATAGTTTTTCTCAAAGGATTAGTAAAATTTATGGAAATAGGAAATTTTGAAGATTTGGTGTTGTTTTAAAATTAGAGTTTGAAGTTAAAAATTGATAGATACACACCAAACAGTTGCCTAACAACCCGAGTGCCATTGTGGGGTCGGGCAACTGTCTGGTGGTGTTCCATAACCTTTTCTCCCCCTTCCAATCTCTCTTTAAACTTCCTCAAATTTCACTTTAATTCAGGTAAACCCCCACCTTAAGGCTGGTGAATGGCCTAAGGCCTGGAAATGTGGGGACTGGGCCCCAGTTTACAAGAAAAATGATAGATACTGCAAGGAAAATTATCGCCCTGTAACAGTATTAAACTGCACTGGCAAAGTACTCGAAAAGTTAATCGAAGCTCAAACAAGTGCAGGCTTCCGCCGCATTTTCTACGAGAACTCTTCGGCGTATCGTAAACATCATAGCTGTGAAACGTCTTTAATACATTTGGTGGAATCTTGGAAAAAAGCGAGAGATGATGGATTATGTGTCAGCATACTGTCGACAGACATGTCAAAGGCTTTTGACTCCCTCCACCCCCCACTCCTGCTAAGTAAGCTGAAGGCCTATGGTTTTGAGGATAACACAATCAAGTTATTTGAGAGCTATCTAAGGGACAGGGAAAATTGTGTTAAAATTGGATGCTACTCAAGTACGCCAAGAGCGGTAAATCGGGGGTGCCCTCAGGGATCTGCCCTGGGGCCCCTCTTGTGGAACATATTCCAAAATGATCTGCCATACCACATGGACACCCGCCTATCAATGTATGCAGATGATCATCAGATTTTTCACGTCGGTTATGATTCTAATGAAGTCACTTCCAAGTTGCGGGAGAGCGCAGAAACAGCTACAAAATGGTACGAGTCGAACCTGTTGATGGGAAATTTGGAAAAGTATCAAACGATGAATATTGGACAGAGTACTGTGGATACGCTTTCCCTAAATGGAAAGGAGATCAGAACAGCAGAAGAGCTCCAACTCTTGGGAGTGACGATCGACTCTCAAATGGATTTTAACAACCACATAAGTGCTCTGTGTAAGAGGGCAAGTCAGAAGATTGGCGTGTTGATGAGGTTGAGGAACCTCATTCCAACAACAGCAAAGCTCCATCTTTTTAAAGCAGCAATTCTTCCTCACCTCACATACTGCCACCTGGCATGGCATTTTTGTAAGGCAAGCGACACAAGAAAACTGGAACGACTGCAGGAACGAGGGCTTAGAGCGGTTTTTAAGGATAATAATTTGAGTTATGTGAATCTTCTCAAAAGGGCGAAACTACCAACATTATTAAACAGGCGCTTACAAGATCTATGTATTCTTATGTACAAGGTTAAGCATGAGCTCTGCCCTTCATATATTAGGAACATCTTTAGCCGACAATCGAATACTTATAACTTAAGACAATCTGACTTTACGTTACCTCGTTTCAAAACTGTCACGCATGGAAAACATTCTGTTAGATTTTTAGGCCCGAAATTATGGAGTAAACTTCCTAAGAATAATAGGGACGCTGAATCCCTTAATGTTTTTAAAAAACGAATAAGAGATCTTAACTTAAGTGAATTAATTGACGATGGGTGCAGAGGTTGCGGCCTGTGCTCTTCCTAAAATGTAGTAATAATTTTAAAGGAAAAGAAATTTTATTATTCTATTGCCTTTTAGGCTTAAATTGTAATTTTATTGTAAATAATTTTGACATCTTATCGTACATAGTTTTTTTTTTTTTTTTTTTTAAATTATTACTAGTAATTATTTATTTATTTTAATTTAATTTTCAGAATGTCCCCATATTAGTAAGGGAGAGTTCTCCCTGGCTAGGCGGTCTTTTTTGACATTTGAATAAAGTTTATTGATTTTGATTGATTGATATTTCGGACAATCTCTCAGCCGCGGGTATTATCAGCCGAGATACCAGCCGCCTGAAGGGGTTTATTTACTAAATACGCCAAAATGTTATAAGCTGCTTTTCTGTGTGCGATTGCGGGAGATGAGTCTGGAAGAAGTAGAAAACCTTCGTTTCTAATTTTATTGAGATTTCCCAAGTGAGTCCTGGGTAATTTTATAACCATGGGTGACTGTGGGTGGTAGAATTTTGAATTTGACCAGGCGTCCGTGAATTTTCTGGTATTGTACAATACACTAATTTTTCGGAGTTTGATGACCATTAAGTTTTGTTTGAGTGCAGTTCGGTTGAAACAGTTACATCCTCTGAATAGATTAGCCTGCATGTTACAAACTATGGTTATCACAGTTGCCGCACGTCAGGGAAAAAGTAATGGAATTTAGTATTATAGTTAGAGAAACTTTAAATATATTGTCAAAGTCAAGAAAATTTCTGTAGGTTTTGATAATAATTTATCAATGTTGTTGATAGCCACCATCATGTTTTGGTCAATGATACAGGCTTTCCTACCTAATAAGCAGAAATTGGTTACTGCTTTGGTAAACTATTGGCGTCCTTATGCTAACTGTTATTAAAGAAGGGAGAGAGAGTGTCTTCCAATCACTTCTTTTTTTATCCTTCTTGGGTATCGCTTTTTACACTCCCTACAGAGTTTGTTGTATGGAGATGTTTATGTAATGTTTAATCTATTTCAGAACCAGGAAACTCCCAGCGCTGACCATTTCAAGCTTCACACTTTTGAATTCAATGATCTTGAGTTGACTGATGATGAAACAATTCTTGCGTCAATACGAATGATGCTAGAACTCGACTTTCTGAATGCTGTGCACACCAAACGAGAGGTAACTGACTACACATTAACTTGATGAGCTGCAATAAAGCGGCTCAGAAAGGAATGTACAATAAAGATTTAAAGGGATTAAAATAAACTACACATTCTGACATGTTATCATCATTAATTTTGGGGTGACAAGCTGCAAGTGGCAGTTTTCAGTTCTGTATTCTGTCATATTAACTGTTTGGTTAATTTCCAATTTTTGTGCAGCATTCAACATTTTATTTAACCCCGCAGTTAACAATCAAATTTTCATTAAATGTCCAAATTCTATTTCACGCTCAAATATTTATTGGAGATTCAGCTTTTCAATCCACTTCAGTTTTGTTGCACCTTCATTGCTTTTCTGGTCACTGATTAGATAGACGCGGGAATCCTGAGTGACGAAGGCCTTTTGGATTTCTGAAAACGAGGTTCTGTGATACGTTCCTTATTGCACACGATTGATACCATGTATGATGGTTTCAAGGATATCCTTTTAAAGTCAGAATTTTCATGCATGAGAACTTTTCTCAATAATACCAGCAGGCAGTTCTTGTAATAAGCTTTGTGCAGAACATGCTTTTTCGTGGGAATGCGAATTCCCCTTTATTTCGAACTCAAAACCATTTCCCTTGGACTTTCCCTTCAGCCAATTTCTGTGAGTTATTTCGAACTCCCGCTGTTTCGAGCTATTTGACTTCAAATGCCGTCTGCCTATAGTACCGTTCATGCTGGAATGGCGATTCGAACTCGTCTTACCAAGATTTTTTTTTAATTGGAATGATAACATCATACAAAGAAAAAAACTAACACTACTTACAATGATAGAATTACAATCACCTACACTTTCCCTTATTACAATACAGTTGCCCTACTAAACAATACAAATACTTGTCTAATGTCTTGCACTTTAGCCGAAAACGGTACTTATAATTAACTTAAAAATTGCATTTTGAAGATGTGCTTTCTCTAGCTATATTATATTGTTTTACTTATTGCATAATAGTTTTAATATGGGCAACACAAAACAGAACAAAATAACGAAAAAGCAAGAACGATACTCTAGTTAGATTACCGCATATCATAACACCTTCTGTGTTGATTTCAAGGGGGGGGGGGGGGGGGGGGCAAGGGTTGGCGGAGGGCCATAGAGCAGATCTTAACAACTTAAGATAAGTTTTCAATTTTAAGTTTAGAAGTGAGCTTTCTCATGAATTCTTTCATGCTTATTTCCTTTTTAATTAGCTTTTGTGTGTATAAATAATAGTTGGCAAATAACAGTTTGAAATTAAATTTTAATAACGACTTATTAGCGTCTCGAGGATAGTTCTTTGGTTCTAAACCAAACAGTATTTCAAGTGGAGATGGCAAGAAGGAGATGCTGTTGGACCATTTCATAACTCCAGAAAAGAATTGTTTAGACCAATGTCAGTTTAAAATAGTGTGGCTTATTGAGTCGGGTATGGCAAGCCAATTGTAGCAATATTCAATAAATGGATATTTCAATTCAAAGAGTATATTTTTAGTTCAATTCAACGCAAAATTTATGTTCAACATACCTTTTTTTTTAGTTCAACGTCCCATTTTGCATTCAACACTTTGGTACCCTTCAATGCGCTTTGCTTCGGTGCAACCTTTTTTTTATATTTCAACAGCACATTTTGCGTTCAACACTTTTTATTTCGTCCAACGCGATTTATTTTCGTTCAACGATTTGTTGCACAGCGGTTGACCGAAAGAAACTCTTCCCCAGTCTTCATAGAGTTCTCGTTGGCGCCGATAGCCCGCCATTTTGAAAAACAACGAGCAGTTGTCAGCGATTTGTCAGCACAGATGGATCGCTCATCTCTTTCGAAGTTGTCGTCTTGCCTCGGAGAAGCTCCAGAGCTTGTGAAAAAGATTTTAGACGAAGAGACTGCTAGCTCTGAGACATCCCGGCCTGAAACTTCAAGTTCTAGTGGAAACCGAGTGTTTTCAGCATTGCAAAGAGCGAGGTCAATGCTAAACTCATCACAATCAAGTGCATCTGGTCTTGGCAAGCGGCTGAATAAGCGTGAACGCTTACGAGCTGGCAGTACAGCAAATGACCAAGGACAGAAGAAAAAAGCTAAAAAGGAAGACTTGAAAGCGTTCGAGTTCGTGTTACTGTCGTTAGGCGACGAGGACGAAGATGAGTGGATGATATCCGACGATAAGGTCATGCTTCGCGGACTTATTCAACTCTCTCCTGAGTCTTCTGAGGCGGATATTCGAAGGAAATTAGGCGAAGTAACGAGGGTGAAATTCCCTACAGTTACAGATTCTGACTTTGTTTTTCTAAGAGCCATTAGAAGAAAGCTGTCGATTCCATTGACCTGCGATTCATTTGCATCAACAAATTGTTACAGTTTAAGAATTTCAATATACAATGATACATAATACATGTTATAAATTTATATCATGGGGTCTATGATTTAAAAGTGCTTGCTTTTTATTTTACTCCCTTTCATAAAGTGCTTGCACTAAACCCCTAAACCAATGGAACAAATAACACTATTTAGTACTTAAGATCGCTTAATAAAAAAAACAAAGGATTTATTATGAACTATACCATTTAGTACTAAATGATGTTCACAGGTTTAGTGCGAGCACTATAAATTCTAAAATTTATTGAGTTTTATTGGCGTTTTTATTCTTAAGTACATGATTATTAAAGATTAATTGAATACATGGCTCTCGCCAAGATTCAGGTCACGGCAATTTTTCTCATAGAAGATATGCGAAGAAACGTTTTCCCCAAATTTATAGAGATTTGTATGGAGACGCCATGCTGGTGCCCATGTACATGGGCACCAACATGGCGGCCGGAAACCAGCAGAAACATCTGTCAGTGAGTTTTGCTACGAAAGAGTGAATTTATCTCTCGAACAACTCAAAAACGTAACAATAGTACTTTATTCTACATGTAATACAAGAACTGTTCAGATAGCCGAATTCCCCGAAATAAATCACTTTGGTTAATGTATTCTGATATTATGTTATCTAACTCTCCATCAGACATCAAGCTGAAATCACTCATAGATTTTAGATCATACTCTTGAACTCTCCTGTAGATAGTCCATCTCGACACTCCTAATATATCGGCTATTTTTTGCCACGAAAACCCAAAACCACTAAGGTCCTCTAGCATTTCTTGTGGAATTTGAAATGATGGACGTCCAGCTCTTCCTATGCTCTTAGAGGAAATTGACACTTGGGCAACAGCAGTTGGCCTGTTGCTTAGATCTAAATTTTTCTCCCGTAAGCATTGGAAAACATCATAAAAAGCACTTGCAAGGGAGCTCCATGCTTCCTTGAAGTCATTATCATTTTCAGCCAAGGTTCTAAGCAAGCTAATCGTTTGATCGACAAGCGTTTGCAAACCATCTGAGGAGGAGTCTCCAAGTAAAGACTGTTCTGCTTTGTCCAGAACTGTGTGAAGAAATTTTGATAGGTCCCCGTCAGCTTTAAAATTTGATTGTAAAGACATTATGATCGATCAAGAAGGAAAAATTAAAATGGCCTCCCAAACTGTGTTCCAGCCTCCTGTTACCTCACGAGATCAAGGGGGACTGGGCAATAGTGGTCAACCGCTGTGCAGTAAATCGTTGAACGAAAATAACTCGCGTTGAACGAAATAAAAAGTGTTGAACGCAAAATGTGCTCTTGAAATATAAAACAGATTGAACCGAAGCAGTCGCATTGAAGGATACCAAAGGGTATTGAATGCAAAAAGTGTTGAATGCAAAATGGGACGTTGAACTAAAAAAGGTATGTTGAACATAAA
>OZ026595.1:12916792-12934013 GCA_964020085.1 Micromussa lordhowensis
TAGACATTTGGTTTGGCTCTTGGGGTTGGGTGGGTATTGTTGCTTCAGGTATTAAAGATTTAAGCTGGTGTTTATAGTTTAAAAACTTGTTTTGCAACTGCATGTACTGCTTCGCTTTTTGGTCCTCTCCAAGGTTTGTACGATACAGGAGATTATCCATATTATTCTGAATGCGTTGCATCTCCGAAATTGGCGGGGGCACCATCAGAGTTTGCTGTTTCAGATATCTTAGTAACTCCTGAGGGATATTTTCTTCTATCTCTACTTGATTAAAGTTTTCTTCTCCAGGGAGCACGTTTGTTCTCAGCCTACAGTCATCTCGAGTGGTAGTTTTCAAATCGATCAAAAGATAACCATAGGGCCTTCTTACAGCTTCTTCATATTGTTTTAGGAAGAAATCGGTACGCCCGGGATACATTTGTTTTGCTAGGGTCAAAACTTGCAGTTTATCACGTGGATTTTTGAACAACACCAAGTAATGACTGTTTAAGCTGATGCTTCGATTGCCTTTGCCTTGATGGAACAGATTTTGCACTATGTAAATAACGCTCAGATTACGGTGATGCGATCCTTTTGTAAACAGGTTCACGATCCGATTATCTTTTCCGGCTTCAATCATTTGGTCGTCAAAGACAATTAAATTCCGTTTGTTTACACTAAAATAATCATCTTGCTCTAAAGCCGTTGGGATTCCCTTGACAAATTCTATATTTGGTATGGCGACTAGCATATAAGCGGGCTGCCACTGTGAGTAACACCACACTATCCATTCGGGAGGAAGATTAATCATTCTGTAAGCCTGTCTTAACAGCGATTGGACCCAGATCGTCTTGCCTGATCCAGTCATCCCGGCCACCATGCAAGTGAACGGATGTTCAAACTGAAACCGCTGACACTTTTCTTGAGACATGATGCCGTGGATCGGCGAAAGCTTGGATTTTAAACGTTTTTAACATCAGTTTTACAGTAGTGTAAGGCCTCAATCGAACCTTTCACAATGGAATTACTGTGTTTGCTGTTCATATGTCTTTGCAAATTATCCTTTCTAGAAAAATCCTTTTGACAAACAGGACAGGACCAACTCATGTCAACTCACTCAAAGCCTAGCGCGAACTGACAAAATGGATAATATTCCACATTTATATAGGCTTCAACCACCACAGTTCTATTATTGTCCCTCCACCCCCTCCTCATCCTCCTCCTCCTCCTCCTCCTCCTCAATTCTATTGTTTTCCCTCCTCCTCCTCCTTCTCCTCCTCTTCCTCCTACTCAATTCTATTGTTTTCCCTCCTCCTTCTCCTCCTCCTCCTCCTCCTCCTCCTCCTCCTCCTCAATTCTATTGTTTTCCCTCCTCCTCCTCCTCCTCCTCCTCCTCGTCCTCCTCCTCCTCCTCCTCAATTCTATTGTTTTCCCTCCTCCTCCTCCTCCTCCTCCTCAATTCTATTGTTTTCCCTCCTCCTCCTCCTCCTCCTCCTCCTCCTCCTCCTCCTCCTCCTCCTCCTCAATTCTATTATTTTCCCTCCTCCTCCTCCTCCTCCTCCTCCTCCTCCTCCTCCTCCTCCTCCTCCTCCTCCTCCTCCTCCTCAATTCTATTGTTTTTCCTCCTCCTCCTCCTCCTCCTCCTCCTCCTCCTCCTAAATTCTATTGTTTTCTACCACCTCCACCTCCTATTGTTCTATCACCATATCGAAAACCATATAAAGCACGACACAGGAGTATCACTGCCATTGAGTTTGGGAACGTGTTGCTTACACTTCACTTTCGTCAGAGCAGAACAGCGAACCTTTAAACGCGATGAGGAAACTTTATACTCCAAATCACAAGTTGTATGAAGAATACTATTTAAACCAAGCTAAGCAAAAAGGGGGTAATTTACCGGCTTTTCACGGTGCTCGATTTCAGCAGGGATATGGCTTAGGTTCCATATTTAAAGGTCTTTTCCGTTGGGCGATGCCTCATTTACAACAAGGTGCTAAAGTACTGGGCAAAAAGGCGTTACAAACCGGAGCCCAAGTGGCTCAAGATGTTCTGGAAGGAAATAATGTTAAAACAGTGCTGGCAAAGCGTAGTAAAGAAGCTATTCGTGGACTAGTACCTCAGGCTGGGAGTGGTAGAAAAGCTACAAAAAGAAAAGTGCAGTTTCGTGGTTTACCCCCGTTCAAGAAACCAAAAACAGTTGTGTTGGATCAAGACCAAGACGACTTTCAACTTTGGTCTTAAATTTAAGTGGGACCCCCTGGCAAAATTATAAACTACTGATACCTGTCATCTTTAATCATTTTACGACCATGTCTCGAGTAGTAAAGAACAATCTACCTTTCCTTCATCTCTTAACTTGTTGCCCAGAACATCAGCGTCAGTTTCTTCTAGAGACAGCCACCCCAGAACAGATACACGCATTAGTTCAAATTCTATTTAATCTGTGTCATGGAAACATACCGGTCTCTAAGGAAGTGAAGTGCAACTTAAAAAAGCACATAGATGCCCTTGTTAGTCTCGTTCAATCAAGTGTTCCTTACAAGACAAAGAAGCAAACCCTTGCTCAAGAAGGTGGAGGATTTATACAAGATTTGCTAATCCCAGTTCTAACTAGCATAGCGCCCCTAATGTTATAAAACGTCGCGACCTAGTCTGTGGTATAATCAGTCGGTTCTTGACGTTCGCGAGTGCTGGACAATATGAAGAGAAAAGCCGACTGGGATGAAGAGGAAGAGAGTGATTATGAAGGCACCAACGCAAGTGAAAACGACGAAAGCGATAACGAAGAACCTCGAATTAAAGATGTTTTAGAAGGTCTTTCCCAACTCGTTTCTCGACAAAAGGCCTCCGATCTATTACACAGCATGGCGGCTTCCAAAGATATCTTGTTTTGGACACCTCGCAAACAGTTACTCCGAAACCAGCGAATAATACCAGTGACGAACATTTCAGAGCTGGTCGAATATGTGTTACTCCCCCATAACGACGATATTGTTAAACCCTGCGCCCTCAAAACATTTATAGATGGGTTGGCAGAGTTAGGAATCAATAAGCGTTTGATACAGAATAAGAGAATTTTGGCAGAACTATTGGAAAAAGAACAAGCCTATCATGATAAAGACAGTGAGGCCGGTGATAAAGAAATGGTCTCCGAAAGCAGTGATATGGAAGATGACACAGAGACAGCTTCTGAAATTAGTGATCAAGAATCGGAAAACCCAGATCTGGAACCTGAAGGAAATTCAGACGAAGAAGAAACCGCAAGTTCAGAGATTTTGCTTAAAGTAAAAGGTCCTTGCTACTATTGCAACGGAGAGAACGTTTACGAAAGAGCAGTAGTCAAGTGCCCTAGATGTTTCTGGCAAGATGGTTATAGGATTTGTCCGATATGTGCACATCAAATTCCTGTTGATCGTAAACACTTGGCTGACGGATTTATTTGGTGCGCTGACTGCCATGCAGTGAAACACATTGATTCAAAAACTTTAAAAAGGACTCATTATCCTCCAAGCGAAGATGAATGAAGACGATTGATTGCATCCTAATTTTCTGATACTTTACTCATAAACATTTTGTAGTTGTTGTAATTTTGGTGTATTCATTTCAAATCTGTGTGTATTATTTTTTTGTATTCGCTAATAACAAGCAATAAAGTCTGTTAAGAAAACGCGTTGTCTGAAAAATATTTATTGTCGCGTGTTGACAATTAATTAGCGGTCTTCAATGGTAGAGCTGTCCCATGGGCTTTTCCGTTGGAGTTTGTATGCAAATCTAGGGTTGAAAGAAGAGTTCAGTGCGTGACTAACGGAGCGGAACACTCGAGCAGTTAGCTAAGCCGAATAATATATTCACTCTGTCTCTCTCTCGTCAGCAAAGCTGAGAGTTCAGATAAAACTTAACAGATATTTTCATGAATCAATCGGGGTTAAAAAAAGCCCAAATTACATGACATAAGTTTGAAACCATAACCAAAACGCGTGACACTCAGTCATGGGACAATGGTGAATATTATCATTTAAGTGAAAACCACAACTCGCTAACGGTTCTACAATCGTTTGTTTTAACTGTTCGTATTTGGGGCAACCCCAAGTTTCTAAAATCGAGACAAGGAATGTTCAGTTTGTTTAACAAGTTCTTTCTTTCAGCACTACACAGATTTAACACGTTAAGTAATTGAATAGAACAATGGTCATACATCATTTCACATCATGAACTTTATTAAAAACACTTAATGAAAAAATCACATGACCTCTGGTACTAAAAATAATTCTATGACATCATTCTATCCATTTTAAGATTATGACGTAATACTTCCAATGACACCCCATCCCTATAATGTCACTATTCTATTTTTAGATTATGAAGTCATCATTTTTGATGACGTCAACTCCTTAGGGTATTGTGACGTCACTGTGTCCCTGTGTCCCTGTTGCAGAACTGTCTGTTTCCTACTACTTACGAGGAGGCATGGACAGCGCTCCAGGAGCGTTTTGGCCGTGTAGACACTGTTGTTTCAGCTGCAAAGAAGCGCTTAGATCAATTTGCGACCATAGTGAAAGAAAATAGTGTCCAGATCAGGCAGTATCAAGAAATAGTTTCCGAGTTGATAGGCATTTTCAAGGAGCACAACTTCCTTCATGAGCTTAGCCGCAAGTACCTGAAGCAACTGTTGCTAAACTTCCAGCAGGCCTTTGCGGTAGATGGGCCGAGTTTGTTGAAGGAAGACCAAAGTTATCAACCTGGAATTCATTTGCAGATTGGCTTGAAAGAGGAAACAAGAGGAAAAAATTAGTGAGTCCAAGCAGCGGTGGATGCCGGAGAAGAGAGAATGGAAGCGTTGAGATAGGCGTAAGCTAGCTGACAAATCCCTGCCTGGGCTGTTTGCGGGAGCCACGGGAGAATCGTTACACGCCAGCTATGGAACAAAGAAGTGCCCAATTCACCAGTCCACTAATCACTCTTTGCAAGACTGCAAACGTTTTAAGAAAATGTTGACTAGCGAAAAGGAGAAAGTTGTTGAGGAACATAAACTATGCTTATGTTGTCTATTACCCGGTCATCGTCTGAGTAAATGTCGTAGTAAGAATAGATGCAGAGTCGAAAACTGTGACATGCGTCATCATGCCCTTGTACGTGAAGTTGACTTTTTAAAACGTGAATCAGAACGAGTGCCAGAAGTTGAGAGAGATCCAGCACCTGTCTCCGTGGAAGGCGAATACTCCACCACGTCAAGCTTTTGAGCCGCTCAAGGGGTCTCGACAATCAGCATACTCAGGTTGTGAAACTAGCGGTCGTGCTTTGGTTGAAGTACTTCCCATAGTTATCTTTGGAGAAACAGGAAAGCAACAAGTTATGGCATTGCGTGACTCAGGCTGTAACAGAACACTTATAGATGAAAGCTTAGCGTTCTCACTTGGGCTTCAAGGGAAAGAAGTAGATCTCGAAATCCAAATCCCAGCACATCAAGAAATGCGATGTCGCACGAGTCGGAAAAGAGGAAGTCAAGTACTCTTTGCGAGATGTGAAGACAATTCCTAGCCTGAATGGTCCGGATCAGAAGTTGAAGTGGTCGACAATCAAGCAGAAATATCAGCACCTGAGGAACTTGGACTTACATGACACCGACACGGGTCCAGTGCAACTCATAATTGGAACTAACAACTCTGACTTGATTCTACCAAAGCAAATTGGGAAACCCTCAGGTCAACCGGAAGTTGACAGAGTACCTTATGCAGTTGAGACCTACTTGGATGGGTGATGACTTATTGGTTACCTGGTGGGCGAAGAGTAGCATCTCCATACGATGGGTTCAAAGTGTACGAACGAAATTCAGTTGAAGATTGGGAGCTGAAGCAGTCGGAGATAGAAACGTTGGGCGTGGTGAAGCTAGAATACCTTCCGTACGTCGCTTGCAATCGTGGTACTTAGAAAAGTACAAAACGGAGCTGAACTTGAACAGCATTTCTACAACAGAAGCTCCGCAGCTTCTGAAGCATTTTTGTTGAAATACGACAAATAGGAAAAGAAAACAAAGAATGCGAGCCGGGCTCACTACAGACGGTCTCCGAAGATACTTTCTGCAGCATCCATGTCCTCCAGCTCCTGACAACTTTGATATTGAGAATTTTGAAAAAGTTGTCACCATGCTGTCTGTAAAGAAAAAGGATTTAAAGAAGAAAGGCCTCGGAAACAAGCCAAATGCAAGTGAACCATTAGAAGATCATCAGATTGAGCAAATGTGATCCTCGGGAGCTATCCGGGGCTTGCAAAATCCCCGCTCGCTTTTCCGTCTTGTTTGGTGGAACAATGTAACTCACTTAGGAATGAGAGCATTCAAAGAACAGTATGATTGTCAGATAGAAGATTTCACCGCCGGCGAAGAGTACGTCGAATACAAGGAAAGTCAAACAAAGAGCCGCCAAGATGACGAAGAAAGCTCCGGGAAACGGGCGCAAAAGTACAACACCAAAATATGGAAAACCGATGGAGGAGAGAGAGATCCATACTGAGCCTTTGTAGAGTATGTCGGCCATCGTTGTCAAGGTGGCAAAGTTCCTGGGAATTTCTTCCTAACTCCAGTTGGCGGGCCAACAACAAATGGGTGGTATAAGGCAGTTCCTGTGGGTCGAAACACACGGGCAAAGCAGATGAAGACCATTGCATCTATCGCTTCTTTGGATGGTAAGTTTACAAATTCAAGTGGCCGTGAAACGGTAATTCAAAGTCTTCGTGAAGACTTCCACCCTCTTGAAATCTCCGAGCTAACAGGTCACGCCAGCCGGGATTCAATACCCAGCTACCGCCATAATACTTTAAAACAACGAAGGATGTCAAACAAGTTGGCTGGGTTTTCATCAAGCACCACTACAACTTGCACAGCTGCCAACGCCAGCGGCGGTCCACGCACTGAAGCTTTACGAGAAGTTTATGTCAACAGCCCTGCACTTCCATCAGTTGTTGGTAATAACAATAGCAATGGATAACGGCAGTGATGGTCTAACAGCGAGAGCTCTGGGTGGGCTGTTTACCAATGTATCGTTCAACAACTCTTCAGTGAATATTTTGATCAACTTGCAGTCGAATGTTCATCCCAGCGCCGGATTCAGCCAATGGCAGTTGCCCGCAGTGAGCATCAGAGTTTTTGGTCTTTTAATGAGACACTTTTTGCTTTTTAAGGAAGAAAATATTGATCAATACACGTATTTACATTTCAAGGTACTTGCCTTATATTGAATCACGATGTTAAACTTTCAGTGCTTTCGCTTGGACACTTCATTTCTTTCAGGTTTGCCACCGGAGACGTAAAAGATGTAATTATTTTCCTTCTCGAGCAAATGATTTGGAATTTTAAAAAACATTTTGTAGATAAACGGCTTGTAAATTCAGTGAAATACCATTATTTATCCTTAAGATTACTTCGAAGCTTGTTTAAAACGTTTGAAAACAAATGTAAAAACAAGCACGAAGTACAAATAAAGTTGTCGAACGTTCAAACGTGTACGACTGACCTTGCTTCTTATTTCCTAACGCAATGACAGTTTTGACAGTTGACTCATTCTCGTCCCCAGAGCCTACGATCCTTTTGGCCTGTGGTTGGGATCGAGAGCTCTGGTTTGGTCCAACACCGGAAGTCCGTGAATCACGGACTTCCCGTCAAATCCAGCAAATCTGATTGGTTGACAATGCGAAACGAATACTCTGCGCATGCTCAGAATATCGGGTCCGGCCAGAGCTCTCGATCCCAACCACAGGCCAAAAGGATCGTAGGCTCTGGGGACGAGAATGCAGTTGACTTTGAAATGGCTTTCTGGAGCGCGTGCTCAGGATAAAACCAAACAAACAAGGAAAACCGATATCGCACGAATCGCGGTTTTTGCTTGCAATTTAACGCGGAATTCGCTCGTCAGGTAATGAATTTTCCTATAGAATTCTTTAAGCCTGTTGTTTTTGCAAACATTTTTAACACGATTAAAAAAGGTGTCTAGTTACTTGAAGGGTCTACAGCTTGTAGTTCACGTGCCCATTTAGGGCATTCCTTTATATCTCAAGTTTCAAGTTTATTCAGTCTTCCATAAAGTTACTTACAATGAGCACCGCCTGCAAATAGCGAGCTAATCCAGGCAGGCGGTTGTTCAGTAATGACACACAAACAAGAATTACTAATTAAAGGCGTTAAAAAAGTCGAGTTTGAATACATTATTTGTCAAGAGAGGAGAAAGTGATAAAAAGTGGAGAAAAATATTATAAATTATGATTGAATTATAACTAAGATGCCTTTTTTATTTCAGAAATGAGTGCTAGCGTCAGCATAACTGTCCAGAGTTTCTAAAGTTACAAATAGTAATGCTTGAATTTTCTTTTTGAATATGTACTTTGGTAGTCTTCGATAGCTTTCGGGAATGCTGTTCCAAATTTTAGCCCCAACGATGGAAAAAGAGTTTTTATGATGATTGAGCCTAGAATGATTAATATATTCTCTACATTGTCTTTGTTTATTAGAAGCCAATAGTAATCTCTACTTTTCATTTGTGCAAGTCTACGACTTTATTCTGACAGAGTTGGAATGTATTTTCCGCAAGAAAGGTGCTTTTATCTACTTGTTGTTCTTTTGCTTTAGGTGCTTAGGAATCGCGGAAACAACCTGCATATAATTTAGAAAATTGCATTCAACCTCGTACTTTTGGATGAACTCTGGGAACGTAACAAATTGGCCATTTTCCTGTAAAGATTCTGTATAAGGAAGATTCCTTTCTGAAACCATTCTTTGTAAAAAATGGTTTGATTTCCAATTAAGATTTCTTTGTTGTTGAATAATACCAATTTCCTAGTCAAAGGCACAATTGTAGGCTACTTTAATCTCTAAAAATTGTTGTAACATTGACTTGTAGAATTGCGGTAAGTTGGTTTGCTTCAGAAGTTTATCATTGTAATTGCATTTTAACAAAAAATTCAGAAATAGTTGGGAATCGTCTTCCAGGATTCCTCCCAAGCTTGCTTGTTTTTTAAAAGTCTTGCGATCCATGCAAGTTTTAGTGACTTGGACATTAACTCAATGTTTGGCGCACGCAAACCTCCCTCGCTATGATCAAGAGACATTACTTTTCGTTTCATTTTGTCTCGCTGTTTTTTCCAAATAAACTTAAAAAGAAGGGAGTTAGTGGCTTTGATATATTCGGAAGGTGTGTCAAGAATCGAACACCAGCTATGAAATTCCAAAACATTCCAAGACATAAGAACTCTCCCAAACAGAGTAAGGCTGTGGGATTGCCAGATGTCAAGAATAGTGCTTAGGTTATCCACTTTGGCTTTGAAGTTTTTTCCTTCGTTTTGTTTTTCTTGCCTTACCTTACCATGGCGAATCACATACGAGACTATTTCCCAGTGTTTCTCGTTTAGATTCAGAGATAAATTGTAATATTTATTTATTATTTATTTATTTATTATTTACCACCACATACATTCATACAAGGTTACAGTGAATAATAGACTAAAAATCTTAGATAAGTTTACAGTGAGTAATAATAACAATAGAAGAAGTAAGAAGTGGCGAGGAGACCTCAGGAAACCCCCGGGCTTATACTGAGAGGTCCCCTCGAGGATGTGTTAGGACAGTGAGACTTGTAAAGACATTGCATTGAGACTCATTTTTTTACGTAACTGTGGTAAAACTATAAAGACACAAAAAACTCGGACGTTTCATACAATTAACTGAGGAAATTAAGAAGCTTTCTTTTGAAGGTGGATAGACTAGGGGAAGAGGTAATTGATAATGGCAAAGCATTCCATATTTTTGGCCCTCGAAAGAGTATAGTGAATTGCTTGATATTAGTTCGGCAGGTATGAGGTCGGAAATGAGCTGAGGTTCTGGTATCATAATTATGAATTTGACCACTAGTCAGAAAGGGCGAGGGCAGCAAACGATGGTGATAGGAAAACATAAATTTTGCAATATAAGAGGAATTCACCTTTAAAATATCTAGGATATTAAATTGTGCAAATAAAGGTGCAGGAGGTGCAAGGTGATTGGAATTTGTTATAGTTCGCACAGCTCGTTTTTGAATAATAAAAATGCGATTTAAGTTTGTTACATAGGTAGAAGACCAAACTGTAGTACAATAAGTTAAATAGGGATAAATTAAGGTATAATATAAGGATATTTTTGTGTTTGATGACAAAAGGAAACGAAATCTGTACATTATACCAACGGATTTAGAGATTTTCTTGCAAATATAACTGATATGCGATTTCCACGTAAGACCTTCATCAATATAGATACCTAAGAACTTAACTTTTGTTTGTTGCTTGAAAGCTATACTGTCAAATGAAATTTGGGAGCTCATGTGGACAGAATTTTGTTTAGGCTTAAATATAACATAATTGGTTTTCTTTATGTTAACAGAAAGTTTGTTTGACTTCATCCATAAGCTAATCTTACTCAGTTCACTATTCATTACAGAGGCAACATGATCAGGATCTGAATTGGAGTAAAAAATACTAGTATCATCTGCAAAGAGCAGGCATTCTGCCTGTCTGGTTGTTTTGGGAAGATCATTGATATATAACATGAAAAATAAAGGGCCTAATATAGAGCCCTGTGGAACACCGCGAATATTCAAGGCCCATCGGAGCAGCCGGCGTTAGTAAGGAGAGTTCATGGAAGGCAAAAACGCGAAGGAAAGGGAATACCTGCTACATGTATAAGAACTGGGCGTTTCACATTACGTCCACCAACTTCAATTCCAGAAATACGATTACGTCAACTATAGATACTTGCACCACTCTATGAAGAAGTAAGAAACATCACGAAATCCCACTTGGTGACAATTGTTAAATGATCTGGTGTGGAAATGTCCGCTACTCTTGCGAAGAGTTGGAAAACAGAGCAGAAGCCAAGTTACTGTGTTGAAGGAATACATACCAGTACTACTTGTTGCAGATTCTGTTAAATCAAATTGGTAATTCTTTCTTATGTTAGAGCGTCCTTCAAAAGTTGCTTAGTAATTGGGCAAGACAAGACATCATGGTCAGGAAAGATGTTGGCGAATTGTTGTGCTTCCATTAGATTTCGTTTTCAGTGCCACTGAAATGAATGTTTTGTATCTGGATTTTTCATGATTTTAACGAAGTTTAAACCTTACAAACACTGTCACGTTTTTATGCGAGCAGTAAGCGAGAACTTAAAGCGACCTTAAACGTACAAAAATCGTGCTAACACGTGCAAATGTCATGGCGCACCAAAAATGGAGAGTAAACGTGGGAGAAGAGGGTAGTGGTTTCATCCCATGAATCCTATCCTCTGGACATCACAGAGCTTCAAGTTAGTCGATGACATTAAGCCCGTGTCACACATGATTTACAAGGTAACTTCCTTCTGAGAAGGCTCCTATTAGGCGAAAAAAAAAAGATACGAAAATAGCATTGAATTAGCTCTTAAATAGAAGTTAAAGGCTTCAAACTAGAACTACCACCTAGACCACCTCGAACTGGTGGTCGCAAAATCATAAATGCCGCAGAGTTGTATTGTTTTCTTCTACAGTTGGTGTCATCAACTAATGCACATTAGTACAATTCCACTAGTATACTTATGCAAATGCTGCAGTCTGATTGGCTAAGCTACACGTATACTATCAGCCATTAGAGTGCAGTGGCCGGAAATGGTTAGGTTTTTTCTGTTTTAACAAAGTTTTGAAGGAACATTTTGATGCAAATGGATAACTAAATTCCTGACAACACTAAAAGAAAAACATTAACGGCTTCTTGACTTTAAAGTATTGAAAAAAATGATGCGCGTACAGAACTTCAATTCCAAATGACAATCAGCGACTTTCATATAACCCACAATGCATTTGGTTGTCCCCACAAAATTTTGCATAAACTATTGTCATCTATTCTCAAGTGTATTTGAAAACAATAGTTTATGCAAAATTTTGTGGGGAAAACAAAATGCATTGCGGGTTATATGAAAGTCGCTAATTTGGTCCGAGCGATCTTTCTAAGGCGCAAAGTTTAATACTACGGGAAACAATAATTAGAAACCGCTATTTGAAGTAAATTTCAGTTAGAATTCTACTAAAACAATTAGATTATTCGCTCTCGATTTCTATGAAATAATAGTTGATTCGGCCTTCGGCCTCATCGACTATCACCTCAGAAATCTTGAGCTCATAATCTAATTGTTAATTAGTGCACTAGTAAGTAAGTAAGTAAGTAAGTAAGTAAGTAAGTAAGTAAGAACTTTATCAACGTGTCAAAGCCCTGTAGCCTGGGATAGTACCCGTGCTAATTAGGGGACACAACTAAAAAGTAAGAAAAATGCTAATAGTAATACAAATAATAAATATGTTAGTGATGTATAAACTGGTTATTAAAATCTCTTACTGTGTATAAAAAAACTGAGATTAGGAATCTTAAACTATATATAAATGATCACGTTGAGCAGAGGATGCAGCCGGTGTCCATTAAATTAGTTATATCACATTTGCGTATACGATTTGTAAAAGCTTTCAGTGTCTTGGCTGATCTCTCAGCCGTAGGCAATTTTCCCCATAGTTTGGGTCCTAAATAACGCAGTGAGTGCCTCCCATAAGTAACAGTGTTATATCTAGGAGTAGAAAATCTGATTGTCGCAGGTTGTATGCGGAAGTTTGATCAATAAAAAAGTTCCAGATACTATTTGGACATAGTCTGTGTTTAACTTTAAATTATTTGACACGATAATAAAGTTCTTTGTTACTTTCTTACTTTTTGCTGTTACTGAAGCAATCATATACAGAGTAACTAGTTTGCTGTGCGAAGATGATGTGGGGCCGTGGAACTGAGATAGAAGCAACGGATCGCTCTTGAAATAAATAAAGTAAATGTACCAGTCGGAAATGCGAAGGAAATGTGAACCTTAATGAAATTCCACTAAATGAAGATGAGAAGTTCACAAACCTCGGAAGTATGGTGAGCAAGGATGGTGGTTCAGACAGAGGTATTGCAGCAAGAATAGGGAAGGCAAGGGCAGCTTTTATCTTTCTAAGAACAGTATGGAGATCAAAACTGGTATGTAGGAAGACTAAGCTTTGCATCTTCAACACAATGTCAAATCACTACTCTTATATGGCTCTGAAACCTGGAGAAAAACCAAAGCCACCCCAAGATTGAGCCAGACTTTCGCAAAGTGTCACCGAACAATTCTACAAATTTATTGGCCAGATACCATTTCAAACGAAGACCTATGGCAAACAACAGGACAGGACTACTAAAGGTGGCTCATAGGGACGGTAACCAATCAGGAGCCGAGAAAGACAATAGGCTATTGTTTCGAGAACAATAGACTCTATTGTTTTCCAAATCCAAGATGGCGGAGGTTATTTTCAGCCAATCAGGAGGTGAATTAAGAATTCAAGATGGCGCGCCCATGAAAGTCAGCCATGTTGGAAAACAGCCCACCAGCCTCAACGGAGGACTGGGATCGGTCTTACAGATTTCCATGGCGACACAAATCACGCCAGGGTTTTCGCAAAAATGTCACGCAACTTCAAAATCCATGGGACTAACTTTGATAAATAGGAGTTTGTTTTGGGCGAGAAAAGGTCTGAGATCGGTCTTTTCATATTTTTTCCCTTAGGACTCGAGAATTAATCTAGACACATGTACATCAAATGAGAAACAATTGTATTTATTAAAAAGTCCTAATTCTTTACAAGAGGGACCTGTGTCCAATTTGCAAACAAGGTGTGCGCACTACTAATTGAAATACATCAAGTAGAAATGCAAATCTAAACTCATTGATCTCGACTGTTCCCTTGAGAAAAGCATCATTCAAAAGAATCTTAAACAAACAAAAGACATTTTAAGCCACCGTTGAAGAATTAACATATTAAGTCAGAGATGAAACGTGAAATGAATTAAAACCGAGCGCGCGCACGCTTAGAAGCTAAACATTACATCTAAGGTATTTCAAACAAACATTCGCGCTTGAAGTATAGATCAGACAAACATTGCAAATCGCATCGCTCCTGATTCAACATCCGCACAAATTATAGTTCGGTCTAAGCGGTTCTCTAACAGTGGCAAGAATAATTCACTTACATCAACCATAGTCGTTTCAAATTTTTCCAAAGCGATGCTCAGCTCTTGATCACTTAGTCCCATAATCGCCAAGACAAGAATCCGAAAAAGCGTGTTTAACGTCGTCACAAGTAAAATGAGTTTTGCTCAGTCTGAAAGACTTGTATATAAAACGTGTATCCAATGAGAAGATGGGGGATAGGGTATCCCACACAACACGTGGTTAAGAACCATTGTGAAGACGGGGATAGAGGGGTATACCTATGTCATGAAATTGTTATCAACAAAGCAAAGAGTCTGATACATAACTATGACGTTTTATTGAATAATAACAGCATGAAAACCAAAGAGAGAATTGATTACAACTTTAAGTCTTGACCGTCGGTGTTCCACAAAGTGTATCGCTGGGAACTAGACTCCTTTCTAGTTGCTCAGACTCTTGGTCCCAGGCCCCAAAACGCACGATATTCTGACCAATTTTTCTTTGTTTTTGGTCACGAAGTCTTTGCCTGATCTGTTCCTTATTCTTGGCATAATAAGATCTCCAATATTCGTTGATCCGTTCCCTGTTGTTTTTACAGTATTGGCTTCGGTAATTTCTGATGTGTTCCTTGTTTTGTTGACAATAGGCTCTCTGGCTGCTGGCGAGCATTTCCCTGTTGTTTTCATACCACCTTTTACGACGTGATTTGAGAATCTCAGCGTTCTCAGTACGACATCGTTTTTGCCGGGCCAGGATATGCTCTCTGTTCTTTGCATAATAGTTTTTGTGGTAGGCTTTCCTACAATCAACTATCTTGTCATTCCCCGACCGTTGATTGGAGCAATTCATCTTGTGTGGCGTCTTACAAATAATGATTACCACTCTAGAAATCACAAACTCTTATAAGAGTCACATGGCCAATTCAGTGTATCACACTAAGGTTTAAACCTCCCCTTCCGCTACTTCTTCGTCGTCGTCATCATCGGGAAGCAATTTCTTTTTCATTAGTCTGTTCAACAGGAATTTCCGTTTTGCCACTGCCGACTCGGCCGCCTCGTCAAAATCCATGTCATCTTCCTCAATAAAGCGTCGAAGAGTCTTCATGACTTTACGGTGTATTGCATCGTGTTTGATATGGTGAGTCCATTTTAGACGCTCTAAATAAGTTCTTCGTAGCCTTCTTCTACTTACAGGTAACAGGGCGTTGAAAGCGGCATTTTCGGCATAGTGTTGGGATTTTCCTCTATCCAGGAACTGTTGGACTTCTTTCAGGCAGGTTTCATCGATGCTTTCTCCGACTTTTTGACGTAACGGGCGCCACGGATCTGGTTCATTGTCGTCGTCCGCTTCCTCTTCCTCTTCGGAGCTGCTAGTCTCTTCCTCTTCAGGCTCCTCTTCTTTCTGTTCCTCTTCTACCTCTTCTTCGTCTTCTTGTTCTTCTTCTTCTATGTTTTCATCATTGTTTTCTTCCACGGGGCCAAAAATATCTGTTGAAGGAGAACGCATGGTTCTCGTCGTCCTTCACCCAAGACAACACGTGCTTCAAATGAGCCGAAACGCTTGAAGTGATATTTTATATATCATTTTTTGCTCGGTGATCAAACATCCTCTTTCTTAATTCTTCGATGCCAGCGCGGGTATCCTTCGTGAGTCAAGAGGTGACTAAACACGCGTTTCCTGTCGTCACTGGCAGGATGTAAATCCAGGACCGTGTACCCAAATGGTCGTTCGGTCACTTTTTGATAGACGTCCATCATGTCTTGCCAGCAAGTGGGAAAAGCTTGAAGCAGTAAATTCCTCATCCCTCATTGATCTCGTGGATTTTTGAAGGCTATGACATAGTGAGCGTTCCTGGAAATACTCTTTGCGTATTTCCCTGGTGGAAACATGTCTTGGCACAAGTACAACACGGTGATATTTTGATGATGTGAAAGTTTGGTGAATAAGTCCAGCAACTCTTTGTCTTCACCTCCCTCGACCATCAGATCATCTAACACAAGTAAACCACCTTTTGGAAACCATTTTTGCAAATGGAAGGTGGTAGGAACCCCTTCATGAAATTGTATGCCAGCGTCTTGCATGTCTTGGAATCCATGTTGCCACACCCCGTAGCAATAATGAATCATGGGAGTAGGGCTTACAAACAATTCTTCCAAATGATCCAAGAGTAACGACTCGGTAAAACAAGTCTTGCCACAACCAGAAGGGCCCACGACCAAAATACTAGAGGGTGTCTTGAACCGAAACGCTATTCCCCTCTCTATGCCATTTGGAATCCCATTCTGCTTTTCAGTAGGAAATGCGATCTTTGGAGCATCCACTCGTGTTATTGCCGTTGACGATCGGAGGTCTACCAAAGGGAGTTTGTCGTGACCATTTTTAATTCGCTTCCAACAAGTATACTTCTCGTGATGTCTTTTACTACCAGCACGAGTAAATGGCTTTTGACAGTAACAGCATCGATGTGACATAATTTGCACGTGGTGGACTCCTTGGGGAAAATTGTTAAGCAAACAGAAAGCATCAGTAATCACTACGGAAATAAAACAACTGAAGAACGTTGCGTTATACAACTGTTAATATCGTCGGAGGTGGCTCTGCAGAAAATATGTAGCTATTGCAGAAAATGTGCAGCAGTTGCAGAAAATCTGCAGCTATTGGAGAAAATATGCAGCTATTGCAGAAAATGTGCACAAAATATGCAGAAAATCTGTAAGGTATTGCAGAAAATATGCAGCAATTGCAGAAAATCTGCAAGTATTGCAGAAAATGTGCAGCTATTGCAGAAAAGTTGCAGGTATTACGGAAAATCTGCAGGTATTGCAGAAAATGTGCAGGTATTGCAGAAAATATGCAGAAGATATGCAGAAAATATGCAGCTAATGCAGAATATATGTAGCTATTGCAGAAAATATGCAGCTATTGCAGAAAATGTGCAGATTTTCCGTAATACCTGCAACTTTTCTGCACATTTTCTGCAATAGCTGCAGATTTTCTGCAATAGCTACATATATTCTGCATTAGCTGCAGATTTTCTGCATATCTTCTGCATATTTTCTGCAATACCTGCACATTTTCTGCAATACCTGCAGATTTTCTGCAGATTTTCCGTAATACCTGCAACTTTTCTGCACATTTTCTGCAATACCTGCAGATTTTCTGCAATAGCTGCACATTTTCTGCAATACTTGCAGATTTTCTGCA